>JALIZF010001666.1:0-549634 GCA_029948255.1 Telmatactis stephensoni
TCAATGCTCAACATACCTGAATTCTTTTTATGGATATCCTAACTACACTGATTTTCTTGACTCCCCAAGAGAAATGTTTACCCATTGAAACTACGATCCTATTCAGTAATGCTAAGGATGTGAAGACTGTAGAGGCAGTAAGAGTGTTTCCAACCAGTACGTAAGTAGTAAACATAAAAAAACTCATCAAACCATGTGATGCAAACTCAACACCTCGATCTGCTGCCTTGATGTATGCTGATTTCAACAGTTTTGATACTTCACTTCTGCAAGGGAATATGCCACAAAAATTCATAAATTATGCATATTTAATATGCAAAAATAGAACTGTGCATTTATGTCTCTGAGGTTTCTGTTCACTCTCAAGTCCTCTAAACACATCAGTTATCACAGCAGCCAAATAATATTCCTTTTCTTTGTTAAAATATTAAATAAAGATTTTTCTAAAAGCAATTATTTTAGTTTTGTTTTCAAAAACTGTTTGAAAATAGGAATGATGGGAGAATGAGAAAAGCGCTTGGAGAAGCATGTTTTTACATTTAATATTTCTTGTCTCGAAATTTACTGCCATTCCAAAAGTACTCTAAAACTGAACATACCATGGTGGAGCTATTAATAAATCCTCATTACTCCTTGGTTCACCAAAGTGAACATTTCACAAAATTAGAGTTGAAGTTGTACAGTAAAGTTATTATGGTTTACACTGTATAACTAAAGACAACAGAGATAAATAGGATCATATTACCTTCTTACTCTGTACACTAGTTTAGAATAAGGAATCTCCCATGCGAACATCTTTATAACTCTAATCCCACTAATGATTTCATTCATTAAACGACATCTTTCATCAGACAATCTAGTTGTTTTATGCCTATAAACAGAAAGTACTATCAAGATCTTGGTGGGCTATGCAGTGTAGATTTTACAAGAGTGAGCAAAGAAACAGGGATAAATTAATTTGTTTATATTGAATGGTTCTAGTGCTTGAGAAAAAAGGGAAAGACAGAAAGAAAAAATACAAAGAAAGAGGACAAAAAAAAAAAGAAAGAAAAAGCAGAACAAGAATAAATTAAGGAATGAAGGAAGGAAGGATGCTTGGAAGGATGGAGGGAGGAAAGGAAGGGAAGGAAGGATAGAAGGATGGATGGAAGGAAGCAAGAAAGGAAGGAAGGAAGGAAGGATGGTTGGAAGGATGGAGGGAGGAAGGGAAGGGAAGGGAAGGGAAGGGAAGGGAAGGGAAGGAAGGATGGAAGGATGAAAGGATGGATGGAAATGGAAGGAAGCAAGCAAGAAAGGAAGGAAGGAAGGAAGGATTGAAGGATGGAGGGAGGAAGGGAATGGAAGGGAAGGGAAGGGAAGGGAAGGGAAGGGAAGGGAAGGGGAAGGGAAGGGAAGGAAGGGAAGGGAAGGAAGGGAAGGGAAGGGAAGGGAGGATAGAAGGATGGATGGAAGGAAGCAAGAAAGGAAGTAAGTAAGTATGGAATGATGGAGGGAGGAAGAGAAGGGAAGGAAGGAAGGAAAGAAGGAAAGAAGGAAATTCATATTAAACAATCCCCACACACTGCAAGGATTCAGTGGTTGCTTGTGACAATTAGGCATGGTTGGTGAGTGGTTAGTGCACTGGACTTTCACCACTGTGGTCTGGGTTCAAGTTCCAACTCTAGTGCTTGGATCATATATTGAACTGTTTGATATTTTGTTCTCTACCATGCCACAAGGGTTTTTCTCTGGATTCTCCAGATTTTTTTCTCCCTTGGCAAAAATCAACATGTGAGTTGAGCGATGTATGAAAAATAAATTATCTAATGTAGAGGTAGTGAGTGTGAGAGTATGGTGTCCTCTGATTAGTGCGCAAGTGTTAAAACTGTTGTTATCCTAAACTGAATACGTAGTTAGTCAGCCACATCATGAGCCCCATATCCTTGCTGCTCTTCACAGTAAAGTGTGGTTTCTTTTCAAGGGCATATCAAGCACAGATGCAGGATAACCTTTCAAGAGGGGGTGCAAATCATAATTAAAATTATATCAATTTCGGAA
Source organism: Telmatactis stephensoni (assembly GCA_029948255.1). Lineage (NCBI taxonomy): Eukaryota > Metazoa > Cnidaria > Anthozoa > Actiniaria > Isophelliidae > Telmatactis > Telmatactis stephensoni. Next base: position 2,038 of record JALIZF010001666.1, read on the forward strand.
GTGTCCAGAAGAAAAGGGCTCAAAGTTGTCTCAGTAGGGTTCCCTAAATGCACCCCTGCATTACAGTATCAGTAATTCTGAACCTGTATGTGCCTTGGGTACACTGAACATTATAGTATTGAATGATTTGTTGCATACCTTAGTCTACCAAATACAAATCCTAACCATGTTTGAAAGGGAATAAGAAGAAGACTTAAAGAAATCCCTAGAATGCAAGATGGACCCAGTAGTGTCCATAGAATGTATGTTGTAATGGCAAGTTGAACTGGACCAATCCATAAATGATGAGTCAGCAATAGAAACTGTAGACAAGATAAAAAATAAGTGCAATCCAGAAGAAAACCAAGCTAGAGTGATAAACAGGGGCTGAGGTGAATTTTTGCCTTCTTTTGTGGCGAGAATGTTTGGGGGAGGGGAGGGGGGGGGGGTAGAAGCCTTATTACTAGATGTAGGATTAAATTGGGTGGCATGGTTAGCCTTAAGTGGTGAGAGCACTGGCCATTCACCACTGACTGACTGTGGTTTGGGTTTGAGTCTCAGCTTGGCTGCTGGATCATATGTGAAATGAATTTGTTTGATATGTAATTTGTTCTCTACCATGCCACAAGGGTTTTTTCCTCTGGTTTTTCCTCCCTTGGCAAAAATCAACATTATGATTGTGAGTTGAGTGTTCTATGTACTTGATATTTAATGTAGAGGAAGTGAATGTGAGTGCCAGCAGATGAAGAACCACTAGGCCACGGATATGCTGCTGTGAAAAGATTATTAATTAAAACAAAGGGAGAAACATATTCTGTGAATCAGAAATGAATTTCAAAATGAAGTATGACTTGTGCTGAAATAGGACAGTCTCTTGTCCAATCAGATTTGTGGACATTGTCAGTAATAGTTATGATTTCAGTTAACAGAGAAAAGATGCCAGTCTCTTTATTTGAAAGTGGGAAATGCAAAACTTTACCTCATCAAGTTTCTGTGCGTCAGTTGATATTATATTCATCACATGACCTGAGGTGATTTCATCTTGTAATGTACTACTTAATTTTAGAACCTGAAATATAAATACATAGCTGTTAAACATCACAAAAAACAAACACAAACAAAACAAACAACAAACAAACAAACAAACAAAACAAACAAACAAAACAAACAAAGACTAACTTGATACTTGATCACAATTTGACTATCTAAGAAAAGTTATGACATAGAAAGAAAGAAAAAAAGGAAACAAATAAAGAAAGAAAGAGAAAGAAAGAAAGAATAAAAGAAAGGAAGAAAAGATGAATGAAAGGGAACTTCATTAGTGTTGTTACCTTTCTGTAAATCATTCCTGTCAGAGCTACTCTTAACTTCATGCCTGCCCTACGACCAATAAAATAATACCCTTGATGTAAAAACACTGAGAATAGTGTCACTAGGGTAAGACCTAAGGCAAACATATAAGCACTAAATCTACTGATGGTTGAGTCTGGACTGAAGTACGACACTAGATAAAGAAGAAATATAGCCTCTGCCATGTGACAAGCTTCCTGAAAAATATAAAATACAAATGAAAAATTATCCACTTTTATTAGTTAATATTTTGTAGTTAAGCTTTTGCAGCAAACTATGTTACAAGTATTCAAGAATCAATGTACAATCAGCAAATGCACTTTGAATTTCATGTTGTAATTTTTTTAGCATGATTTTGGAATGATGTTCATAAGAGATGTAGAAAATTCTATGCACACAACTTGCAGCTCATCAACTGGTTTCAAGATTTTTTTACTGAGGGAGGATAACTGGAGGACCCACAGCACAGTGGAAAAATGACATAAAACTGGATAGTGAGTGAGTGACTGACTGGGAGAAAAACCCTTGAAACAAGGAAAAGAATGAACTAATAAACTCAAATCACATGATGCTTCATTTAGGAATTGAACTAATATATATAAAAAAATTATACATAATACTACCACTTATTAGATATTTGTGTATCACGGGCTGATATTTTACGAGTCATGTATGTATTTTGCTGAGCCTTTAGGAGGCAAAATGCGAGCAATGATAAAATGTCAGCCCATAATACACAAGAAAATATCTAATAAAGGATTTATTATACAATTGCTTTTTCGGTATGTTTAATTTTTAAACAGCATATTTATTTTTTATTTTCAAAACAGTCCTTTTTGCAACTGAACCAGAGTGCGTGAGCTCAAACCGGTTCGAAGCCTTGACGTCATACAGGGCCGAATATGCAAACTGGTTTCTAGACGGTATTTTATTATCAAACAGTCCTTTTTGCAAATCAGCGCATGCGCTTCAAACCAGTTTGAGGCCTTGATGTCATAGAGGGCCGAATACTCAAACCGGATTTCTGGAGGGTATTACCGTCCCATAGCCCTCAAATGATACCTTATTTGGTAAATTTATGTCACAATTGTATAATAATAAACAGAAATAATATCTGACTCTTAGTTAATAACCAGAAAACAAATATCTTAAAAAAAAGATGTCTAGAATAAAATGATATAAAATAAAAATAAAAAATAACATAGCTTTGCATAACATACATTAAGAAATCCAGTTATCCCAGTTATGATTATACTCCATTTGAGGAATTTTAAAATTGGTTTCCATAAATTTGGTTGGCCATTATGTATGGGTAGTTGTTGTCTTCTCATTTCATTCTTCCATTCTCTATAAAAATAGACAGTGGATTCAGCTAGTAGATATATTTCACAAAACAAGAGGACATCTGTCACTATCATGGATAAAGGATTGTTAACAATTAATAAGATGTAGTTAGCATACTAGTTATATGTCACAAAAAATAATCATTTCTTTCTCTATTCAGTAAGGTACATATACAGATACTCTAATAATATGGTGAACATTCCATTCAGGACTAGAAAATCTAGTTTATCAGCCAAATCATTGAGGTCATTGACACCTGCACCTGGTACTTATCAGAGAGACAACACAATGAGTTTGATGTACATTAGAAGAAATGGACCTACAGTTTGTGAGTACTGTTTATCATATGACATGGGGAGGACTAGGTTGCACGTATATACAGGGCTGTCAAACCCCAAGGCTTTCTTATCTGGCGATCGTAAATTTTTTTCCCATAGGTTTGGTTGATTTTCAGGCTCAGTTGCCAGGTTGTCAAGGGGGGGGGGGGGGGGAGGAAGGGGATCAACGTCTTTCAAAGGCAAAACGTACGCACAGCGCAAGCTTTACCGTGCCTTTTTCCAAAATCAATTTTCATGCTCAGTGGAAACTCACGGATTATCTGGGAGAGTTTACAGCCCTGTAGTGTATATAGGGTTGGAAGGTCTTATTTCTACAGTTTTTCAATTTTAAATGATCAAAACCATTTGAATTAAAACTACTTTTATCACTTAATCATGCATTGACAATGTGTAAAATAAATGCCTGGTGACAGTACATGTATATCTACTCTTCAAGTTGTGCTGTTAATCTCTCACTTGAGTCTTGGTTCAATACTTCATAAAGGTCATCAGGTTCAAGGCGTCTGTCATATCCCTTCTAAACAACCCATTCATCCACCTAAAAATGACACCACAAAAAACAGTTGTCATGATAAACTTGATAAAGCTGAAGTACCAGATAATTTCCAACATTGTCCAAACATAATTTTGGGACAAGATATAATAAAAATAATTCCCAGGCATGAATGAATAGATCATTCATCTTTCCTGCATGTACAGTGCAACATTGCATGTTGGTTCTAAAAACACAAATCTCAAATGCATGACTCAGACAAAGATCATGAAACTGTAATCATACTGAAAGAATTAACACAGACAACATAAATTTTATCTTTAATACATTGTATATTTTCAAACAAATGTAAAAATCCCTATATAATTTGCATGACTGCATGATCTAAATCTAAATCTAGATTCAAGTTCAGGCTGGATTAATTATTGTCAGTAATAATTATTGCAAACCCCAGCATTTTCTTTTGTTCCATAGTCATTTTAGTGAATCTGGAAAGATCTGTACATGAACTCCCCTTTAATTGCGGTGGACAACTCTGTAAGGTGGATTACCTTTGCCTCCTCTCTGACCAGCTAATGTCAAACTTAAGTATGAGAGAAAATAATGCATATATTGTGATTCACCAGCCATTATTTTTCTTTTTAAAACAGGCACTTTCTCAACCATGGCTATCACGAATGGCCCCCTAGTAGAGTAGCCAATCAGAATGCAGGATTTCTGATAGACCCACAAGTTGGTCAAAAACTAAATTGGTAAATTGAAACTGCCTCAAAGGTGGACACCTCTCTAAGGTGGACACAGGTCCTGAAAGTGTCAACTTTAGAGGGCAGCTCCATTTGAGCTATAATTGTGGACTAATGTGAAGGATTATCAAGCAAATGCTCTATTGTTCCATAAAAATATACAGCACCTAGGTTACAGGTGTAAATATGCCTTGGAGGCTAGTTAGGGGGGCACAGTATAAACAGTAAATTTTGAGGGAGGTACCTCCACAAATTAATTAACTTATTAGTTGCACAGCCTTCGGTGCCAGAGGTCCCAAGTTCCATTCCTAGTGACTTCACATCCTCGTTTTGACTTCTTTCCTTTCCATGTAGCTTCAACTAGCTTATATTTATTAGATATTATCAAAATGGAAACACTGATGGAGAGAGGGGGTAAAATGAGCACATTGTCAGCTTCCTGCAAGAACTAATTAAGCTTAACCCTCGACGTTAAACAAGGTTCTTTACCTTTACCTTTTTAACTTATCCTTAAAAATTGCATGTTACAAAGAAATAATGTGAGTGCACATTGGAATAGGTATGTTAATCTATCAGTAAAACAACAGGACAGAAGTTCCAAGAGGGGTTCAACAACTGATCATTATCAGGCAAAAATAAGCTGATAACAGCTAGTGCATGTATATCAAATGAATGTAGTTGTTTGGTGAACACTTGAACACTGCAGGCTTACACACAGTAGGTGACAGGCCCATCACATGACATCCATAGTTTTTAAGAAACACTACAAGGCCCGTTATGCAGTAAGTTATAAGCAGAAATTATGCATATGCATATATGATTAACAATAAATTGTTATGCGAAGGCGAGATGATTTACATATTAATAAATATTCTAGATATTTCCCATCAACGGTCAGCAAGGCAAAGAAACTTTTAAATACGTGACCTTGCACAGCTGTACATTTCCAAGTTCACGAACGGACGATATATGCTATTTTTAAAAGTAGCATACTCAGTGTACTGATCGATGTACATGCAAGCTTGTACTACGCAGAATTTAGGAGTTCTACTGGTACTTTTTGCTTTTATTTCTAGACTTCTCTCAAAAAATAGTAGAATTAAAACATTTTCCATTGAAGCCATGAACTTTGCAATGGATAAAGAGTGTCGTGCACACAACATTGTAACCTTAATGCAATTTTGTCATGTAGATGATCACTTACCAAAAAGTCAGCTTAGACCAACATCCAGCATTTTGCATGGGATTTCGTAGGCTGCTTTTGGTTGAGAATTCCATAACTAAATCCACGCAAGATAACTGAATCCAAGTAAAATGCCTTCACACAAAATTACTTCATGAGCTTTTCCAGGTTTTCTGACAGCTAGTAGGAACTGACGATGTGTGCTCGTCGACCTTTTCTCTACCTTGACACGAGCGCGCGCGCATTCGGAAACATGGGTCAGAATCTTCTCAGAAATCTATCTATCCCAAATCTCACTGTTACTCCCTAAAGGGCAAATCAGCTGTCTTGCATTTCCACTTGATTAGATTCGTTGTTTTTTCATACAATATTTGGAGCATAATGTTCGACCCACTATTTTCTTAAAAGTTGTTCGGAGTGTATTCGGTGTCATTCGGAATTGTTTCGGTAGGTCCTTCATATATCGTTAGATGTATTGTCCCAATAGGTAAGTTTAATATATGTATTGTCCCAATAGGTAGGTTTAATATATATTTACTAGTCAATACATTAGTCACTATAGTAGTCTATACGATCCTATACCATACTATACTAGTCTATACAATACTATACTAGTCAATTCAACCCTATGCAGTACTATACTAGTCTATACAACCCTATACAGTGCTCTACTAGTCTATACAACCTTATACAGTACTATACTAGTCTATACAACCCTATACAGTACTATACTAGTCTATTCAACCCTATGCAGTACTATACTAGTCTACACAACCCTCTACAATACTATACTAGTCTATACAACCCTATGCAGTACTATACAACCCTATGCAGCACTATACAACCCTATACAATACTATACTAGTCTATACAACCATATGCAGTACTATACTAGTCTATACAACCCTAGTGCAGCCTATACAACCCTATACAATACTATACTAGTCTATACAACCATATGCAGTACTATACTAGTCTATACAACCCTATGCAGTACTATACAACCCTATACAAACTATGCTAGTACTATACACCATATGCAGTACTATACAACCCTATGCAGCACTATACAACCCTATACAATACTATACTAGTCTATACAACCATATGCAGTACTATACTAGTCTATACAACCCTATGCAGCACTATACAACCCTATACAATACTATACTAGTCTATACAACCATATGCAGTACTATACTAGTCTATACAACCCTATGCAGTACTATACAACCCTATACAATACTATACTAGTCTATACAACCATATGCAGTACTATACTAGTCTATACAACCCTATGCAGTACTATACAACCCTATACAATACTATACTAGTCTATACTACCATTTGCAGTACTATACTAGTCTACACAACCCTATACAATACTATACTAGTCTATACAACCCTATGCAGTACTATACAACCCTATACAATACTATACTAGTCTGTACAACCCTATGCAGTACTATACAACCCTATACAGTACTATACAAGTCTATACAACCCTATGCAGTACTCTACCAGTATATACAACCCTATACAGTACTCTACTATACAACCCTATGCAGTACTATACAAGCCTATACAATACTATACTAGTCTATACTACCATATGCAGTACTATACTAGTCTACACAACCCTATACAATACTATGCTAGTCTATACAACCCTATGCAGTACTATACAACCCTATACAATACTATACTAGTCTATACAACCCTATGCAGTACTATACAACCCTATACAGTACTATACAAGTCTATACAACCCTATGCAGTACTCTACTAGTCTATACAACCCTATACAGTACTCTACTAGTCTATACAACCCTATGCAGTACTCTACTAGTCTATACAACCCTATGCAGCACTATACAACCCTATACAATACTATACTAGTCTATACAACCATATGCAGTACTATACTAGTCTATACAACCCTATGCAGCACTATACAACCCTATACAATACTATACTAGTCTATACAACCATATGCAGTACTATACTAGTCTATACAACCCTATGCAGTACTATACAACCCTATACAATACTATACTAGTCTATACTACCATTTGCAGTACTATACTAGTCTATACAACCCTATACAATACTATACTAGTCTGTACAACCCTATGCAGTACTATACAACCCTATACAGTACTATACAAGTCTATACAACCCTATGCAGTACTCTACTAGTATATACAACCCTATACAGTACTCCACTATACAACCCTATGCAGTACTATACAAGCCTTTATATAATAGAATTTTACGAGCGCGCGATCCGATTGGTCAATTAGCCATACTTTATCAGAGTACAGATAATAGAAGTGACGTCACAAAATCAAAATCTTTTACTCACAATCTTTGTTGTGAGTCCTTCAAGCCTATTTCATTCGCAAAATAAGCAAAAATTTATTCAGTAAACACAAGAAAATTTATTCCTTTTTTGCACAATCCTGGCGACCAAGTCCAAACAAGTGAAAATTCCCGCCATTTTCTGTTAGCGGACGCGCGCGTTTGTACACCCGAACAGCGGGAAAAGGTAATGCGATGAAAGAAAAGCAAACCTCTTTGCTTTTAAGTTGATTTTTACGCAAATAACACGGAAAAAAGACAGCAAATGTAAATGACCTTCAGGTTGTGGGTTTCAAGGCAAAGCTGACGTCTTCTATAAACTGGAACCAAAACTTTTGGAGCTGTAAAATATAATTTGTGAGCTTTTTCGATCGAGTATTTTGGATGTTTGTCGAGGAGCTACAGTCTTCACTCAACGTTGTAAAAGCAAGAATGTACTTAAATCTGAGTCTGAGACTCATTCAATATTTCTACGATTTCTGAAAACAACAATTAGAAGTCAACATGCTTGTTGAAGGCGACGACAAGAAGTTTCTTTACTTATCAGAATCCATTTTTGTACCGATAAGTACGCCTTGCCAACTTTCAAGATTCTGGATGTAAACCTCAGTTTGGATCATGTCAGGCAAGATAGATTTTGGGGAAATCTAATCACCAGTTCAAAATAAATGAGGTAACTTAATGAATTACGTAGAATAAAACACTATAGAAAAACTATTTTTTGCATAATTTTGACGATATGATAGTATCCTGTGAAATTTTGTCGATTCAATGTCGAAAGACGCGCGCTCTGCTTACCTAAATTTTTATTCTCAGTTTTGCTTTCTTTGCTCGTAAAATTCTATTATATAAAGCAAATAAATAAGGCTAGGCTGTGGTTTATACTCTGATGAAACACTCCTGAAGCTGTAAAACACTCAAAAAGCTATAGAAATCACTCGCCTACGGCTCGTGCTTTCTATAACTTTTTTTCGTGTTTTACAGCTCCAGTCGTGCTTCATCAGAGTATAAACCACAGCCTAGCCTTATTTATTTGTTAAATACAATACTATACTAGTCTATACTACCATATGCAGTACTATACTAGTCTACACAACCCTATACAATACTATACTAGTCTATACAACCCTATGCAGTACTATACAACCTATACAATAACTATACTCGTCTATACAACCATATGCAGTACAATACTAGTCTATACAAACCCTATACAAGTACTATACTAGTATATCTTATACAACCCTATACAGCTACTCTACTAGTCTATACAGCCCTTATACAGTGCTGACTACAAGGCTAAGCATACCACCCTATGCAGTACTCTACCTAGTTCTATATCAACCCTATTACAGTTACTCTAGCTAGTCTATACGTAACCATATGCAGTATCTATACTAGGTCTATACAACTTCTATACAGTGATGACTTATACAAGTCTATACAACCACTATGGCAGTACTTATACAAACGCCTATACAATACTATACTAGTCTATAACAATCCATACTGCAGTACTATACTCGTCTATACAACCCTATGGCAGTTAACTATACAACCCTATACAACTACTATACTAGTCTATTACTACCATATGCAGCTTACTCTACTAGTCTACACAACCCGTATACAATACTAATACTAGTCCTATACAAACCCATCATGCAGGTACTATACAACCCTATTACACATACGTATACTAGTGTCTGTCACAACCCCAATTCAGTACTATACAACCCTATACATTACTCTACTAGGTCTAACTACAACCCGTATACAGTACCGTCTACTAGTCTATTACAGACCCTATGCAGTACGTATACTTAGTCTATTACAACCCCTATGCAGTTACGTATAATAGTCTATAAAACCATATGGCAGTTAACTATACTAGTCCTATACAACCATATGCATTTACTATACTAGTCTATACAACTCTATACAGTGGCTATATCAGTCTATACCCAACCGTATGCAGTACGTATACTAGTCTATACAACTCTATACAGTACTCTTACTAGTCTATACAACCCCTATGCAGTACTATTACTAGTTCTATACAACCCTATGCAGTACCAATACCTAGTCTATACAACCCTATACAGTTACTTCTACTAGTCTATACACACCTATGCCAGTACTATTACTAGTCTATACAACCCCTATGCCAGTACTATACTAGTCTATACAACCATATGCAGTACAATACTAGTCTATACAACCCTATACAATACTATACTAGTCTATATATACCACCGTATACAATACTATACTTAGAGGTTAACGCACTCAGCGAGTGAATTATCGGGATTTATCTTCACGAGTTTGCTAAAAATGAACGAGAAATTTTAAATACTAGTATGAAAAAATTTCGAGTTAATTGTTAGTAAACGAGTGAAGTTAAAATCCCGATAATTCACGAGCAAAGAGTGCGTTAACCTTTTTATTATTCAATTTGAATACACTGCAGAAGCAGGCTAAAACTGTCAGTCGACATCTAAGATCACTAGAAATAAGCTTAACTCAAGTCACTCAAAATAGTAAGACTTATTCAAAATTTATTTAATAGCATTTGGTAAATTTAACAATACAAAATAAACCTTCAGAAGAAAACTAGGAGAAAAGTACCGTGATACAAGAATAATAAACGAGTTCTCAGAATCCATGTTTACAACTTGCTCGGTAAAATTGAGATCGTCCATAAGTCTTATAAACAAAGAACTCAGACTGTTTTGGATGGGCTGTATGACATTTGCATAATATGCACATTTAACCTTATATATAACAAAATATTTTATGCAAAAACAAATTTCTGTACTTAACAGAATTTATGCAACTGATTACTTGCTTAAATTCCGTTATATAAGAAGAGAATTTATGCAACTGCTAATTCCGTTATATAAGAAGAAAATTTATGCAACTGTTTACTTGCTTAAATTCCGTTATATAAGAACATGATTTATGCAACTGATTACTTGCTTAAATTCCGTTATATAAGAAGAGAATTTATGCAACTGATTACTTGCTTAAATTCCGTTATATAAGAAGAGAATTTATGCAACTGATTACTTGCTTAAATTCCGTTATATAAGAAGAGAATTTATGCAACTGATTACTTGCTTAAATTCCGTTATATAAGAAGAGAATTTATGCAACTGATTACTTGCTTAAATTCCGTTATATAAGAACATGATTTATGCAGCAAATCAATTGCCTAAATTCTGTTAAAAGAGAACACAATTTATGCAACTGATTAAATCGACCGCGGCACATTCCCATATTTCGTTTTCCTATTATTCCTATCTATTGTAAAACTGATATTTTATTTATAGTGCACAAAATAGTTCGTACAGTATTATATATTTGCATATTAGTTGTAACCTCTTTAATGCCTGGTTTTCACGAGCGTCGGAAGCGGAGGCGGATAAAGAAGCACAAGGAATGGAATGTTTCTTCAATCTCTACTTCTGTTACTCATGTGTCGATGTGAAAACCAGGACAGATATTCTCCTACGACTTAAAATGAATTGCTTGGCATTCGATCGTGCCTTTTATTTCCAACTAGGAATTTTCAGTTACTCCCAGGCCATTCCCGCTTCAAAGCTTTTTTTTTTTCGCAAGGACTTATGTTTCAGCTTCTGCTTCTGATCCGTCACTCATGCAAACAATTGTCATCACATATAGAGTGATTGTTGAGGCCCGGAGACACGGTGCAACTTTTCCCGAAACATTTGCTTAAACACCGCAAAACTCGATCTTACTTCTGCGACTGTAGCGCGCAACGTTTCGCGAAACATTGGAATGGGTGAACACACGCTGCAACATTGTGTTGCACGCGATGTTTCAGCAAATGTTTCAAGAAATGTTGCATCGTGTGTCCGGGCCTTAATATAACCGTGAAATAGTGTCCGTAACAATTTAAGATAGACACAAAAGAAATCAAGGTATCTTAAGGCCCGGACACACGGTGCAACATTTCCCCAAAACATTTGTTGAAACATCGCGCGCAACACGGTTGTACCGTGTGCCCACCACTGAAACATCTTGTGCAATGTTGCGCGCAACATTTATGAACAGTTGCAGAAGTAGAACGCGATCCTGCTTCTTCTGCGGCTGTTGCGCACAACGTTTCCAAAACATTGGAATGGGTGGACACACGCTGCAACATTGTGTTGCGCGCGATGTTTCAGCCTTTAGTGTCTTAAGTTATGCTACAGTTTACTATGTCGCACTAGAGTACAAACACTAAAAGCGTGCAGCGTCTATTGATCGAGATAGTGCTAAAGCAAGTAATCAGTTGCATAAATCCTCTTCTTATATAACGGAATTTAAGCAAGTAATCAGTTGCATAAATCATATTCTTATATAACGGAACTTAAGCAAGTAATCAGTTGCAAAAATTCTCTTCTTATATAACGGAATTTAAGCAAGTAATCAGTTGCATAAATTCTCTTCTTATATAACGGAATTATCAGTTGCATAAATTCTAGATCTCTTCTTATATAACGGAATTTAAGCAAGTAATCAGTTGCATAAATTCTCTTCTTATATAACGGAATTTAAGCAAGTAATCAGTTGCATAAATTCCGTTCTTATATAACGGAATTTAAGCAAGTAGTTAGTTGCATAAATTCTGTTCTCTTATAACAAAATTTAAGCAAGTAACTTTAGAAATTGAGAATGCTGTTACATTGCTAACATTGTGTTACATAATATTTAAGCAATTCACCTATTGGCTTCTAGCCGTCAAGTTAATATACTGCGTGTTATGGTCACAAAATTGTTCGAATATTCACAGGAGGGGGTCCTAGGGGTTTGCGGGATTGCAGGATTGACCATTTTTTTGTGCGGTATTGCAGTATTTTAGAAAAAAAAATTGCGGTATTGCGGGATTCTCAAACCCTGCGGTATGCGGTATTTTCTTTTTGAGCTGCGGTATTACGGGAAAAACGATTTGAAATTGCGGTAATGCGGTATTTTTGAGGCCTGCAAGATGCGGGATTTTGCTTCTGGCGCTCGATAGAAAATTTCATGTTTCTGTGATTCATGATTCTGCGCGTGAGGTCCCGTGGGAGTGGTATTTCGAATTTTTCGTGTGGTGAGCCGTATTTACGAATTTTTCATGCGGGATTGCGCGATTGACCATTTTTTCGTGCGATATTGCGGTATTTTTGAATTATAGAGTTGTATAGACTAGTATAGTACTGCATAGGATTGTATAGACTTGTATAGTACTGCATAGGGTTGTATAGACTTGTATAGTACTGTATAGGGTTGTATAGACTTGTATAGTACTGTATAGGGTTGTATAGACTAGTATAGTACTGCATAGGGTTGCATAGACTAGTATAGTACTGTATAGGGTTGTATAGACTTGTATAGTACTGCATAGACTTGTATAGTATTGTATAGGGTTGTATAGACTTGTATAGTACTGTATAGGGTTGTATAGACTAGTAGAGTATATAGTTGTATATATTTTTCAGTTTTAAAGACATACTAGCAGCTTTGTCAAAAATATTTTGGACACAATGAACAGCATTATTAATGCTTTCTTCGCCATATGAAGAAAAATCTCTGGACAAGAACTCATTTATCAGACATGTAACTAAAGATGAAGACATAGCTTGTTGAAAAGGTTCAATAGAATTAGAAGACCATATGTATTGGGGTGCTAATTGTTTAAGATTATCTGTTTGAATTCCGTTATCTTGTAATGAATTCTCATAAGCTGATTGAAAATTTAACCAAGCATAAATTGGACTATGATCAGAAAGAAAATTTGGTGCATCAACGATAAAATATTTTACACTTTGAAATAGATTCTGGTCTGTGATAATGTAATCCACTGTACTAACACCATTCTTACCATGATAAGTGATTTTTCCTAAAGAATCACCTAAAGTTCTGCCATTCAGAATCCGTAAGTCAAATATCTTACAAATATCAAGTAATCTTTTACCGTGTGTATTTGTAGTGAAATCAAAATTTTTCCTGGATGCCGAATCAAGACTTAAATCACTACAGTTATTAACTATAAAAACCTTATCTTCTTTATTAATGATATCTTTGTCTGTTCCAACTCTAGCATTAAAATCTCCTAAAAGAAGGATATTACCCAGTTTTGAAAATGTAACAATATCTTCTTCCAGTTGTTCAAAAATATCATCTTGAAAATATTTTGAATTACCCGGAGGAATATATAATCCACAGATAAATAAATCCCTTTCGTTACCAAGGGAATGACTAGAGATCTTACACCAAATCAAATATTCGGAAGTTTTGCTTAAGTTAACATTATTTTTATAACAATCTTTGAATAGAAAAGCTAATCCCCCTGACGTTCTTCCGTTGTTAATTTTAATGGGGTCTTTCTTGTTTGAAGAAACAGCAAAATAAGAGTAACCATCTATGTCGGGACATGATGACGTCCACGTTTCGGTCAAAAGAACAAAGTCATGTTTTGAAACAATATTAATAAAATCAATGCACTTAGATTTATCACCTAAAAGGTTACTGAACATTCCGTTAATATTCCAGGTACAGAAAGAAATTTTCCTGGTAAAATCGTTCATATCTGATATTAAAAAATTGATATGAACTATAATAATTATAAGGTACCTCACTTATTCCAAAGATGTCAACTTGTAATGCGGAAAAAGAAGGCAATTTCCCAGTTAAAAATAAAAAAATAAAAATAAAAAAAATAAAAATAAAATAAAATATACTTATCATTTGATAAACAATTGAAGTTTCTGAATTAGAGACTTTAGGGGCAATGGTAACTTTGCAGTGTTCATAACAAAAGGATTGATACTTGAAGGCTTGATAAGAGGTTTCTTTGTAATATAGTCCATAGAGTCTAAGTTATTCAAAGGACGTTGTCTTCCAGGGTTAAGTGGATTGTTGCGGTATTGTGACGGAGGTGAAGATGAAACAATTTCTGGATAAGTAGGACTAGGTCCACGATGATATCGAGGCAAATTAGTAGTATCTGGCTTGTAGGGAAGGCGGTTTTCTCCTGTTTTCCTGGTTTTACTTCTGGGTGTAGAATTATAAATCGTACTCTTTAGGTTCTTGGCGAAAAACTTGAATCCACAATTATTCAAATGTTTGTGGTCATAAAACTGAAAAGGTTTATTAATGTGATTGTTGTAAAGGAAATGGACTTTGGATGATTTACAGTGTTCTTCAATAGCTTTATTTACTTCGTTAACTTCAGCTTGATAAAGATCTTGTCTAGGAAGAAGGGATGAATAGATAATACGTGATTTGGGAAACTTTGATTCAATTGTTTGAAGTAAGTTCTTTGTTTGTTCAATTAGAGCTGATGCCGAAATGTTTTCTAAATCATTTGTTCCACAATGTAGCAACACGGTGCGAGGATCATGATTGACTGGCTTGTTTAACTCTTTGGTGACGCGATCTATCAAATATGTAGTGCGATGATCCACGTGGAGATTAGGACATAAAAGGTCGGATTTTATGAACTTCCCGTTGGAATCACACATTAGTAGTACAGAGTCATGATCATGAGGAGTTAAACTAGGCTGAGTATTTACAGAAGAAGTATTACTTGAAATGACTGAAGGACCAATAGCATCAGTATTACTTGGAACAGTGGAAGATGGATTTCTTGACGAATCAGATATTTTTGGAGGTGTTGATCCAGCATTAGGGGACTCCAAAAGACTATCATGTTTCTTGACGACTTCTTTAAGAATAAAAATTTCTTTCTTTAAATCTTCATTCTCATCTTTCAGATCTTTGATAATGTTTTTCAATTCTGAGTACTTGGATTGCATATTTTGATCGTTGATTTTTTTTATTTCTGATAACATTCCATTGATTGCAGTTTGTGTTTGTTTTAGGTCGTTATTCTGAAGAACCAATTTATCATCTACATGTGTTTGTAAAGCTTTGCTGTTGTTTTCTAAACAGACAAGTTTGTCTCTCATATATGTAAACTGTTCAAAAGAGCTATGTATCTTGATGATTTCATTTTCCATTAAAACTTTAAATTTAACAAAATCACGTTCAATGTTTGCCAAAGACTCGGTGATGTCGATTATGGATTCTTGATTATCAGGATTTGGTTTGAGTGAAGACTCGTATTGCTCATTACTAGTTTCAGGCATGTCAGAAGTATCTTTCGGTGCATCGCACAAAACCTTTTTAGTAACATCATCACAGTTTAATGTATTCCCGAACAAGGACTGTTGAGAAAGTTGCAGGAGATCAAGGTCACCGTTTAGGTTATCAATCATGCTCAGTAATAATGGAAATTCCTCTTGTGCCTAATGCTCGTAATACATTCCTTGAGCTTGAATTCTCCCAGTTGTGGCAAATATGGTTATAAGAAAGAGTTTATCTTCATTCTTATTGACTTGCACTTTTATTTTGTCGGGTTTTCCAGGGGCACAGTAGCATTCAAGTTCTTCCCAAGAAACAGTTAAACCATCCTGCTGTGAGACTGAATCAACGTACCTTGATATTATAACTTCCATCCAATGCTTTAGACGTTGTTCAGATGTTCTAAAACCCACTAATTTTGCTTTTGCTTTATATAAGGACATGTTGGTCTCTTCAAAAGGAACCTCCTTTGAACCATTGGCTTTCTGATGGAACTCGTCAATGACATATCGTTGTAAGGTTCGATCTGGACTGCTAGCGATCACTCGCGGTGTTTGTGAATTACTATTTTTCTTTGAAGTTGTAGCATTTTCATTGCCCATTTTAACTCAGTGATAAGAACTTTTATAAAACTAATCGAGAAAGTATAAAATACTGCATAGTAAAGTACTGCATAGGGTTGTATAGACTTGTATAGGGTTGTTTAGACTAGTATAGTACTGCATAGGGTTGTATAGACTTGTATAGGGTTGTTTAGACTAGTATAGTACTGCATAGGGTTGTATAGACTAGTAGAGTACTGTATAGGGTTGTATAGATAGATAAACTTTATTCGCATGACCCATTAATTACAGGTATTGCTAAAGTATACAAATGATTAAAGACTAATATGAATATGTATAGACTAGTAGAGTACTGTATAGGGTTGTATAGACTAGTATTGTACTGCATATGGTTGTATAGACTAGTAGAGTACTGTATAGGGTTGTATAGACTAGTATTGTACTGCATATGGTTGTATAGACTAGTATAGGACTGCATAGGGTTGTATAGACTTGTATAGCACTGTATAGAGTTGTATAGACTAGTATAGTACTGCATATGGTTGTATAGACTAGTAGAGTACTGTATAGGGTTGTATAGACTAGTATTGTACTGCATAGGGTTGTATAGACTAGTATAGTACTGCATAGGGTTGTATAGACTAGTAGAGTACTGTATAGAGTTGTATAGACTAGTATAGTACTGCATAGGGTTGTATAGACTTGTATAGCACTGTATAGAGTTGTATAGACTAGTATAGTACTGCATATGGTTGTATAGACTAGTAGAGTACTGTATAGGGTTGTATAGACTAGTAGAGTACTGCATAGGGTTGTATAGACTAGTAGAGTACTGTATAGAGTTGTATAGACTAGTATAGTACTGCATAGGGTTGTATAGACTTGTATAGCACTGTATAGAGTTGTATAGACTAGTATAGTACTGCATATGGTTGTATAGACTAGTAGAGTACTGTATAGGGTTGTATAGACTAGTAGAGTACTGCATAGGGTTGTATAGACTTGTATAGCACTGTATAGGGTTGTATAGACTTGTATAGTACTGCATAGACTTGTATAGTACTTTATAGGGTTGTATAGACTTGTATAGTACTGTATAGGGTTATATAGACTTGTATAGTACTGTATAGGGTTGTATAGACTAGTATAGTACTGCATAGGGTTGTATAGACTAGTATAGTGCTGTATAGGGTTGTATAGACTAGTATAGTACTGCATAGGGTTGTATAGACTTGTATAGTACTGTATAGGGTTGTATAGACTTGTATAGTACTGTATAGGGTTGTATAGACTAGTATAGTACTGCATAGGGTTGTATAGACTTGTATAGGGTTGTTTAGACTAGTATAGTACTGCATAGGGTTGTAAAGACTAGTAGAGTATTGTATAGGGTTGTATAGACTAGTATAGTACTGCATAGGGTTGTATAGACTAGTATAGTACTGCATAGGGTTGTATAGACTAGTAGAGTACTGTATAGGGTTGTATAGTACTGCATAGGGTTGTATAGACTAGTAGAGTACTGTATAGGGTTGTATAGACTAGTATTGTACTGTATAGGGTTGTATAGACTAGTATTGTACTGCATAGGGTTGTATAGACTAGTATAGTACTGCATAGGGTTGTATAGACTAATAGAGTACTGTATAGAGTTGTATAGACTAGTATAGTACTGCATAGGGTTGTATAGACTTGTATAGCACTGTATAGAGTTGTATAGACTAGTATAGTACTGCATATGATTGTATAGACTAGTAGAGTACTGCATAGGGTTGTATAGACTAGTAGAGTACTGTATAGAGTTGTATAGACTAGTATAGTACTGCATAGGGTTGTATAGACTTGTATAGCACTGTATAGAGTTGTATAGACTAGTATAGTACTGCATATGGTTGTATAGACTAGTAGAGTACTGTATAGGGTTGTATAGACTAGTAGAGTACTGCATAGGGTTGTATAGACTTGTATAGCACTGTATAGGGTTGTATAGACTTGTATAGTACTGCATAGACTTGTATAGTACTTTATAGGGTTGTATAGACTTGTATAGTACTGTATAGGGTTGTATAGACTTGTATAGTACTGTATAGGGTTGTATAGACTAGTATAGTACTGCATAGGGTTGTATAGACTAGTATAGTGCTGTATAGGGTTGTATAGACTAGTATAGTACTGCATAGGGTTGTATAGACTTGTATAGTACTGTATAGGGTTGTATAGACTTGTATAGTACTGTATAGGGTTGTATAGACTAGTATAGTACTGCATAGGGTTGTATAGACTTGTATAGGGTTGTTTAGACTAGTATAGTACTGCATAGGGTTGTAAAGACTAGTAGAGTATTGTATAGGGTTGTATAGACTAGTATAGTACTGCATAGGGTTGTATAGACTAGTATAGTACTGCATAGGGTTGTATAGACTAGTAGAGTACTGTATAGGGTTGTATAGTACTGCATAGGGTTGTATAGACTAGTAGAGTACTGTATAGGGTTGTATAGACTAGTATTGTACTGTATAGGGTTGTATAGACTAGTATTGTACTGCATAGGGTTGTATAGACTAGTATAGTACTGCATAGGGTTGTATAGACTAATAGAGTACTGTATAGAGTTGTATAGACTAGTATAGTACTGCATAGGGTTGTATAGACTTGTATAGCACTGTATAGAGTTGTATAGACTAGTATAGTACTGCATATGATTGTATAGACTAGTAGAGTACTGCATAGGGTTGTATAGACTAGTAGAGTACTGTATAGAGTTGTATAGACTAGTATAGTACTGCATAGGGTTGTATAGACTTGTATAGCACTGTATAGAGTTGTATAGACTAGTATAGTACTGCATATGGTTGTATAGACTAGTAGAGTACTGTATAGGGTTGTATAGACTAGTAGAGTACTGCATAGGGTTGTATAGACTTGTATAGCACTGTATAGGGTTGTATAGACTTGTATAGTACTGCATAGACTTGTATAGTACTTTATAGGGTTGTATAGACTTGTATAGTACTGTATAGGGTTGTATAGACTTGTATAGTACTGTATAGGGTTGTATAGACTAGTATAGTACTGCATAGGGTTGTATAGACTAGTATAGTGCTGTATAGGGTTGTATAGACTAGTATAGTACTGCATAGGGTTGTATAGACTTGTATAGTACTGTATAGGGTTGTATAGACTTGTATAGTACTGTATAGGGTTGTATAGACTAGTATAGTACTGCATAGGGTTGTATAGACTTGTATAGGGTTGTTTAGACTAGTATAGTACTGCATAGGGTTGTAAAGACTAGTAGAGTATTGTATAGGGTTGTATAGACTAGTATAGTACTGCATAGGGTTGTATAGACTAGTATAGTACTGCATAGGGTTGTATAGACTAGTAGAGTACTGTATAGGGTTGTATAGTACTGCATAGGGTTGTATAGACTAGTAGAGTACTGTATAGGGTTGTATAGACTAGTATTGTACTGCATAGGGTTGTATAGACTAGTATAGTGTTGTATAGGGTTTTATAGACTAGTATAGTATTGCATAGGGTTGTATAGACTAGTATGGTGCTGCATAGGGTTGTATAGACTAGTATAGTACTGCATAGGGTTGTATAGACTAGTAGAGTACTGTATAGAGTTGTATAGACTAGTATAGTACTGCATATGGTTGTATAGACTAGTAGAGTACTGTATAGGGTTGTATAGACTAGTAGAGTACTGCATAGGGTTGTATAGACTTGTATAGCACTGTATAGGGTTGTATAGACTAGTAGAGTACTGTATAGGGTTGTATAGACTAGTATAGTACTGTATAGGGTTGTATAGACTAGTATAGTACTGTATAGGGTTGTATAGACTAGTATAGTACTGCATAGGGTTGTATAGACTAGTAGAGTACTGTATAGGGTTGTATAGACTAGTATAGTACTGTATAGGGTTGTATAGACTAGTAGAGTACTGTATAGGGTTGTATAGACTAGTAGAGTACTGCATAGGGTTGTATAGACTTGTATAGTATTGTATAGGGTTGTTTAGACTAGTATAGTACTGCATAGGGTTGTATAGACTAGTAGAGTACTGTATAGGGTTGTATAGTACTGCATAGGGTTGTATAGACTAGTATTGTATTGTACAGGGTTGTATAGACTAATATAGTACTGTATAGGGTTGTATAGACTAGAATAGTACCTCATAGGGTTGTATAGACTTGTAGAGTACTGTATAGTGTGGGATAGACTAGTATGGTATTATATAGCATTGCAGAGAATACAATAGTAATTCACAGCTGTGTATTGAAATCCAGATACCTACCTATTGGGACAATATATTTAACGATATATGAAGGACCTACCCAGTGACGTCACACACCCGCTGGCCCAGCTGTTTGCATGTCCAGAAGGCTGTTCAAAATGGCGACGTCCATGGCGATGTTTTAAAGCTACTTTGAGAAATTATTTCTCTATGACATTGGAGACGATGCATATAGAACTTCACAAAAAAAGTTAAGTATAGACTGAACTTTAATATCAATGAGAAGTTTATTGGAGTAGACTTTTCCTTTAATGAATCCATGCTTGAATTTCTCTTGAAAATACAGACTGAATTGGCAAAACAGCAAGCAGATCTATATGCGAATGAATCGTTCTTTTTTCTATTTTGGAGTCCAAACCATGGCGGTAATAATTTCAATTTCAAGCCTTCGGAGTATTCCCCAAGCCTTCAAGTTAGATAAGTTAATATTATCAGTCTCTTCGCATTGCTGAGCGGACTTGCATGAAAAGCCTGTGCGAGAGTTAGTGCTTGGTGCACTGATCACAATACTCTGTTTACGCTGGTGTTTATTGAATGACTTTGAATCTCGATTGAATACTATACTCCTTAGAATGGACTTTGTAGTCCTCGATTGAATAGACTTTTCTTGTCTTCTCGACTCTTTGACACTAGTCTTGACACGACTGACTCTCACAACTCCTTCCGAATGCTAGTCACGTGACTCTAATAATACTAAATTTACAACATACTCCCCCCTTGATTGACTCGCGTCAATCAAAACAAGATTAATGTTCAATGAATGTTCTCTTGTAGCCCTCGTGCTACAAATGTTATGGGTACTTCTTGATTCTTCTCGCTTGACGATTCACTTGATTCCAGCTCGATTGGAAATAATTTCTGTAGCGGTCTATACAAGTTTATGATAGTTCCTTGTTTCTGCTGAACTCTTACGACTGCGGCACGTACTTTGCCGTCTCTTCCTGGAAGTAGACTCTGCACGCATCCCAACTTCCAGCTTTGCCGTGGTACTTTATCTTCTTTGATACAAACGACGTCTCCGACTTTAACTGTTGGACCTTGTTTCTGACTTGGACGATGATGTTCTCTTAGTTGAGTGAGATAATCATTTCTCCATCTATTCCAGAAACGAGATAAAACAGTGTTCAGATATTTTTCTCTCCTTAAAGTCCCTGTTTTATCTGCACTGTGATTTATGGTATTGTTGTATGACGCCTTGGACAGCAATCTTTTTCCCAGAACCAAATGAGAAGGAGTTAAAGTCTCTCCACCATCTTCGTTTACGTAAGTCAGAGGACGAGAATTCAAAACGCCTTCAACTTGGACAACTGTAGTTAGCAGTTCCTCGTATGATAACCTTGCGTTGCCTAATGTTTTCTTTAGACATCTTTTCATACTTCTAACTAACCGTTCGAAGAATCCACCCCACCATGGGGATTTAGGTACATTAAACTTCCAAATAATACCTTGTGACGATGCAAAGTTTCTAACATCTCTATTTTTGAATGTCTTACTGTTGTCAGACAATACTTGTGAGGGAGTTCCTCTTCTGCCAATAAAACGTTGGAAACTTCGAACAAACGCATTAGATGAAGCATCCGGAACAAGATCAAGGTGCACTGCTCTGCTGCTTGCGCAGGTATATAGAGCAATATAAGCTTTGTTCATGGTAGCTGAATTTGAGTAAATATCCTTCACGTAAAGAGGACCAGCATAGTCTACGCCAATGTTGGCAAAAGCAAAATCATCACTTAGACGAAACTGTGGCAATGATGGAGATTCAGGATTACCACATGACTTTCCTTCCATTCTTCTACAGACGGTACACTTTGACAAAATGCGTTTTACAACTTGACGTCCTTTGATGATCCAAAAACGAGATCGTACCTGAGATAACGTTTCTTGAACTCCATTGTGCATAACAGCTTGATGACACAACTGTATGACTAGATAAGTGAAATGATGATGACTTGGCAAAAGTATAGGGAATTTTGCATCATATGGTAATGGTGCGTTGTCAAGACGACCATGACATCTCAGAATTCCATTATCATCCCTTCGCAGATTCAATGAGTTTTCAATTTGTCGAAATTTTGAGTTCAGTTCAAATTCTTCTTGAATTTCCTTTATCCATAGTCTCTCTGCTGAGTTGATTTCGTTGACACTAAGTTCCTCTGACAATGAATCACAATGTTTCAAATGAGATTTAATGTTGTTAACAAATCGAAGAACGTACGCAGTTACTCTTACAAGTCGCAACACAGAACTGTACTTTGAGACTTCAATCAATTTAGATAATCTCGGTTTATCACATGTACCAGTAGTCATAGCTGTAGTGTTGAAACTGGTCTTTGTTAACTTCAACTCCTCGTCAATCTCTGTTCGTAAATTATCTTGATTCAGAGGAATGGGCCAGTTGTCACGTGACACTAATAAGAAATTTGGTCCATTCCACCACATGTGATTATTCTTGAGTTCTGATGCCTTTGCTCCTCGTGATGCAATGTCTGCAGGGTTTTGATCAGTAGAACAATATCTCCAAGATTCAATTGACGTTAATCTTCTGATTTCGCTTACTCTGTTCTGTACAAACTGCTTGTACTCCTTAGTCACACCTTGAATCCAACTTAATGCAACAGTTGAATCAGTCCAATATATGACGTCATGAATAACTAATGTTCCATTTAATGCTTGTAGTACACTATGTGCAAGTTTGGCAGATATTAGACAAGCTAATAACTCAAGTCGAGGTATGGTGTAATTTGCTGTTGGCGATACTCTTGTTTTCGAAGCAATCAAACTACAGTGAGTTTCTCCAGATTCGTGCTCACAACGAAGATAGACACAAGCCCCATATGAAGTCTTGGATGCATCTCCAAACACATGTATCTCCACAATGACATTTTTGTCATATAGGCGAGGACAATAACATCTTCTTACAGACATGTTTCTAACTTCTTGCAGATCAACTATTAAAGATCTCCACTCAGAGAACAATTCTGCTTCAAGTTGGCTGTCCCAATCTGAATCCTCCTTACAGAGTTTTTGAAACAACAGTTTAAACATAAGTACTATTGGAGAAATAAGACCAACAGGGTCATAGAACTTAGCTGTGACACTAAGAACAGTTCGCTTTGTTGCAGTATCCATGCTCAAGTTCAAGTCAACAAAGTTTCGTAAAATCATACTCTAGATTATCCTGATTAGTGTTCCATATTTGTCCTAATACTCGTGGTGAGGTCTCATCATCCCTTCTGGATATTTGGTGATGAATATAGTTCTGATCTTCTTCATTGATGCCTTGATCATCAGAAACCAAATTGATTTCAAGAAATTCTTTACTTTGATTCCACAGTTCAGCCAATTCTGGAGAATTGGTCATCCATTTTCTCATATTGAAGCCTCCTTCAGACAACTTTGCTTTGATATTTTCAGAAATGCTGAATGCAGAATTGGGGTCAGTAGATCCAGAAACATAGTCATCAACGTACAAAGATGTTAGTACGTTGTTTGCAATTTCAGGTTCATGATCCAGATACTTGCTCATATGATTCCTTATTGTAGCATTCAAAATGAATGGACTTGATGTCACTCCGAACACAACACGATTGAATCTCAAATGCTTGATGATTGGAGTCTCAGCAAACGGGTCATCTACCCAGAGAAATCTTAAGAAATCACGATGTTCAGGTGCAATAGAAATGTTCAAAAATGCCTTCTCTATATCTGCCGTCATTCCAACCTTATGAAGACGGAATCGAATCATGATATCAAAAATTAGGGGTGACAATGAAGGCCCCGATAATAGACAGTCATTTAGACTTGGACTGTTGCCGCATCGAGCAGAAGCATCATATACAATGCGCAGCTTTGTTGTTTCCTTGTCTGTGCGAATAACTTCACGATGTGGTAAGTAGTGAACATTTCCTTCTCCTTCATCATTGGGATGTACAAATTCGATAACCCCTTGAGTTATTTGCTCTTTGATAATGTCATTATATTCCTTGAGAATGTCACATTTGTCCTTAAGACGATACAACAGATTCTTTAATCTTGAAACACAGATTTGATAATTATCTGGTAATGCGGGATGTGCTTCCTTAAATGGCAATTTTGCTTGGTACCTATGTCCATCAAATTGAATATTCTCTGTGAACTCATCATAAACTGACTTCTCATCATCATGGATACCAAGGGATTCAAGATCCCAAAATCTCTTCAGTTCAGACTTTATGTTGAACTGTTCTTCCCTCTGTAGCTGGACAACATCTACCTCAGCCTTCAAAATATGAGTTGAATTCAACTGGACTACACAATCATTGGTAAACTGAGAGTCTGAGATAGGGCCTGACAAAACCCATCCCAGTTTGGTATAAATAGCTACTGGACCAGGATGGTCAAGTCTCCTTGTTGTATTTGTCATGAAGCTCCAATAGTAATCTGCTCCAAGTAAAACATCAATTTCAACATTATTTGAATCCTCTGGAATGTCTGCTAGTTCCATCTCTCTTAGAACAGGATACTTATCAACTGCTAATTTCACTGCTTGATTACTAAGTGGGCTACAAATGGAGGGTACACTGTAAGCATTCACATAGAGCTCCATTCCTTCGATGCTTGTGATCGATAACTGAACGAGTTCACATGATCTCAACCTTGGTGTTTCATCACCAAATGTTTTAATTAATAGATTATCAGTTCCAAAAGTGTTCAAATTGAGACGATTCTTCAAGTTATTTGTTATATACGACCGCTGACTGCCTGAGTCTAAGATGATTCTTGCATTTAGTTTCGATTGACTGTTTCCAGGTTTTCCAGTTGGAGCAACTGCCGTTTGTAACAGTATTGATGAATTGTTTGAAGCACAAACGTTTGAAGATGTTGACTTTTTGCTCGTTTTCTCTGAATTATTACTGTATGTTTCGCGGCTCAGTTCTTGATGTCGAGAATTATCTGCTTTTCCCTTTTCTTGGTCGCAGAGGGCGGTGTGATGTTTACCCGCGCAAACTTGACACACACGTGACGACCTACAGTCTTTTGCCATGTGCCCTGAGCGTAAACACAAAAAACACCGTGCATTTTGACGGGCGATAGATTTTCGTGAACTTGAATCACTGTACACATTACATTTCACAGAAGCATGTTGACCCTTGCAGAAAGTGCAATAAACATGTTGATTCTTTTCTATTAATAATGCAGATGCCGTTGCTGGCGTTGATGATTTGGAGAATTGGGTTTTCTCACGACTATGCGACGCCATGGCGCGAGAAGTGTCAACATTGTTAGAAATTTTCATTGACGAACATCGTTCTCTTGCTTCCAATTCTAATTTGAGTGTTTTCATTAGCTCTTCAATGTTCCACACTTTGTCCTTATCAAATTCACGACTAACGATAAGACTTAGTTCTGACGGAATCTTGCTCATTATTATAGGTGACAGTAAATTCCCATATGTCTCTGACTTAATTCCTAGCGATTCTAGACTTCTCACATTCACTTCGATTTTGTCGTATAAGTCTCGGAGTTTTGATACTTGTTCAATATTGCTAACCACCGGAAGTTTTAACAATGAGTCCATATAACTTGAAACGAGTAATTGTGGCTTAGCAAATCTGTCCCTTAGAATATCGACTGCAACCTTGAAATTTTCCTTCGTCAAGGAAAGACCGTCAATCGACGACGCTGCATTCCCGTGTAGGCAAGATTTGAGATAATTG
Source organism: Telmatactis stephensoni (assembly GCA_029948255.1). Lineage (NCBI taxonomy): Eukaryota > Metazoa > Cnidaria > Anthozoa > Actiniaria > Isophelliidae > Telmatactis > Telmatactis stephensoni. Next base: position 28,527 of record JALIZF010001666.1, read on the forward strand.
AATTTATCAACATCAGAGAGTTCGCTATTCTCATAAATAGCGGTTTCGAAACAGTCCCAAATTGGTTTCCATTCAGCAGGATTTCCATGAAATTCCTTCAATGTTAATTTGGGTAGTTTTGGCGTTTGTTTGCGAATTTCGTTGACGTGTGATGGTGCCGAAACGACATTCGAGTTCTGAGAATTTGTGTTCTGTGAATTCAAACACGTTTCAATCCTCGCTAGAGTCCTATAAACGGACTCACAGAATTCGCCTGACTCGTAAATCTCTTGTTCTATGTCCTCTTCCTTAATTATCTCTAGGATCTGTTCATCTAACTTCCTGATTGTGTTGATTTTTTCTGTTAATGAGGTTTTCAGACCGAGTAGGTGTTCTTGTTTACTTCCATCGTACGCTTCACACAATTCGTTTACTTGACTGATTACTTTGTTAGCATATCCTCTGTGTCCACCTCGGACCTTCCTTGCTTTTCCTAGCTCCATATTTGACTCTCATTCAACGTATCCGTATCCTTATTCCATCCTATTCCATCCGCATATCCGGCTCGAAGGACCATGTTGTGAATTTTAGCACTCTGTCGGCTACTCGTTTTATTCTCGCTGGTTCGTTGAACGTGATTACAAAACTCTGTTGAATTGACTCCCTTGAATTGACTCCGATTACAATACTCTTTGATTTTGAATAGACTGAAGTCTTCGAATGCCTTTTTTCGACTCTGAAATATACTCTTTTTTATGACTTTGACACACGCAATGTGCACCTTTTCCGCTCTTTCTGTCTCTCTCGACTCGACTCTACTCGATTTGACTTGACTGTTCTTTTCCACGTGCTAGTCACGTGACTCTAATAATACTAAATTTACAACAACGTTCGAGGTATTTATCTGACTTATTGCATGATATTACATTTTTTCTTAAAGTAAATTCTTTATTATAAAGATTAGCAGTATTTTGTGATGCGTCCCAGAGGAAACAAACAACGAGTGTGTTTAGGAGGAATTTACCATTATTTAGCTGAGGTGGTAAGATGTTGTCCAAAAAAATACAACTTCAGCTTTTGAAGCGGAACGAGCCATGCGTTTCTTCGTGCATACTATTATAACCAAAGACTTTGTAAGGAAAAACAAGTTTTCATTCATACGCAAATTGTGGTAAGATTGTGCACATTGTTACAAACCAAATATTGCAAATACGATTGAAGCTTGGGCAGTTTGAAGCGGCAGCGATGGAAACGGTAGCGAGGAAGAAATGAATATTTTTATTACACAGAACACTTTTTCCCAGACATTGCCGTGCTTTGAAAGCTCTGATTTGGAAACAATTTTGGGTGCTTCTCTGGAAGATCTAATTGAGGACAGTGCTAAGTCCGAGAAAGTCGAAAATATTGTAACTGATGTTTCCAAAGTTAATCGGAAAATTGAAATCGTTTTTAATGAAGAACAAGAAGCTCGAAAAGCGACTCGAATCCCAGTCAATACCAAGATAAATACATCATGGGCTTTACGAGCGTGGGAAGAGTGGGCAGAAGAAAGAAATAAGAATGCCTCTGGTATTGCCGTTTCAACTGGGTTAATGTATGCATAATCAGCTGAACCACAGCGTCACTATCTTGGCTGGACTGCTCGATGATTTAACCAATGTTTGATGCTGCAGTTTCCCATCCACCTTGCGGGTGATGACAGTGACGTGCTAAGAGATACCCCTCTTAGCAAACCAATCAGTCTGCGTCTCGGTATTTTTGAGGTAAGAACTTCATTGCCCAGTCTTGGGTTAGGAGTACTGATGTAGAATCAAGTTCATCCAGGATATCTCGTGTCGCCTTATCCTGCTGGAGAGACCGCAACTGATGTGCTTTCCGTGTATTTATGGACTTCTACGCCTTCTTTGTATTGGAAGGTGAGATCATCTCGTTCATCGTTGCTGAAAGTGACGATTCCAGCTCTTTGATGGCAAATTTTAGCTGATTACATGATTGACAAACGCTGATCATGGGGGTGTCCTCATTTGACCGTGAAACATTTTTCCTTTGCATCACTTAGGGCGTAAGCGCTACAGTGGTCTGCTACATTAGAAGACTCAGCGATATGGAGCTTGTAAAAAAAAAAGAAAGACAAAACATTTGCATAAGGCCATTCAGACAATTAGTTGATTTTTGTCTGTCCATCATTTTCATTGGATACTGGTTTCTGCATATTGCTTTCACTGCATATCTATATTATATATGTTAAATATATCTATTATATTATCAATATATTTATCATATATGTTCAAACAGTACAACATGAAAAAGTACAAAGTTCGACCACGATATTGACTGGAGCGCCAGATATAGTGCCGAGTGCTCGGGATTTGGCAAGCTTGTGATAAAACTTTTCGAGAATCGAAACTTATTACAATCAATGGTTTTCAACCTATCAGATTGCGAGATTTTACTCGAATGTTGTAAAATTAAATTTCCCGAAAGCAATGGATTTTAGCTAGAGGTTACTGGCTTACTTAGTAGCCTGCTTTTCCCAGTAGTAGATACTTATCAATATTTCTACAGCTATTTCAAAAAACGTTGAATACTGATTACTGCATTCTGCACACTGAAGAGTGCATTGAAAGACCAAAATACCTTGTAGTTGAGTAAGTTTTGGAGATGGCATAGTGAAAATCCTCTAAAACAGCTACTAACTAAGGCAAATGAGTGGCAAAACGACAATGGAAACGATCAACAATGCAATTTGTAAGTCTTGGAATACACTATTCAGTATGCAGAATACAGAATTCAATATTCAACGTTTTTTGAAATAGCTGTATATAGAACATCCTAAACACCTTTTCAAAAAACCGGATAAGTTTTCAGCTAATCCCACCACGAAGTTTGTTTTGAATGCATCTCTCAATCCAATTACATTATTTGTGGAGTGTGAGCGGTTGTAGAGAGTATAGTTCACAAATATTTACAAACTCTTTAGTTTTCTGCATTTTGGTTGTTATCTGGCGTGACTCTTGTTACTTTTGCCTTCAATATCGCCAGGAATACCTTTCTAAAAGGTTTATTAAATACGTTATAAACTATTGGGTTGATAGCACTGCTGCAATACACTGTATAGGTTGGAATCATCTCCACAAGACGAGGCAAATTCATAAAGAGTATTAACGAATAAACTGTTATTGCTGGAATCCAGCAAATAATGAAACCACATATCACAGCCAGTAGAGAAATACTAATGTGAATTTCTTCTTTTGTTAATGAGGATTCAGTATTTTGGTTTGACAATACATTAGCATTGTGTTGTCTTACAACTTGGTAGATCTTCCTGTAGCACACAACAATTACTAACAGAGGAAAGACGATAAAGAGAGCAATACAAAATGTAAGAAGCAATAATGCCACTTGTTTTGAGAAGACCATAAAGTACAGATGCATTCCAGGGTAATATTCAAACTGAACCCATCCCATAGTGAAGAAAAAAGCGAACAGCAATGTCACAAAAATCCATATTCCAGTGATCATCAATATTGAAAGTTTTGGACTGAAAATCTTTTTGTAGATCTTTGGCTTAGCAACACAGAAATAACGATTGATTCCAATGAGAGCTGTGGTCAAGATGGAGCCAGTTGTCAACGATATACACATAAAGCCTTTCGCCTGGCCAACCCCATGTCCAATTACATCTTGGCCGCTGGCAGATAAAGCCACAGCCATTGGCATTAAAATCAAAGCTTGGCAAATATCAGCAATTGCAAGAGTTATGATGTAGTAACTGGTAACACTACGAAGGTGTGGTGTCTTGTAAAACACGTACAACACACAGGAATTGCCTACGACTGCTGTTAGTGCTATGAGCACCAGAAAACCTGTTTCAACTATAGCTTGTGTCAACGATCTGTGGGACAACTCGAAGGCCAGAGTCTTGGTGTGCTGTGGGTCCATTATTATTATTTTTAACTGACCTTCAGTAAACTGAAATGGTACTTCAACGTGCTGTATCGATCGAGAGCTTTACGAATCAACAGAGCACAGGTGTTTGCATGATGCTTACTGCCATCTGTTCAGTAAAACTAATCAGATGAAACACGCTCATGCTTCTGGAAATTGCTAATTCAAGACATCGATGTTTACTGATCCATTCAAGCTGGACAAACAATCCGGTTTTTTAATCTAAAAGGTCCATATCATGAACAACATTATTTTTGCTCATGAGCTTAAAAAAAAAAGAAAGAAAAAAAGAAACTGAGAAAGAACGAAAAAGGAAAGACAAACAGACAGAAAGAAAACGCAATTAAGTTTGTTCAATTGCAGCCGGTGTGATACAGCATCCCATTTTACTGAGTCGTTAGCAATCAAACCGACGTAAGACCTAATTTAGATATTCGTTACAACTAAATAGGATAAAAAAGGACAAAAAATGAAAAATAATATACAGCCGCGCTCTTCTTAAAGGAAATTGTGTGTTTAGTTTAAAGTGTTTACCAGTAGTATTTTGGTGATGGATTTTGACAAAACTTCCAATTTTATTTTTGAAAATTAGTCAACTTACATTTGTCTGATCAAAATGATTTTCACACAAGATACTAAGGAGGAATTGAAGATTTGATTGATGCCAATTTTTTTCCATGACACGTTGCTATGGCAACGAAAAACAAAGATCATTGAATTCAGTTTTCTTAAAATATCTCCCGTTTTCGATAAGCTCTAGAAAAATGGCTATATAGGTGTTAAACTTCACTTTCTTGCACAGTTAACCAACTCAAAATCAGAAAGTTTTATATCAGAGGGATTTTGAATAAACCGCGAAAGACATCAAACTATTAAATTTGGTAACTCGAATTTAAAGAATGAGAAAAAATTCCAACTTTCGCAAAATAACTTTTATTAATGTAGATTCCGGAAGATCAATCCCATAAATCGATTTCTTCAAGAAATAACATTGAAAGCGCTAATTAAAAGAGCGGAAACTGGTCGACCATTCAAACGAAAGCACAGTTGACGAACAAAAATTCTAGCTATCTTTTGAAAGGAACAACTTAGATCAATGCCGCTCACAGGACCAATAAACAAAGACTTTTGGCAACTTTTGAAATCAATTAAAAATCAGTATTTTGCGAAAGTTGGAATTTTTTTTCTCGTTCTTTAATTTCGAGACACCAAATTTAATAGTTTTGTTAAAGGCCCACTTGGATGTAGTCTCCCTCACAGCCGTGTTTAGCCTCGTCACGCAACGCTCCCTCGGAAAAATGTTTTTCCGAGGGAGCGTTGCGTGACGAGGCTAAACACGGCTGCGAGGGAGACTAACTTGGATGAAAATCGGTGAAAATCGGAAACTGATTATTTCTATATGAAGATTAATATAGTCTAATAACTAGCTAATCTCCGACAAAAAATCTACATTATAAGCTCATTATCACAAAGAAATTTTGGTTTAAAACCTAAAAGAACAATAGGGTTGAGTAATCGACGTCATAATGACGTCATTTACTCACAATTTGAATGCCAAAAACCTTGACAATTTTATCCATCTCTTTTTTATGAAAAGAAAATGTTGCTTCATTGTGTTAATAGTGCCGTATACATAGGTTTCACTGAGTTTCAAGTAATTTTCAATTTTCATTGATTTTAATCCAAGTGCTCCTTTAAGTTAACGAGCCAAAACTTGAATCAACTTGCGATGCAAGTTGCACGCTCAATGCTTGCAAGTCTTCGCAAGTTCGAGGCAAGTCCTCGCAAGTCGATGCAAGTTAATGGTCAAACGAATGCGCAAGTCAAAACGTACGTCGACGTGCGCCTCTTCAGTTGCGTTTTCGTTTAATCCCGGCCTTATATTGATATTTCTGGAAAATGCGATTTTGTTTACTAATGCGATGTATGCGGCTTTTGAAGACTCCAGCTAAGACTCCAGGATTTTACGTGTAAACTGGGAGTCCACTTTTATTGTAAATGAACCCAACGATTTGCATATATTGGAATTTCATTTTGGTAATAATTGTTGCCGAATAAAGAGACAATTGATAACACTCAAACCTAGATTTAACGAACCACTAAGCGACTGGAAATTGTGCTCGTTATATGGAGTTTTATCGAGGTCCAATTATTAATTAGACAACACGGAAAGCCGCGCGCCCATGGCGTTATAGACGCACGAGAGAAATATAAAGAACGATTAACAAACGCAAAAGTGGCACGAGGCGTAGCCCCCCCCCTCCCCCCAGGATTGGAGAAACTCACTCTAAACTGTCAGTTTTCACATCTAAGTCACACCACATGGAAAAAATCCCTTCAACAGCAAAATAACTTGATCTTTTCCTCTCAATTCCTGGTAGTAATTTATAAGGTACTGGGTTTACATCATTAATGACTTTGAACATGACATACAACTTTGTAGCTCATAAAATATCTTGGTTAAGGCAAAAGACATTGTTATTTACACATGCACTGTATTTACATCAAAAGGAATCTTGAAATGTTTCTAGTTATAACTTTTATCATATATTATGTGTAGCCAGATGTAGCAAAAACCTAAACTGCTTGTTTTCATGTGCATGTGTAAAGCTTACATACAGTGAGGCTTAAGAGTGCACACATTATTGGTAGAAAATAGTTACTAACTACAGTGGAACCTCACTGAAGAACCAGAGAGAAGTACCTGCATTACAGAGGTGTCCTTATTTTAGAGGTCGGGCTTATGACGTCATATTAAAACTTATGACAAGTACAGTACCTAGTATTCTTTTTATGATCAAAAAGGCATAAAATCATGTTTACACATTTACTTAATGTCTAACCCAGCACAATGTACAGTTTCCTATCACTCTTTTACAATAAGAACAACAGTTCAACCTTGCAAGACATTTGTCAGTACATTAGAAATTGTCTATAATAAAGAGGAGGATATTGTCTGTAAACTTTTATTTTATTTTATTTTACTTTATATTTTTATATTTTATTTAGTTTAGCGCATTTGATCATATTTAGATGCTAATTTGCGCTATATAAGTAATAAATATTATCATTATTATTATTATAGAGTTAGTAATATAGGGGTATCTTTAACAATATATGGAGAGTTTGCCGGGATTTACAGTGAAAATCATTGCATGGCAACCTCCAACATCGGTAAGATTTTGGTCTTTTCTGATGTGTTCATCGTTCATGGAGGCGGAGCTTTCACAAACTTGTTCAGTGATTGGTTGATTTGAAAGAAGCTCCCCCCCAAACTGATTGACAGCTCAGAAAAACCCAAATTCAAAACAAAATTTGTAATTTGCTGGTCGCGATGCAACGATTTTGGCTGTAAAGATCTGTTCATTATGTGGAGGTGTCCATATTATAGATCAAGAAGTTGATCCACTGTATTTAGGAAGTAAAAGTATGAAATTACCATCACAATAAAGTTGAACAATTCAGGACACAGTATATTCCACTTATTTTTTACAGATATACACACACGCACATTGTAATGTTTAGTTGTTTGAAACAGCACCGGCCCCGAATTTTAACTCTCTTTCAAACTGTTCTGCAGTAAACGTCCCTTCGAGAGTCTCAAAGTCCTTGTTAAAGACAGAGTATGCACTTGGCTCCCATGGTTTTCTACTGCCATAAGTCATGCTGGCATAGACCCAGTAAAACAACGATAGCATAAAGAACACTGTCCCAAACTCCAGCAATATGAACACTTTCCAGAGAATCAACCAAAAGACAATCTTGAGAAATATAATCCATTTGTTTAGACTTGTGTCTCCAGTACAGAAATAGTTGGAGAAATTGTCAAAAAACCTCTTCACTCCATCGTAAGGTACTTTGAATAGTTTGAAAGATTCTGTGGTGTTTTGTTTCGTTTTGTTTGATTTGTATTCCTGGGCTTTTTGGGCACGGAATCGAGCCAAATCTTGTTCCATTTAAATCTCGAATTCATTCCTCCATCTTGAAATAAACGTCATCATTGCTTTCTCCACAGGAAGCCCATGATATATGCATAACGAATAAAGTTTCAAAATATTTCGTGAAAAGTAATTATGAGTTTTACCGCCTGACACTTTATCTGCTCTGACTCTTGTATTAGCAAATATTAGCAATCAGCAAGACTAGTGTTGATTGTTCGAAATAAACACTTATGCGGGCTTCCTGTGTTTTAGCGTGGGTTTCCTGTGTCGTTGTGCCAGTCAGTAGTTGTACAAAGGTCAGGATCGTGTGATGTCCAGTTAGATATTCGGTTGTGGAAAAACATCAACTTTTTGCCTCTCTTTCGATTTTTCAATCGTCGATTGGCGCATCCAACAACTAAGATGGCTCCGACAGTAATATCTGACCAAACTTTTGGCGACAAAATAGGTAAGAACACCAAGAATGCTGCATGTATGAGAGAGTTGCCGTGTTTTTACTGTCACGATATGATATTCGATAAGCTTAAGCTTATGAATACCAAGATAAAAACTAAAAACTTTTTTGCAGATGTCAGAAGTCGTATAGAAGCTTGTTTAAAGAAAAGAATTATGATATTTGATGGTGGTATGGGTACAATGATTCAAAATTATCATCTAGATGAGGCAGATTTTCGCGGTAAGCCTAAACTTTAATTAGATTGTGTAATGATTGCATCACCGTGTATTCTAAGTGATTATCAATTCAAGTCGTGAGGATATTATAACAGTTCTTTGTGCATGTATAGATGCTGGTATGTATCAAATTACTGTTCACTGCCATTTTCTTGTAAATAGGCCCCTTGCAGCACGTCGGAATGCAGCTCAATTTTTGGAGGGCAAAACAAAAGAATTTCAATGTCCAGAAAACTGGAACCTATTGTTTTGCCCTCCAAATTGAGCTGCATTCCGACGTGCTTGAAGGGGCCTATTGTCTTGCATTTATATCTCAGCTGTAGACTTGCAATCAGTCTTGCGTTATCTCAGCCGTAGACTTGCAATCAGACATATACACATGAGACTACCTGCAATCATAAACTCATTCCTTTGGATCACAGGAACTCCACATCATTATTTTTTCAAAGGGCACACAAAGAATACTTCCTTTGCCTCGTCTATTCAATATTCACAGTGGGCATAAATGACCTCAAAAATGTGCAGGTAAAATGTGACATATCAACATCTACATTACATTCTGTTGGCAAGAATTATATACAATATTTAGAGGTTAACGCACGCAGCGAGTGAATTATTGGGATTTATCTTCACGAGTTTGCTAACAATGAATGAAAAATTTTATTAAATACTGCACGAGGCGTTAGCCGAGTGCAGTATGAGAAAATTTCGAGTTCAATGTTAGTAAACGAGTGAAGATAAATCCCGATAATTCACGAGCAAAGAGTGCATTAACCTTTTTATTATTCAATTTGAATACACTGCAGAAGCAGGCTAAAACTGTCAGTCGACATCTAATATCACTAGAAATAAGCTTAACTCAAGTCAATCAAAATAGTAAGACTTAATTCAAAATTAGTTTAATAGCATTTGGTAATTTTAACAATACAAAATAAACCTTTCAGAAGAAAACTAGGAGAAAAGTACCGTGATACAAGAACTTTAGATTAAAGATGATAAACGAGTTCTCAGAATCCATGTTTACAACTTGCTCGGTAAAATTGAAATTGTCCATATAAACAAAGAACTCAGACTTTTTTTGGATCGTTAAAAGTGATTCAGCACTGAGTCCTAGAACTCTGTAAGTGAAAGGTCTAGAAAATTATTAATTAATTATATAGGTTTAAACTGGCGACTTACGGTTGAAACGCTGTTAAACTTTGGTGCCACCGGCAAGAAGCCGGCAAGAAATAGTTTTCGACGAGCCGAAGGCTGAAGTACTCGTTTGGCGTTTTCTTCGATTCTTGATAAAATTTCTTTACCCCATCTGAGAGAACTTGTGGCGACAGACTTTCTAAACTTTCTATGAGATAGGTTTTGGATAACCAGTCTAAAAAACAGTAAATATTAAGATGAATTTGGAAAGCCGACGAACTCTGTTTTTAAGCCGTTGAAATATGTTGATCTCAGTAAGCTCCAAAAACTTCAATGAAATTGAGTTTACCTTCAAAACAGGCACGCTAAGCAGTTTTAAGTATGCTCGCTCATCTTCTCTTTTTTGAAAAATCCTCAAATTTATCACCAGGAACATTTTTTCTTTCCAACTATGCTGTAATGCGGTAGATTGTCTATATTTATTGCATAAAGTTATTGCATAATGACGTGTTGTCACGTCATAACAACGCGTCACATGGTACAAACTGACCAATCAGAAAGTCGGAAATTGTACAGTGTATGAAAATTGAATAAATTAATAAGTACAGTTATCACACTAACATTAAATTCAAAACATTTTAAAAAGATTTAAAAAAATTTGCGGGAAAAAATAATATGAAATCATAACTCTACTTTGAAAACGTTTTTCAATTTTGATATTGTTACCTTATGAGGAACAACATAGTATGACTTTGGAAAAAATCTCCAAATTTTGATAAAAAATCAACTTGCACATCTTTTGGTGATTTATGCTCACTGTGGTTGTTCCTCAATTACTGCTGAGATGATGCCCATATAACCCCAGGCACCCCAGGCTCTGTTTTACATGTACATGTATGCTATGAATATTAGTTTGAATATTTACTCATCACTTTGTGTATTGTAACACCACACAGGTAGCCCAAACTAATATTCATAGCACAGGTAAAATGCCACAATTTCTTCACGTACATGTACAATGTAGGAGCAAGTATGGTTCAGTTCATTACTGTGTAGCATCCCTGAAGTAGTGAGAGGGCCATTAGTTCAATAATCCCAGAAACCTCACACACTTATTTAGATTTCTTTCTCAAATGATGACTATGTAGCATGAGCTACCAACATAAAATATGACCCTTTACCTTTTTGACAAGAGTTGCTACAGTAGAGTTACAGTTACCACCTAGGCAATGTGTATTTGTTATGTTTCCACTCATTTTGAAGTCTGAAAAGTGTGTGAATTCTTAGCTTTGATTAATAGCTCAGTTTAGCTAGTGGACCTGTGACCCTCCATGAGAAAACGTACACTAACGCTTTTCAGTTGGAGCACCATTTCTAACGGCCTCTAACTTTGTCTAACGGTTTTGATAACAGTTTGGCTTTGGCAACTAACGGTTTTGCTTCAATGACTAATGCTTTGGCTTAATGAGCTAACGGTTTTGCTTTTTAGACTAACATTTTACCAAGGCATTTCTAACGCTTTTTCTTTAACAGCTAATGCTTTTTCTCTAATGGCTAACGCTTTTTCTTTAACAGCTAATGCTGTTGGGTCTGAAGGTTAAAACTTTTGTAGATTTCAAACATCTTTTTATAGCGCCTGGATGTTGCCCTGGGGATGTCCGCATTGGTTGGGGGCTCAGTAAAATAAAGTAAACGTATTAAGGTTTAGGTTTATGAAGTGCCTACAATCGATCAGCATGCTAAAGCAGTATCGAATAGGAATAATTATAATAGAAAGTCCTTCGTATATTAAACTTCAGCTTTGTTTAATTTTTGTTGATTCAGTGAAGCGGTCTCTTCAATTGTGGGGCGATCGTACTATAGTTGAATTTGCGCATCGGTATTGTTAATAGATTGTTATCACTAAACCTGCTAATTGATGTCGAGACAAGGACAATTTACACAAGATATCAAGTTTCACTGTGTAATATTTGGAAAATTTGGTGTGGCTTTATCCAGGTTGTAATAAATTTTATTTCCAGACAATGAATGCTGTTGATCGATTGAAAGACATTTTTTCGAAAAGTTAGCCAGAACAGTAGTGAACTCAGATACAGGTAGCAAAAAGTCAGCTCTTGTGTACACTGCTACGGTTAGATTTATTTGCAGTGATTCAACTTGTTCGATACCCTGGGTTCCAGGGGTTTATTGTCACGTTCCGACGTTTATCGTCATGTTCCGATGTTTATTTACTTGATGGGAGAGTCACACGACGAGAAACCCCTGACCGCGGCAGTTACAAATCTCACTTTGAAACGATTTGCAAGCCTTATTTGGAAACATGGCCAAACTGGTTTTAGGTCACCGTGAGGTCACACAAACACAGTAGACTGAAAAATGTATACTTTGTAAGGGCTTAAGTGAGAGAAAAAGTCAAACTCAGCTCAAATAAGAAACATTAGTTTGAAAAAAGTAACAATAAACCGGCATAAATGCATATTAATAGTATTTTTAAAAAGCGTCTTTTACTCGCCATAATGTCAACACTAGTAAACACTTGTAATACAACGCCGGATGTGGCAAAATAGAACCGGTTGAACAAATTGTCCAATGAAATCGCTCCTTAGTGTTTTAGCCAATCACCGAGTTACCTTCAAATTCTTGAAGGTAGTTCTCTGATTGGCTCGGCCCTTTCAAACGGTTAACTCGTGCACCCAGGGGTTTATTTTCGCTTCTCGCACCTTCAGCGCTGACCTACAAGAGAAAAATTCTCTAAAGAAAGCGAATAATAAATCCCTGGAGCCCAGGGTATATGTACTTGTTCGACTGATTTATTCAGTTTTGAGGTTTGTCATAAGAGGTTTTGCCTAACGCTTTTCTTCTAAGCCGTTTCTAATGGTTTCATTTAGATCGCTAATGGTTTGCATAAACATGTTAACGGTCTCGCTTGGATGACTAATGGTTTTCTGGAGAACCCTAATGGTCTGTAAGCCGTTATAATGCTTGCTAATGGTAAAGCGTTCAGAACGGAAAAGCGTGTACGTTTTCTCTTGGAGGGTCACATTTATTGATGTTCAATGTTGATGCATTTGTAAATGGACGGTCAACATTGATTGACAACCACTAATTACTGTAATGTAGTGCAGTTCTTTTGTGGTATGCAGGTAAAGTGGACTGTGCCGTGCTTTGGCTGAGTAGGTGCTGTGTTGTTGAATATAAAAATTCCTGCTGTGTTCATGCCATTACTGTACCTTAACTTTATCTTACTAACCAGTCTTGTAGTTCCTAACAATTGCTATGTTTTTTGTTTGTTTGTTTTAGGAAGTGAATTCAAGAACCACCCTAAAAGTCTCAAAGGAAATAATGATTTATTGAGTCTCACTAGACCTGATATTATTTATGACATTCACAAGGTACATTGTATTCAACACTTTTTCATTCATATGGTATTTGAAGGGAGGCTGCTTAAAGCATGACAGAAGTGCTAGTCAGAGTTCTAGCACAATGCATGATTATAGAGTGATTATAGTAGACAGCCAAGTGCATGCATCCATAGCTAAATAAATATTGATATATACAGACTGAGAGTTTTGAGTCACTAAATTTCCATTGTTCCTAATATTCATTTCTTGCAATATGTCAATGCCATACAGTGTTCAGTTACAATATTGTTGTCCAGCTATGGAGAATGCTGGGTGTCAAGTGAGGTACCTGACAAGGCTGATCCAACCATTTCTTTCATTTTCAGGCGTACTTGGATGCAGGAGCTGACTTTATTGAGACCAACACATTTAGCGGCACAAGTGTTGCTCAGGCTGATTATGGTTTGGAAAACCTTGTAAGAAATTGTTAAATTAATCCACTAAACAAGTAATTGTTGGAATAGTTAAATATTAAATACAATTACAGTATCTATAGTGATAGCATCAGTAAAAATCATTTTTAGGTAGAAAGAAGCATTACACTATATGTTTTATGAAATACTGTAAGCCCTCTGATGGCTGTCATGGGTATATTATTAGTGCACAAGCTACAGGAAGTACAACAGGAATCTGTTTCTTGATGAGTGTATAGTGTACAAAGTATACATTTAATATGTACTTATAGGGCCAGTTTATTTACACTCCTTTTATGGGTGTGCATGGTCATCTGTATTTAAATTTGCCTGTGATAAACTGACACAAAAACGGTTGAGATTGAACAAAGCATGTGCTGTAAGAAACACCTGTAATACTGTGATCAAGAGGTTAATGAGCTAGTTGCACCATGTATATTATTTTGAGAAACAATGAAGAGTGTTCAAAAGTGTTTTTCTTGAAAGTAGATTAGTCAACTGGTTGATACAAATTGCATGATTGTATGGGTAATACAAGTCTGCTACACTACACTTTACACTAAAAACCATGATCTCTGTACTTCAGGTCTATAGACTAAACAAGACATCAGCAGAAATTGCTAAGAGAGCTGCTTTAGATGTTACAACAGCCACAGGTATACGTTGTGGTTTGAGCGTGGGTTTGAAATTTTCAAGACAGTTTGATTTCTATTTTGAATTGTTATTGTAATCACTATTATAATGTAAACCAAGAGCAAACCAAGATAAAACTGATTGATTGGTTTTCTTTAGGTGTGGAGAGATTTGCAGCTGGTGCTTTGGGACCAACCAACAGAACATTATCCATATCACCTACAGTGGAATGTCCAGGGTTTAGAAATATAAGTATGTTTCATTAAAGGGGTTTCAGTAATTTTTGAATTAGGAAGCTGGCTTCAAAAAATAGCTGGTAGTTTCTAAAAATGAAATGCTTGGCTTACCATAAACAACAAAATGAAACGAAACAAAACTGTTTTGTTTTGTTTAACGAAACGAAACGAGATCGGAATTAAGAATGGAATAAAACTTTTTTAATTAACAAATAAATAAGGCTAGGCTGTGGTTTATACTCTGATAAAGCACAACTGGAGCTGTAAAACACGAAAAAAGTTATAGAAAGCACGAGCCGTAGGCGAGTGATTTCTATAGCTTTTTGAGTGTTTTACAGCTTCAGGAGTGTTTCATCAGAGTATAAACCACAGCCTAGCCTTATTTATTTGCTTTATATAATAGAATTTTACGAGCAAAGAAAGCAAAACTGAGAATAAAAATTTAGGTAAACAGAGCGCGCGTCTTTCGACATTGAATTGACAAAATTTCACAGGATACTATCATATCGTCAAAATTATGCAAAAAATAGTTTTTCTATAGTGTTTTATTCTACGTAATTCATTAAGTTACCTCATTTATTTTGAACCGGTGATTAGATTTCCCCAAAATCTATCTTGCCTGACATGATCCAAACTGAGGTTTACATCCAGAATCTTCAAAGTTGGCGAGGCGTACTTATCGGTACAAAAATGGATTCTGATAAGTAAACTTCTTGTCGTCGCCTTCAACAAGCATGTTGACTTCCAATTGTTGTTTTCAGAAATCGTAGAAATATTGAATGAGTCTCAGACTCAGATTTAAGTACATTCTTGCTTTTACAACGTTGAGTGAAGACTGTAGCTCCTCGACAAACATCCAAAATACTCGATCGAAAAAGCTCACAAATTATATTTTACAGCTCCAAAAGTTTTGGTTCCAGTTTATAGAAGACGTCAGCTTTGCCTTGAAACCCACAACCTGAAGGTCATTTACATTTGCTGTCTTTTTTTCCGTGTTATTTGCGTAAAAATCAACTTAAAAGCAAAGAGGTTTGCTTTTCTTTCATCGCATTACCTTTTCCCGCTGTTCGGGTGTACAAACGCGCGCGTCCGCTAACAGAAAATGGCGGGAATTTTCACTTGTTTGGACTTGGTCACCAGGGATTGTGCAATAAAGGAATAAATTTTCTTGTGTTTACTGAATAAATTTTTGCTTATTTTGCGAATGAAATAGGCTTGAAGGACTCACAACAAAGATTGTGAGTAAAAGATTTTGATTTTGTGACGTCACTTCTATTATCTGTACTCTGATAAAGTATGGCTAATTGACCAATCAGATCGCGCGCTCGTAAAATTCTATTATATAAAGGTGAATACAGCACAGTCACAGTGTATTAATAAGGAGCGATACATTTCACAATCGATGGCGCCACGATTACACGTGCCTACTCACCACAACACAAATATTCTGTTATCATAAGTTGAAATCCTGGACCAAAAACCTTGAGAACTTTGTTTACAACCATTCCTCTCACGCAGTCGTGCAAAACAAAACTATGATGGCCAAGAATTTAGTTGAGAACAAGAGTGTTTGGTAGCGAGTGGGAAAGCACGAAGTCAGTGACCCATATCCGTGTAATATCATGCTAAAAAGAAATCCCTGATCGACCAATAAATCATCACGTTACTTGGAGGCCTATTATATTTTTGCCTTTCGAACTACCACATTTCTGGATGAAATTCATTTAATAATGGCTCCAAACAGAAAAAACTATAAACAAATACAATGTCAATGAAAATGCTTCTTCATGCTGTCACCCCTTCACTACTAATACTTAGATTTCATATGACTGTGAAAACTTGTAGAACTTAGCATTGGCACATGCATGTACAACATGACTGTTATTATGACATTTGGAGGAAATTGCACATTACACTACAAGACTTTGTATAACCCAAATGTGTGATAAAAATCCTTTGAGAAGACACAATTTAGTCCTGGGTAGTACTCCTAAAATTTACCTTAATATGGATTTGCAGTGTGACAGACCCAGTTTTTAGGTTTGCAAAATTTGTAAAACTCATTTTGCAGTAAAAACAATCAATTTTCTACTATGAGACTGAAAGCAGTCCCCTTTTCCCTCCAGAATCAGTAAAAGCAAGCACCAGGATTACCTGGACAAGTGAAGAATTTCTTCGCTCCCCCAGGTATTCTTGGTGCTTGCTTTTACTGATTCTGGAGGGAAAAGGGGGACTGCTTGCAGTCTATTCTACTACCAACTCTACTACAGTTTATAATGATACATAGTATACACATGTATTAATCAATGACTGAATTTCTTTGATATAATTAGCCTTTGATCAACTGGTAGAAGCATACACAGAACAGGCCAAAGGACTGCTGGATGGTGGAGTGGATGTTTTATTGGTTGAAACAATTTTTGACACAGCAAACTCTAAGGTGTGGTTTCATTCAAATTATAGACAAAAAAGTGAATGTTTTCAACTATTAAGAAGGGATTTTTTTCAAGTTCGAGCAGTAAATGACAAAAACTCCTGAGTTGAAGAATAGCTGTTGTACAAAATTAAAATCATAATTTCTGCCAGAAAGTTTAAGTTGTTTGTAAGTAGTTTTGGCAGACGAAAGTTGAGTCAAAGTGTTAATCCACAGTGAAAATTTGGAGGTTTAGGCCTTTATTTGCTCATTTGCTGTTAGTATGTTTTCTTTATATTCAGCTTGAAAGAGCTTAATCCCAACACAACCTCAATAAAAAGTCTGAGTACAATTCAAAAAAAATCTGTTTAAAACAGTCAGGTATTTTACCTGGGTACATCAGTTTTTAATCAGTAGAAAAAGGATTTGAGTGTTGATCCAGATCGAAAATTTGATTAAAACTTACATGAAGGTCTAGGTTTTGGCATTTTTTGCCATTATTGCTTGTCATTGAAAAAATCTCCTCTTAAACAGTTCAACACAATCATATATTTAGCATTGAAAACTTGACAATTGCTATTAATAATTTTATATTATAGTGTGTCTAAATTTCAAATTATATTGATCTTGTACATGTATGTACATGTTTATGTGCATGTACAAAAGACATTGCACATTGTTTTTCATCTGAAAATATTTAGTTGGACCCTTGATAAAATCTTACTTAATTACATGCGAAAGAGCAATCAAAACTATACTGTAACTCTGTGAGTGTTTGAGTAGTCAAAACCATGCAGTTTGCTTTGTTTTGTTCATCAGAACAGCCTTTTTCGTAGAAAAATTACCCTTTGTAATTATTTTCTTTAAAACAATGTCATTGGGAGCCTGTAACAAAGCTCTCATTCAAGTAGTTGGAACACTCAATAATTTATTGTAAAAATGAGTTGCTTTAGAAAAAGGTATGTCTCTGACACACTAAATGCACAACAGAATTTTGGTCACTCAATGACTTAAAAACCAAACAACAGACTGAAATGGTCATTTGCAGGAAGGACTGTAGGTATATATACAAAATAACTGTACCAGAAAACTGTCCTTCAGAGATCTGTAGTACATGCAGATTTTACCTTTTTGATAATGTTACATTGAAAACAAAAATATATTAAAAAGTTTTAACTGGTAAATAAATGTAGAGAGTCATCCAATAATATTGTAAGATACTGAATGTAGGATATGTTGATGGCTGTAAATAGACCTACATGCAATCATTAATACTTGAACTGCTTTTGATTTAGGCTGCACTATTTGCCATAAATCAACTTTTTGAGAAGGAATACAAGAAAGTACCCATCTTTGTAAGTACAGTCTGTAACTGTCAAAATTGCTTTCTGTACAGCTGTGGAGATTTAGAGGAAGGAAAGAAATAGCATTCATTTGTTTTTAGATATCTGGTACAATAGTGGACAAAAGTGGTCGTACACTTTCAGGACAAACAACAGAGGCTTTTATTGTTAGTGTTTCACATGTAAAACCAATGTGGTAAGTTAGCAAATACATCAAACTATTAAATAAAAAAACTGGGATTGCAAGAAGTTCATGCGTGCCTGCCCTGCCCGGCTGCCCTGTCCTTCCCTGTCTTGCATTAATTTGCTTTGCCTTCCTTTTCTTCATTGTCTTCTTCTATAGATGCATGCTTTGGGTGGCAAAGAGGACATGCAAAGTTACATCTTGACTCTAAATTGAATTTGTTCTTTCAGCATTGGTCTAAATTGTGCCCTGGGTGCCACTGAAATGAGACCATTTATTGAAGCTGTAGGATCTTATACAGAGAGTTTTGTTTTATGTTATCCTAACGCTGGTAAAGTAACATTTTGTTTTTACCTAGTCACATAGACATAAACTTGTAGATACAGCAACCCCTTAATACAAAGGATTATTAGCCTTCTCCTCAATCATTCTAAGCCCTGAGTGTTGGTCTGGCCAAGGAATCAAACCTTGGCCTTCTGCAAGAACTGGGTAGAGTAAATAATGAACATGCTTAACAAAATAACATTAGTGAATTGCAATTTACTGACAATTATTTTCATAAAAAGTGATTACATCTTCCCCCAGGTCTTCCTAACACTTTTGGTGGATATGATGAAACCCCTGAGACTACAGCCCATCATTTAAAGGTAACTTAACTTACTATCAAATAATAATTCATATTCATACAGAGTAAATTCATTGTCACATTTAAAGCAAGTCATTTCAGCGATTGCATGATTTTGACTTGGTGATGTATTCAATTAAATCACACATTTTGCTTTTGGACTTATTGCAAAATATGCTCATTGTAGCATTATTGCTTACCTGCACAATCACTCTTATTGTGAAAGAAAATAAATCCAAAACTCAACCATCACTCACTTTGCATGCTTGTAATGCCAAGTTTTTTAATATAATGCAATGTAAAATTGTACCAGTAATCCCCATCACCTACATTAATCAATTGTTACAATAGCTAAGTGATTGTATTTTATCATCAAGTATAATATAATCATGTTGTAACAGGAATTTGCACATGATGGTTTAGTAAACATTGTTGGAGGATGCTGTGGAACCACTCCTGCTCATATCAAGTAAGAATCAAATAGTTGACAATAAACTATTAGATTTGATATCAATGATCAGAATCACCTCTCTGCCAGTCCTCATGAATGATGCAATCAACTGCTATAATTATTTTTTTTTGCTAAGTAATATCTTCCGTGTGCATCTTGTAGGAACTTTTATTTCTTGTATAAGACTTATTAATAATGATTTCATTACAATATATAGGGCCATAGCAGAAGCAGTAAGACCATATAAACCTAGAGTACGTCCTCATGGCTTGCACGATGAAGCATTGTTGTTAAGTGGTAAGACCATGATATACCAATACATGAAGTCTGTATAATTATATTTCTACTTGATTGTACTTGTACATGGTAAGCATAGCATTATGTGTGGACTTGCTGGTAAGGTTGTACATCCTTTGATTGTCAGGAATGTATTTCTTCCTGGATTGTCAATAGAGTGTTGGTAGGGTGTCAGTAGGTTGTTGGTAGGGCGTCAGTAGGTTGTTGGTAGGATGTCAGTAGGTTGTTGGTAGGGTATCAGTAGGTTGTTGGTAGGGTGTCAGTAGGTTGTTGGTAGGATGTCAGTAGGTTTGTGGTAGGATGTAATAATAATAATAATAATAATAATAATAATAATAATAATTATAACATATTTTGACAGGATAACCATTTCAGTTATAAAAAACTGCTATCAATATGGGTCCTGTATAAAAAAACTATATAATAAATAAATATATAAATAATTATTAATAAGTACTAAAAATATAAAACGATAAAATATAAAAAATCGTAAAAAATATAAAGATGTCAGTAGGTTGTTGGTAGTGTATCAGTAGGTTGTTGGTAGGATGTCAGTAGGTTGTTGGTAGGATGTCAGTAGGTTTGTTGTAGGATGTCAGTAGGTTGTTGGTAGGATGTCAGAGGTTGTTGGTAGGGTGTCAGTAGGTTGTTGGTAGGGTGTCAGTAGGTTTGTGGTAGGGTATCAGTAGGTTGTTGGTAGGGTATCAGTAGGTTGTTGGTAGGATGTCAGTAGATTGTTGGTAGGATGTCACTAAGTTGTTGGTAGGATGTCAGTAGGTTGTTGGTAGGGTGTCAGTAGGTTTGTGGTAGGGTGTCAGTAGATTGTTGGTCTATTAGTAGGCTGTTATGAGTATTGTTGCAGTTGTCAGTAGAGGTGGTTATTGATATATATGTACGTGTAAATAGTACCATAACCCAACCAAAGTGTTTTCCATTTTAGGTTTGGAAGCTGTCAGCATAACACCAAATGTCATCTTCGTCAACATTGGCGAAAGATGTAATGTAGCAGGATCCAGAAGGTTTTGTCGACTGATAAAGAATGGCCAAATGGAGGTAATTGATGTTCCTTTACAGTAGTAATCACTATCAGTTAGATTTTTATGATGGCTATCAGAAGTCTACACCTCTTATAAATATATACTACATGTTTCCCTTGATGTACAATACCTACACCAGTACTAAAACTTTGTCAAGTATAAGTAAAAACGTTAGACAAGTACAACTTCTTATTGCTTGTTGCTTATTCTAAAGTTGTATGCCCACAAGAATGTTAGTCAAAACTTTATGTTGGAAACTCAGGAAAAGTCTTTTTATGCATGCAACTAAGTCTATCTTGAAATTAAAACTGGTTTTCAGGAAGCCCTTCAAGTTGCCAAACTGCAAGTAGAAAATGGTGCCCAAATCCTTGATATCAACATGGATGAAGGACTATTGGATGGTGTGTCTTGTATGACTAAGTTTGTTAATCTTATCGCTTCTGAGCCTGATATTGCTAAGGTAACTGGGGCCCGTTCTCAAAAGACCCGATAACTTTACGGACCTGTTAACTTATTCAATTTATTTTGGTTAACAGGTCTGTAAAGTTATCGGGTCTTCTGAGAAAGGGGCCCCTGGAAAATGATATGTCCAAGGAACGTTTTATGGTGTTCCCAGTAATCAATATCCAGGATAGGTTGCTGAGACATGTATATTTTGACAGTATGTTGTCAGTTTGTTGTTAAGTAATTGTTACATATGGGTTGTCACTGCACTGTTAGTAGGTTGGCTGTTTTGAAGATTTAACACAACCATACACCAGACTGCAACTTTTTTTCTGACACTCACAATAGAAATGTAGATTTTGTTACAGAGAAAAAAGTGTTTATCAAATATACTACTGACAGCATTCAATACAAGGTGTTCAATGGTAAAAAAAAAAGTTTCAGAGAATAGTTCAAACTTTAGAGCTTTCAATTTGAAATAATTTTTTATGCAAGACATCATTGCCACCATTGTTGCCAGACTCACGGCGGCAAAAAAAAACAAAGATGTAAAATTTTATTGCCAGCTCTAAGTTTATTGTCATATTTTCTCTAGGTTCCTCTATGCATTGATTCTTCCAATTTTGATGTAATTGAGGCTGGTTTAAAGTGTGCCCAGGGCAAATGTATTGTTAACAGCATTAGCTTGAAGAATGGAGAAGAAGACTTCTTGGACAAAGCTAATTTAATTAAAAGATATGGAGCAGCAGTTGTTGTAATGGCCTTTGATGAACAAGGACAGGTATGACAACATTGATTGCATATATTCTCATATATTTTGAGAAGTTTGCAAATATGTAGCTATGTACATAATGGTGTAAAATTCAATGACTCATGTATGGTGCTGATCCTAGGTCGGTAACAGTACGTTTTTTTTGTATTTCGATTTCATGTTTTTGTTTCTCATCATTTAATAGAATAAATCAAACCTGAAGGTACAAACAAACAGACACAAAAGACCCACGAGAGCCCCATGTTTGACCCAAGCTGGGAATTCACACTTTTTCCTGTGAAATGAAAAGAGATTACCATTACTGAGTAGATTTGGAGTTGCAGGGCTTTGAAAACAGCAAAAGTATACAAAGAATGTATCCCAGACGTACATTTAAAAGTGTGTAATTTTTGACAACTAATTTCTTGAAAAGTGTTTATGGGAATGCTCTCAAATTTTCAGTTATTACTGAGTGGGATATTCTATTCACTTTTAACAAATACCTTTGTTTAGACCTGGAATTTTGTGAACAACGGCGTCAGCTGAAATTGATCTATTATTGGATGCTGGTTATCTGTGCATTTTAGAATACAGGATGTAGATGTTAACCTACAAAACTGTACTTTAATAGAAGATTCGTTTATGTCTGTTCAACAGGCAGCTGACAGTGACAGGAAGATTGAGATCTGCACTCGTTCTTATAATTTGTTGGTGAATAAAGTAGGAATGAATCCAAATGACATCATCTTTGATCCTAACATACTTACCATAGCAACTGGAATTGAGGAACATAACAACTACGGCAAGTTCTTTATCGAGGCTACCAGAGAAATCAAGGTACTTACCGTACTGACTCATTCTTTATACACAAATTCTAGCTCTAGAAGGCTAGACACTCTGTTTCTTTAATGATGGTGCTTTAAAGTATTTGAACAGCGAGGGTGGCCCTACGGTGAAAGCACGGCTCTGTCACCTCTATTGTCCTGGGTTTGATTCCCGGACGAAGGCATGTGAAATGAGTTAGTTAGAACTTTCGTTCTCTCTCTTGCTTCAAGCGTTTTTTCCCGGGTCCTCCAATTTTCCTCCCCCAGTATGAAGACAAACTAGTGAGCTGAGAGCTGTGTGCATTGAATATTAGAGTGTAGTGCTAAGTGATCTTCCACTATAAACAAAGTATTTATGTTTTCTTGATGTCCACAGCGAACTTTGCCTTGTGCTCGTGTCAGTGGTGGCTTGTCGAATTTTTCATTTTCATTTCGAGGGATGGACACTATTCGTGAGGCCATGCACAGCGTTTTTCTCTACCATGCTATCAAAGTAAGTCCATCTTTCATTCACTTATATTTAATTTTGTACCAATGGGAAACGGTAAGTGAGAGTTAATTACCAACTAGAACTAAGGCTTTTAACCCTAACCCTAAGGATGTATAAAAGCAGAGATTCAAGGTAATTAATTGGCTTATTATATGATTGAGGAGACAATCCCAATGAATTCCCCAAAGGAAATCTTAAACAAGAGACCTCTTTAGCTTCGTTGTTTGTTTACCATTTCAGACCACGTGATGTCACTCTTGGGAGTTAATTCTTTTATATGACAATATTTTGACACAATCATCATAAGAGAATTTACAATTCTCAAGGGAATGTTACGTGTCTGAAATGGGCAATTTGCGTACGAAGGTAAAGAGGTCTATTGCTTTCAATTCTATTCATGGTGAAGTTAAGTGAGGGTTATCGGCCTGAAGCGAGGTGAATATACACATGACCACGAGCTGAAGGCTGATAAATGACTTATTTTTACATTGGTGAGGTTTTCGAAAATAGAAATTTCATAAATGTTGATAAATGTCTAAAACAGAGAAATCTATACTGTTGAATTATGGCAGTTCATGTCGGAAACATGCGCAGTGAACCATACGAGCTCACCAAATGCATCCCACACGTGTAAGAATGTGTTTAGGTCATATGGATTGGTTATCAAATTAGTATTCTGTTTTCAACCAGGTCTCGTCCTTCTAATTAGGACATGTAAAGATTTCGGTTCCCTGGTTCTGAATTTCAACGCGAGGGGAATATACATTAGTATGCAAGGGGAATATGCCATATTCCCCTTGCATACTGATATACACCTATTTCAAAAAAGGTTGTCACCGCTAAGAGCGATAGGTAATAGGTCATTCCAAGACCGCAAAGCACTATTGATTTCTAATTGATTTACATATGAATAGC
Source organism: Telmatactis stephensoni (assembly GCA_029948255.1). Classification (NCBI taxonomy): domain Eukaryota; kingdom Metazoa; phylum Cnidaria; class Anthozoa; order Actiniaria; family Isophelliidae; genus Telmatactis; species Telmatactis stephensoni. The sequence continues at coordinate 52,658 of JALIZF010001666.1, forward strand.
CAAATATTTGATGGAAGAGTGTAAAGAAAGATTTAGGATGGCTTAAGGTGGCTCGATCGAGTTTTTCAGTAGAGCTACCAGTCGTCTTTGAGTGAAAACTGTTTGTTCATGAGCAGTCTGATAGTATATTAAGTATTACACCCTTATCAGATAAAGATCAAAGTTTATGATGACGTATGTTATATGGAGATCGGCGCTATTATGGCGACGCCTTAAAAGAATTCCCCTTTTTACATATTCTCGATTTTAATGAGTTTTAGGCTTATTCTTGAAAAATGCTCTTGTGATCTTGTAGTTAACATCATTGCCTTTAGCTCTAGCGAATTAAATCAAATTCTGAGAGAGCGTTTTCAAGATATCATTGATGAGAGATTTTAACTGCAAAAATCGAGCGTAAACAAAACAACTTTTTGAATCTCCTACAATTAAAAAGAAAGTAGCACATCTAAGTTAATTTTTCATCTCAAATTGTTGTAAAGATACCGAATTTGGCTACTGAAAGAGACGAGAGAAATCACATTAATTGATAGCGAGAAAAGTGAGCCGAACTCATGTATATGGACATACTGAATTTGCTTCTGTTGCTCAAATTTTGCTCTATTGTTACATAAACTACAATATTTAAAGATCCCTTCGATAAATATTGTTTAAATATTAGTATGGTTAGTTTTGGTAAAAGGGAATATAATTTAGTGTTTTCAAATTCATTGAATCATTTTATGGCTGTAAAATATTAGCCTCAGGTCAGTATATTTTTCAGCCGGATACAGTGGTCGACAACTCATTGATGCATGATGCTGCTCTTTTGTTTTAGTTTGTAATGTTTTCATGCATTCTAGCACCTGATGCAAATTGCGGAACGTTTCAATACCTTCCGATCACTCTCCCGAGATATGGTACCTAATCGCTAGAAAGAAACATTTTAACTGTACATTTCTTTGAAGCATGTCAGCACATCGTTCTATTTTTACTTTGTCTCCCCATGATTCTGCTTTTGACGAGTTTCCATCTGCGATTGTGTGACAAAACGTTTCTTTCCTTTTTGCATTCTTATGAAAATCTCGTTTTAGCAATTACCATATTTCGGAAGAGTGCTCGGAAGGTAATGAAGTGTTGGAATGCATGAAAACATGACAAACTAAAACAAAAGAGCTACATCATGCATCAATGAGTTGTCGACCACTGTATCCGGCTGAAAAATATATTGATTTAAGGCTTATTTGACAGCCTTAAAATAATTCAGTAAATCTGAAAACGCTACATTATATCACCTTTTACCAAAACTAAACCATACTAATATTTAAACAATATTTATCGAAGGGATCTTTAAATATTGTAGTTTATGTAACAATAGAGCAAAATTTGGGCAACAGAAGCAAATTCAGCATGTCCATATACATGAGTTCGGCTCACTTTTCTCGCTATCAATTAATGTGATTTCTCTCGTCTCTTTCAGTAGCCAAATTCGGTATCTTTACAACAATTTGAGATGAAAAATTAACTTAGATGTGCTACTTTCTTTTTAATTATAGGAGATTCAAAAAGTTGTTTTGTTTACGCTCGATTTTTGCAGTTAAAATCTCTCATCAATGATATCTTGAAAACGCTCTCTCAGAATTTGATTTAATTCGCTAGAGCTAAAGGCAATGATGTTAACTACAAGATCACAAGAGCATTTTTCAAGAATAAGCCTAGAACTCATTAAAATCGAGAATGTGTAAAAAGGGGAATTCTTTTAAGGCGTCGCCATAATAGCGCCGATCTCCATATAACATACGTCATCATAAACTTTGATCTTTGTCTGATAAGGGTGTAATACTTAATATACTATCAGACTGCTCATGAACAAACACTGTTTTCACTCAAAGACGACTGGTAGCTCTACTGAAAAACTCGATCGAGCCACCTTAATTAAGAAATCAATAATGCTTTGCGGTCTTGGAATGACCTATTACCTATCTCCTATCGCTCTTAGCGGTGACAACCTTTTTTGAAATAGGTGTATATTCACCTTGCATTGAAATTAGCTCTTTGTTCTAGCAGGGGTTATGCCATATATTTAACTGCGAAGAACAAAGAAAACCGAACCAATGTGAAAATAACGAACTTTATTATAACAGACAAAACGATTTTAATTTTGTTGATAAGTTTCCATCAGTTAGCTCAGTAGTAGAGGTTACAGGCGGGTATAGGTATGCAGAAGGTCTCGGGTGCAGATGCTACAGTTATTTATCAACAGATTTTTTTCACCAAAATTCGCTACTTAGTACATGATTTGGGGCTCATTAGAAAATTTCTAGGGAAATACAGGATATAAAGTCCTACAAATTACAAAGAAAACCGACTCAATCATATAATAATGTATGACTTTCACCATACTCCAACTTTAACCTTGACTCTACTCAGTAAGCTATCTCCTTGGCTTTGCTATATTTCTAAGTCTGCTTTATTGCATTTTAATTTGTATATTTATACAACATATCTACCATCTATCTACTATTTTTCTGGTTCTCAAAAGTCTGTCTCTTTTATCCATTAACTTTGCATGTGAAATGGCAGTTGTTGTGAACACCACAGTACATATGTTCATGTTTAAGACATAGTTGTATTATGTCTACAGGCTGGTCTAGATATGGCTATTGTTAATGCTGGTATGCTTCCTGTGTATGATGACATCGAACCAGGTCTGCTTAAGCTGTGTGAAGATTTGTTGTGGAATAGGGATCCTGATGCTACAGAGAAACTCTTGCAGTTGGCACAGGTCAGTTTAATAGCTTTATCAATGGTGAAATCCTGGGGACAAAAACAGGACACAATATCGGGGAATGTAACGATAACCTTCACTATAAATACTTTGGTGACTTTAATGAATACTACAAGTAGTATGGTGGGTATCAAACTACCCATATTTTTAGGCGTAGGAATTGATAATCACTACGTCAGACAGTAGTTTGAATGACCTCTTTGAAAATGACCTTGTAGTCCATGGGCCCTGGTGCTAAGAAGCAAGTAGTGACTGACGAATGGAGGAACTGCTGCGTGGAAGAAAGACTTGAGCATGCGCTTGTGAAGGTACGTACTATTTGATATATTCTTCTATTTGAATGATTTGTATGAGTCAAATTAATGGTCTTCTATACATTTTTAGGGTATCGATAAGTACGTGGTCGAGGACACTGAAGAAGCAAGGTTATTGACTGATAGGTATCCCCGACCACTCAACGTTATTGAGGGACCACTGATGAAGGTATACGATTGTCGTAGGTCATTTAGGAAACAAGTCAAACTTCAAAGGGACTAACAAGGGAGCAAACATGGAGGTTGAGTAGGGCCTTGACCGTGCACAAACATGGCAAACTTTAAAGGGATTGACAAGGGAGCAAACATGGAGGTTGAGTAGGGCCTTGACCGTGTACAAACACGGCAAACTTTAAAGGGACTGACAAGGGAGCAAACATGGAGGTTGAGTAGGACCTTGACCGTGCACAAACATGGCAAACTTTAAAGGGACTGACAAGGGAGCAAACATGGAGGTTGAGTAGGACCTTGACCGTGTACAAACATGGCAAACTTTAAAGGGACTGACAAGGGAGCAAACATGGAGGTTGAGTAGGGTCTTGACCGTGCACAATATTTTGTTTTACCTTCATTTATTATGCTTAGCTGACGTCCCCCAAATGTTTTCATTGCCTGATTGTCTGATATATGTAGGAATGCTTTTATTTTGTGCACGGTCATGGTTTGAAAAAAGTTGAACAAAAAGACAGAACATGCAGGAATATATTTCACTATTCTTTTGTTGTTCTCGAACCGTTTTAACGAATACAATACTTTTGTACTTGTAGGGAATGGGAGTGGTTGGTGACTTATTTGGTGCTGGCAAGATGTTTCTTCCACAGGTTGTAAAAAAATTGGTGATTTGTCTTTTCACACGAAATGAGTTTCCTGATACGTACTTCAAGCAAAGCTGTCTTTTCATTGCTTGTTAAATCTGTTGTTTTAGGTTATCAAATCAGCCCGTGTCATGAAGAAAGCTGTTGGATATCTGATACCATATATGGAGAAAGAACGTCAAGAGCGATTAGCTAACAGTGACACGTGTGACGATAAGTCATTGAAGGTAGGACCTAACTCTTTAACCTTCTTCAAAACCAGATTATAAAACGCAATACAAAGAACAATGGCTGCCCAATTTCTAAAATCACTGCTGTTAATCGTTAGAGAGATGTATAAGTGCTAGCGTGCCTCTATCTCTTATCGACTTTCTTATCCATACATTCTATGCTCGGCGTCTCAGTGCTAGCTGATCTGTGCTCACTCTGTTTACCATTGTTGTATGTTGTACAGGATCAATATAACGGTACAATAGTGCTTGCAACAGTTAAGGGTGACGTCCATGTTTACCATTGTTGTGTGTTGTACAGGATCAATACAACGGTACAATAGTACTTACAACAGTTAAGGGTGACGTCCATGTTTACCATTGTTGTGTGTTGTACAGGATCAATATAACGGTACAATAGTACTTACAACAGTTAAGAGTGACGTCCATATTTACCTTTGTTGTGTGTGTTGTACAGGATCAATATAACGGTACAATAGCTGTCATTAAATACAAGGACAGTTGTTACGAATATTATTAACAATTGTTTTAAATTAATTTGAACGCTGAAAATCTATCGAAGCCAAGATACACAATGGTTTTAAGAACTGTATATATATATATTAATATTTTAATATTTTAACGTTTTTACAGATATTTCATATTATTATTTATTTATTAATTTAAATGTACGACCCCACCAGCTATGCTGAATATTTTATCGTACTAAAATAAAGTTATCATATCATAGTACTTACAACAGTTAAGGGTGACGTCCATGTTTAACATTGTTGTGTGTGTTGTACAGGATCAATATAACGGTACAATAGTACTTACAACAGTTAAGGGTGACGTCCATGTTTACCATTGTTGTGTGTGTTGTACCGGATCAATATAACGGTACAATAGTGCTTGCAACAGTTAAGGGTGACGTCCATGTTTACCATTGTTGTGTGTTGTACAGGATCAATACAACGGTACAATAGTACTTACAACAGTTAAGGGTGACGTCCATGTTTACCATTGTTGTGTGTTGTACAGGATCAATATAACGGTACAATAGTACTTACAACAGTTAAGAGTGACGTCCATATTTACCATTGTTGTGTGTGTTGTACAGGATCAATATAACGGTACAATAGTACTTACAACAGTTAAGGGTGACGTCCATGTTTAACATTGTTGTGTGTGTTGTACAGGATCAATATAACGGTACAATAGTACTTACAACAGTTAAGGGTGACGTCCATATTTACCATTGTTGTGTGTGTTGTACAGGACCAATATAACGGTACAATAGTACTTACAACAGTTAAGGGTCACGTCCATGTTTACCATTGTTGTGTGTTGTACAGGATCAATATAACGGTACAATAGTACTTACAACAGTTAAGGGTGACGTCCATATTTACCATTGTTGTGTGTGTTGTACAGGATCAATATAACGGTACAATAGTACTTACAACAGTTAAGGGTGACGTCCATGTTTAACATTGTTGTGTGTGTTGTACAGGATCAATATAACGGTACAATAGTACTTACAACAGTTAAGGGTGACGTCCATATTTACCATTGTTGTGTGTGTTGTACAGGATCAATATAACGGTACAATAGTACTTACAACAGTTAAGGGTGACGTCCATGTTTAACATTGTTGTGTGTGTTGTACAGGATCAATATAACGGTACAATAGTACTTACAACAGTTAAGGGTGACGTCCATATTTACCATTGTTGTGTGTGTTGTGTGTGTTGTACAGGACCAATATAACGGTACAATAGTACTTACAACAGTTAAGGGTGACGTCCATGTTTAACATTGTTGTGTGTGTTGTACAGGATCAATATAACGGTACAATAGTACTTACAACAGTTAAGGGTGACGTCCATGTTTACCATTGTTGTGTGTGTTGTACAGGATCAATATAACGGTACAATAGTACTTACAACAGTTAAGGGTGACGTCCATGTTTACCATTGTAATTGTGTGTGTTGTACAGGATCAATATAACGGTACAATAGTACTTACAACAGTTAAGGGTGACGTCCATGTTTACCATTGTTGTGTGTGTTGTACAGGATCAATATAACGGTACAATAGTGCTTGCAACAGTTAAGGGTGACGTCCATGATATTGGCAAGAACATAGTTGGTGTTGTTCTTGGGTGTAACAACTTCAGGTAAGGTTTCCTGCATAGTTTATTGTAAAGTTAAGAAGACCATTCACTTAGCCCTGTAATGTCATACCAACGCTGTGAATGGTTTGCTTACCAAAAGTAACGAAAACAAAGTTGGAGTAAAAAAAAAAAAGATTTGTTTATTGGTTTTCTAAACTGAATTCAATTCTTAATTACTGTAGTTGTAATATGTCTTCTAGAAACTCGGTCTAATGTTTGATTTTGTAGTCTGTTAAGAGGTTCTTTATTACGACCAACTGCATTAGACATACTATTTAACAAATAGAGTATATTCCGTACTTCTGTACTCCAAAAGATGCATAAATGACATCAAAATAAGGTGAGGACACAATAGTACGTCACGAGATGAAGTCGAGTGGTGTGACTGTTCTTGTAACCGTGTTGTGTACATCCTCTAAGTACGTACGCCTGTGTACTTAATTACGCACGGTTCTCGGAAAAGAACATGTCGACGTCGTAGGATTAGACAACAAATGGAATTTCTATTTTCTTGTGCCTTGTTGCGGTGTTGGTAATCGTAACAAGTTCTCTTTTTATTTCAGAGTGATAGATTTAGGAGTAATGACGCCGTGTGAGAAGATCTTGAAAACTGCAGTTGAACAAGGGGCTGGTACGTGAAGGGGTTTAGAAAGACTAATAAGTTCGTTGACACAACATGTTCTGACTGACCATTTTTGCATATCACTTCAAAAGTCTTTTAGCAACAAAAGAAGAAAGGAAGAATCAACTCTGTGGTCTCGGGTTTCCGCACGGGACGTCACATGTGACTTCGGTTTTTCTCCCTCAGCTTAATGTAGTGGTAGTGTCCAAACACATTGGACACAAAAATCTATAGTGTTGTTACTCTAAGCTGTTTTTGCAGATATAATTGGTCTTTCTGGTCTTATCACTCCATCATTGGATGAAATGATTCATGTTGCCAAGGAGATGGAAAGACAAGGGATGAAGATCCCACTTCTCATTGGTGGAGCCACGACTTCTAGGTAGGTAACGCTTTAAGCTGCGGCTACACGAGCGATTTTTTACTTGAAAAGGCGACGCGGTTTTTGGAAATCACCAACGTTGTAGCTACATGAGCGACAAATGCTGGTGATAAAGGCGGCCTGACACGAAGGACTGGTTTTTGTAAACAAATGTGGTGCACGGAATTGTATCGTTGGTGATGTCAAAAAATCGTGTCGCCCATGTACCAGCGGCTTCAGTCAGCAGGCTTTAGTAGAAGTAGATCCTTTTCACCTGAGATAGTGCGTAATGTTGATTGTCGTGCGGCTGGTCGAAGAGAGATCAAAGACACAGGATTCTTAAGGTAGTTCGGGACCCTTGCTACTGCGCATCTCCACGCGCAATGGAGCGTGCGCACTTTTAAAAGGTAAAGTAAAGATAAAGCACTATATTTAACGTCGGAAGTTCCTTCAGCTAGAAGCTGGTCTCCCAGGAAGCCGACGGTACGCTCATTCTACCCCCTCTCTCCATCAGTGCTCCGTTTTACGGATATTTAAAGCTACTTAAAGCTACACGGAAAGGAAAGAAGTCGAAACAAGGATGTGAGGTCATTGGGGATCGAACACGGGACCTCTTGCACCGAAAGCCGCGCTCTAACCAACTGTGCCATCCTTGCTTCTTATAATTAGAAAACATTCGCTTGTCCGTGGGAAGTCTGGGCACTAGCGAGTCAGCGATTGAATAGCGAAGAAATTCTACTTTTAGCGGAGAAAAATAACATTTTATCGACCAAACTCTCCCTATTTTTTATCACAAAATGTTGTACACTGTGTAAAGTAGGAGAAAAAGCTCGAACTTTAAAATTTAGCCAATATTATCACTCGAAAAAGGCAGCACGAACTACGGTAAAATGGCTGATTTTTGGCGTTCGTTTTCGAAGAATTTTATCCTTTGTTCTTCTCTAACTCTTTAAATAATACGGTGATCCCCTGATTTTATGAATAATTTGAACTCATAATCCTATAAACTTTTCATATAAAGAAAAAAAATTACACTTCTATCGTTAAGATTTTGATTAAATTTATTTTTTCTTTGTCTGGTCTTTCAAAAACGTATATTATGGAAGGCTATTTTTCGCGCATTATTATTGATCTTTCGCTTCTTAGAAAATTGTTCAGCAACAATTCAGTTCCAAATCTTTTTCTGCATCATATGGTATCATTTTGTTTGCTTTTAAATATTTTTGGTTGTTCCAAAACTTTTATATTTTGACCAGATGTCGCAAAGCCATTTTTATAAAAATTGCCCAAAACACCTCACATCTCCCCCCTCATATCTCGAGAGTGACCTCGGTGACCCCCTTTTTATTTCACGTTTTATTTCCGCCTATGTACCACTCTGGAGGAATTGTGAAGACAAGTTTATCGTAAAATCTATGAGTCTCGAACTACCCTGAGTACTGAAAAGCAACGACGATATCGATGTCGCATGCAAGCAGGGTTTTGTTATGCACACGCAGTTCTCTTCAAGGCTTTGCAAAAAGACAATCTCGACGCATGAAGTGCGAAGTGCGCATCAACGTTTTAAGCTGCTTAAGGTCTGTAATGTCCTTGAAGTCCCATTCATGCTATTCATCAATGTTGTTTAATAGGACACACACCGCTGTTAAAATAGCACCAAGATACAGCGAACCAACAGTTCATGTACTGGACGCGTCGAAGAGTGCAGTAGTGGTGAGTAAAGCTCTTTGCCATACAATTAACTCGCATCTCATGGACACTCTCGTCACCAAGCACTAGCTTGCCAAAGTGATAGTGGTTTAGAGAAAATCTTTTAATTGGTTGGTACATATCACGAGTGAGTCTAGTTGAAAGTCTGTGTGTGGGTAGAGTAACCCATTTCTGAATTTACGACATTCAATATCTAAAACACTTTGATGTTGTCTACACCACTCTTGTCCCTGATATTAATGAGTACTTTGATTGCAGTGTACTGCTTTACTTGACAAAACCCAACGTGATGATTTCATTGAAGAAGTCAGTGAAGAATATCAGGAGATCAGAGAAGAGCACTACGACTCTTTAAAGGTAAAGCTTTCACTGTATCGAGTTGGTGGGCAATGCTGTAGGTGAAATCCAGGCTAACTTTGAGGTACATAATGGTCAATCTGGATTGGAAATAACAGTTACGGGATAGAAAAGTACTTTGACCAACCAGTACTTGAAACCATGTTTTTGTCACAGTTAGCAGCTGTGGAAATCAATCCAGAACTGGTCTCAGTCTTGTCGCAGGTTGATCACTGAGCTCAAGTTTCTTTTAAAATTGCTTTCTTTGGTTTTGCTTTCAGTTTATTTGTTAGTTAAAGCTCTTATGACGCAATTTTTTGTTTTAAAAATAAATTTAATACTGATTACCAGTTGCGGACGTCATATTTCTGAGTTATGAACGTTTTAAATGTTCTTATGCTAATTTTATGACGTCAAAGTGGGCATCATTTATTATACAAAAACGACTCAATCCAAAATACTGGAATTTTTCTACATGTAAATCAATTCTATAGATAAAACTTGCGGAAAACGTTTAGCAAAAAAGTTGGTTATCCAATCGAAGAGCACTTGTTGCAAATACACATGAAGTAAGTCCAAATGCCTTCTTTGACGTCATCTCATTTGCATTTTGAGTTTTAAAACTTATATTGTGAGAATATGGTGTCAATATCAGAAAAAGAACATGTCATGGGAACTTTAAAACCTTTTCAAAATGTATTGAATTTCAAGGCAAATAAGGAAAAGATGTACAAGTAGTTAGCAAGCGATATGCAACGTTTTGTCATTTATTAGTGGCAAGGGAGATTCAATTTTAGTTTTGGCTATTATAAAAGAACCTTCTCCCCCTAAAACGTTTGTGTATTACTAATGTGTTTTTGTATTGTGGTAGGATCGACGATACTTGGGCTTGGCGAGAACTCGTGAATTATCGCTGAATTTAGATATAACTGATGTAAAACCAGGTACTGAATTAGCTTACCGGTTTATTGTGCATGCCATGTCTACATGAAAATACGTGTTGTTATCTCGCAAAATGTCCACACGGAGAGAACAACTAAAACGTCTAGAGATTCTTTGTCTATCTTGCATGCCCTTCAATGCCTACATTGGCAGTTAGAGTGGTTTTCATAAACCCGTGAGATACACTTTAGCGTATTTGCTGCGAGCGAAGCGAGTAGCCTCCTATTCTGAACACAGTGTAATTTGTGGATGTCACTAGACGAACATGCGATACATATGATCAGCGGTTCAAGTCCATACCGTATCGAGAGTCGATTCAAGGATGTCACTAGACGAACACGCGATACATTCGATCAGCGGTACAAAATTTTTGCGAACGCTAATCCATAGCTGTTGACAGACAAATTAAAGGTCTTGACTACTGCGGCTTGTTGAACTACAGGCAACCAGTGTACGGTTCGAGGTGCGTCTTGTTAAAAAGTTTATTAATGACAACATATCAATCGCTCTTACTCTAGCGGCAGCTAATCTAAATGTCCTTTTTAAGCCGATTTTGGGCTCCCTTTTACATGGGCACGAGTCAACGCACGAGTGCATCTAGTTCAATATTGAAGGTCAACTAGCAGTGTTCGTCACACAACACACAGGAGATAGACAAGAAACATTTCATATATCAGAGAAAGCGGTGTACTTTCGTGAGTTTTTAGGGAAACAGTTCTGCTAACGTGGATACACCAGCTGTTTTCTGCTCGCAGCAATTCACTTTCTATTAGAAATAGCTAGTTTGTACTATTACACTCTAACTCTTTGGGTCATCCACTACGCTAAGAACGAAGCTTTCGATTTGTTAAAACGACAAATAATTCTGAACAATTTCTTTTTGTTCTACTTGTCGCCTGTGGCATTGTTTCCTTCCGACCGTAGTGTATTACTGAACTCTTTATTTGTTTTCTATAGTGTGGGTCTGACTATTACACTTAAGAAATACACTTTATTTAACGGGTAAATGAAAACCACTCTATATGGTGTCATATACGAATTATAACTACTGTTGTCAAGAGGGCATACAAATCTGAATAAGAAAGAAAATTTGAAAGCATTCTGGTAGTTGCAGTCGAATGACGCCATTGTGAAAATGTGCTATCATTGTTTCATTGTTTCTTAGGGTAACTTTAGATGATTTCGCTTGGCTGAGTTTCAGTCCGGGCTAAAAAGATCTTCATGTCGTAGAAAATACTTATGTAAACGTAAATGAACACCACTGTGCGTGTCTTCATTTAAATATCGTAGACGAACTCACCCGTGAGAAACTGCTAAACGAACCAACTTCAGTTACTCCCAAATAAATGGAAAAACGATCTTCAGAGTTTAAAAACTAAGTCTGTCGTCTCCTAAAACGTGTAATCGTCTGGATAGACGATTGCATTCATTTTCTCTGATTAAGTAAATCAACCACTGATACATGTGTTTTTGGTAGTACGACCATCGTTTTTAGGAGTCAAGGTTTTGGAAGACTACAACTTAGAAAGAGTAATCCCCTACATTGACTGGAAACCATTCTTTGATGTCTGGCAACTAAGAGGGAAGTACCCCAATAGAGGATATCCTAAAGTATTCAACGATAAAACAGTGGGTGAGTAGTACTTGGGGTAATGTGTGCGGGCAATAAAATCGTCGTGCAACTTGATGCACAACGGTGTAGCGTTTAAGTCAATGTTGCTGCCATTGCTTCCCTCTCGCGAAACAAATTTCCTTTGTTGTATGGAGTAGACGCCCTCTCTAGTCTATTGCAACAAAGGAATATGTTGATAATGAGACTTGCAATGCATCATTGTTGCGTGAAAACTTATGCGATTTTGTTTTTATTTTATTTCACTAAATGTGAAATGACAACAATTTGATTCTGTATCAGGTGAAGAAGCTAAGCGAGTGTTTGACGATGCACAAAAGATGCTGGATTCCATCATACATCACAAGTCATTACGAATAGTAGGACAGTTAGCCTTCTTCATTGCCAACAGCGTTGGGGACGATATATATGTCTTTGACGAGCACCAGTCTAGAAAAGGGACCCCCAAGGCAGTATACCATGGTCTACGTCAGCAGGTTGGTTGACTAAGCCGCAGTAAATTTGAAGGCTTCTGGCTACATGCACTAAAACAGCTTTTTCTATAAGACTGCGACCTTTCAGTGCAATTGTGAAATTAAAAAATACGTTTTTAAAATTACCCGAATAATTGTAGGCGTCGCCTTAAGGTAAAGAAAAATCTAAATTGATAAACTAGTCTACGAAATTATGTAGAAGTTGGAAAATCAGAGGTCGCTTGACCATTGTATGTTTAATCGTTTGTTGTTCCAGGCCGAGAAAGAACATGGTGTAGAGGAGCCTTACTACTGTATAGCAGACTTTATTGCACCTTTAGACTCTGGTGTAGAAGATTACATTGGTTGTTTTGCTGTGTCTTGTATGGGAGCTGAAGACATGGCTAATAAGTAAGTAATGAAATAATGAAATAGGTATCCCACCCCAGTGCAAGTGCTTTGACATAAGCTTAAGAAAAATGGCCACGACAGCGTTTTGAGCAAGTCTCAATTAACGAAGTTGCACTGAATTTCCAGTAAACATCTATAGCCACTTAAAAGTACATGGAGGATGTTTGAAATCGCCGCTCCAATTGCACGAATGAACTGAATCGCCCTTGAAAACACTTAGATTAGTGGCTGAACGCTAAAACGAGAACCAAGCCACCATTATTTGCAAAGCAATTTAAACATTGAAAATTGTCCCCATTCAAGTTAATCCAGGCAGATACCGGTCCAAACGTTTGTTTGCGTTTTTGCTTCAATGGAGCTAAAAGTTTGATTTTGTCAAACTGTAAATATGAATGAAAATGTTGATTAGATTACAGTTGCTACGCTGTGTCATCCTAAACACGTTGTCTGTTTTCAAGGTATCACGATGACCTTGACGACTACAATGTCATTATGGTTAAAGCACTGGCTGACAGGATAGTAGAGGTAAGTAACACAACAAGCGCATTGGATCTTAATCTTACGCATGGAATTTGCGCTATAGAAGTAATTAATGTGATGATGATGATGATGATGATTTAAAATCATTTTTTAATAATTGTATATAGGTGAAAATTAAATAAAGATTATTATGAATTATGAATTTTAAATTATTATGAATTTTAAATTATTATTATTATTATCATTATCATTATTAACACATGAAATAAAGCTTTAATACTACTAGCAACGATAATAGCTTGATTGTCAAAAACTTTTCGCGTCAGGCTTTTGCAGAGGAACTACATGAGAGAGTTCGCAAGGATTACTGGGGATACTGTAGCGAGGAACACCTTGGGGCCAAAGACCTTCACAGGATTAAATATCAGGTAAAATGCGCACCGCGTCCTGCCATGTTGCGTATCATTCGTTACCGTGCCGTAACGGTAAAATGCTTGCGTTTGTATTATATCTTCAGAGTTACGTAACTACGCGATGATTTGTGCAAGATGTAAAACGTTGTATTTTACGTTGCCAGGGTATACGACCAGCCTTTGGTTATCCTAGTCAACCAGACCACACCGAGAAACTCGTGATGTGGTCGTTAATGGACACTAGTAAACAAACTGGTATACAACTAACAGAATCGTTAGCCATGCACCCTGCAGCATCCGTGTCTGGTTTGTATTTCAGTCATCCTCAGTCCACCTATTTCGCTGTGGGTAAAATCACCAAGGACCAGGTAGGCCCTGATACAGTGAAGTCACGGTTAGAGTGTCACCTTCTAAGTTTGGGTTTGCAGTTGGACTTAGTCATTGTGAAAGCCTGAACGTGTCTCTAATCTCAATACACATGGCATCATTCACTGAACTCCATGCTCGAAGTTAGTGAATCACGTGACTAAGGGCCATTCCATACGCTTTATCGAAGTCTTTCTTTCATACTGATAGAATACATATCAATATTTACAGAAGATTGAAGAAGTAAATTCTGCATACACCACAGATGTTCGTCCAATATGCTTTGAATTTCCTCCTTAAGTGCCGAAGTTAAAGTTCCATCTTTTGTTACAGGTTAAAGACTATGCAGAAAGGAAGGGAAAACCTGTCCAAGAAATTGAAAAATGGCTTTCAAGTATATTAGCTTACGACGAAGAGTTAGATTGATAATAATACCGTAATAATGACGTAAATGTTATTATTGTAATAATGATATCGGCATATATAAACGCTGAGGCAGAATGAATTGGTACTATAGAGAAGGGATGTCTAACTTAACGAGTTACCGGTCTCGGTACAACAGCGATGAATTAAAGTAGAGCACGAAATAGTTCTCTCACGTTTCCGTTCCAGAACATTTCGTACGTCATGGCTCGGCAGGAATTTCGAATGTTTTTATAGACAACACGGCACTGACACGGTGACGGCACTGCGCGGTCCGTTTCACAGTCATATGAAACTGATGTGCTGTAGTTTTCTTTCTGTGTTTTCCGTTTGTACGGTTTATTTGAGACCTTAAGATTCACGTAAACAGCGGACGGCAGAGAGGATCACACGAAATAATTTTTTTTTTCATGCCTGGCGTTGTGTGTTTGGTACGGCAAATACGAAATGACTCACTCTTGCATTAAAGCTGCAATGCCAGACGAGAAGAAAGCGGGTCAAGTGATCCTCTCCGCGGTCCACCGTTTTCCGTTTACGTGAATCTTAACTTCTTTAGAGTGCTTACAATATATCCGTGAAAAAGTTAGCGAACTTAATTAGTGCAAATTAGTGCAATTTCTTACAAAGTTTTTCGCGGATATATTGTAAGCACTCTGTTAATCCAATTGTCAGCACACTATTGGGGTCCCTGTGTCGCACGATAGTATCTGATGCCAGTGGACTTTGTGGCGATGGACAATAGTTGGTAATAGACTCTAAAGCCATTATTTTCTTTTGTTTCTTATCAACTACTACAAATTAAATAGTCATTTTTCTTTCATGGTCAAATGAAAATCACTCTAGGAAAACCGTGAAGGCATACTATGTAGTCTCCTTCGCAACCGTTATTAGTCTAGCTCCCATGAGTGGACCGCAGGGGAATGGGACCTTGACTAATAACGGCTGCGAAGGAGACTAAATACTACATACTATGTCGTGTCCATGTAAATTAAATTCCTGATAAAAAACATAATACAAAAATAAAGTTTGAAAACAAATGGCAAACAATATTGGAGCGAGACTAATGACCTGTGATTTCAGGTATAGTCAAGAGTTACATGCAACTGTTTACAGTGAACATTCCAGATACATTTCATGACTGACACTAAACAATAGATTCAAGTCGAGGCTCGGTGGATAAATCTATACATTCACTGTATTTTATCCAGCCTCGACTTAAATCTATTGTTTTGTGGTTAGTCATGTGAATTTGGGAAAGGTTTGTTATATATTTAATGGTATTTTAAATTGTGTTGTCTGTCAATCTTCTCCACCCTAATTCCATTGTAGTCTTTTGTTCTCATTTGACTACTACACTTTAACTGTTAGTTTTTATTTCACGGGTTTATGAAAACCACTCTTTAGTTTGATGTTGTTCCATAATTATAGGATGACCAAAGGCAGGTTTGGGTGTTTGCCATGGCGTTATCACAATTATCGGAGGCCTAATGCAATTCTTTTCACATTTTGGGAGTTCTTGCGGCATTTATAAATACAATGAATAAATGACATAACTATTTTTATACTTTATAATACACTATACTGAATTACTCGATTCTGATTGGACGAGAGGAGTACAATTAAATCGTTAATTGTACTCTGTAGAGTACCTATTAGAACGTTTTCGTATAACCCACTTTTAACATGCAAATGAGCATGTGTGTAAAATAACATGCTAATGAGGTGTGCGCATAGCTACATGCTTCAGAGAGTCACGCTCTTAGCTTAAAATAATAATCAAAATAAAAACAGATCAGTGACAACAAAAACATTTATTGGTTTGCCAATACCAAACAAAAACTAGAACAACTGTTGCAAGAAAAAATATTTTCATAGCAAATTTTCCATGCATTCGAATACTCGTTCCTTACGAGCTTAACACTTCTATACGTTATTATTTTTGTCTATTTGTCTTTCAACTTTTGCCAGGAGACTATCAACTTTGTCCATTGTGGCAATAGCTCTTTCGCACATTTTCTTATGCGACTGCTGGGCCTCTTGAGCGTAGTCATTCTTTCTTTTCTTCTTGCTTTCCTCAACGTCTGCTTCTGAACCTGAATTTGATTCACTCTCTGATGATGGCACAAAGTTATTCCTTATTTTACTTTGAATCGCCACTTGTTTGTGTTGTGCAGGTGTTTTCTTTTGTGCATACTTCATTTGATTCTGTACAGCTAATACAACAGGTATGCTGTGCCGTTCCATGACATCGATTGGTTTGGATTGTGACTCGGACTGTTCGGATTGTAATGCCTTTTTTACGATGTTTTTCATTCTCGTAATAATTCATGTGTCTGCGCCCTCCAGGTATAACTGTACGACGTGTTCAGGTAATCCTACCTCGGCTATCCTCTGTTTGCAGTAAAGCAGCACATCTTTCCAGTCTTTACCAGTGCAATAATTGTAACACTCGAGTACAAAAGTCTTCTCTTTTTCGCCGACGTTAGCTCGTTTCCTAGTTTTCTCTACTTTTCTCTGCTGCGACATTTTTAAAAAGAATGTTGTCGACAATACGGTGTGGTTGCCGTGTGGACAGTTTGAAACACCAGTGCTGCACACTTGAATGCACACTTGAATGTTGCTAAAGTATACACCTGAAATGCACGTGCTTTTCGTGCTTTATAACACTAAACAGAATTGCATTGCACATCGCCGTCTTGCAAAATGGATAACCGTGACATACAATTTGTATTGCTGAATGTACTAGCATTTTTGTTAGCTTTGAGTTCCATGCAGCCCCCTCTATTGTACTTTAACGTTCCTTTAAATCAGCGCTTGATGCCAAATTTTCACGGTCGTGGATTTATTGGTAGAGATGTCTATTCTCTAATAGCACGTCAACCCTGGTTGTTTTGGAGAAATACTGGTGAAACTCCACAATCCTTTCTACAACTAGTTGCGGACGTGTCTCCCGTTTTGTTTCGCTTGACGACAGAAGGACAACCACGTATTCGTCAACGCCGCCAACATACAAGCATTACAAATCAAGTATTGCTTGTCATGATTTGGCTACGCAAATACCTTCATGTTGAAAATCTGGCATTATGGTTTGACATCGATCCATCGTCTGTCGTGCGCATTATTAACAGGACTATACCAGAACTTTGGAGATACTTCCAAAACCAAATTCGTTGGCCAAACGTATTAGAATGGACTAACCTAATGGGAAATTGGCCAGAGTTTCCCCATTCTGTTGGTGCTATTGATACCACCCCTCACGAAATTTACCGGCCCTTAACAGAACCACAAAGATTATATTACAGCGGCCATCGTCACTACCATTGCATGAACACACAACTGATAATTGATAATCAAGGACATTTAAGGTTTGTTCAAGCTGGGTTTTTGGGTAGCACCCATGACGCTACATCTTACAGACTCATGACTCCTATAGGACCCGGCCAACCTCTAGCTCTCCCACCAGGAGCAAATCTACTAGCTGACAGGGCTTATCCTGATGGAGGACCCCTACTTACACCAGTCAGAGCAAACCAAATTCGAATTTTGAACCAAAGAGACAGACGTCGGGCTAGAAAATTCAACAGGTGTTTGTCCAGACGAAGGATAAAAGTTGAACACGTTTTTAAGAATATGAAAACCTATAAGGCTGTTAGTGAAATCTGGAGACACCCAAGGTGGTTAATGCCCATCTGTGTTGAGTTGACAGCGTTTTTGGCCGAGAGGCGTGTAAGATTGTTTGAAAGCATCTAAGACATCACAGTATACTTAAATATTACAAATTGGAACAATGAAGAATGCAAATGTTTGTTGTCGTTTTTTTTTTTTTTTTTGCTGAGTTATAAGCCACTGGTTTAATGTCAAGTTCATACATGTTAATTACATTCGGCGATCCTATCTGTGGAAATCTTTGTTAAAAGTGGTTCCAATAAATGTTTTTGTTGGCACTGGTCTGTTTTCATTTTGATTATTTTAAGCTAAGAGCACGACTCACCGAAGCATGTAGCTACGCGCACACCGGCCTCATTAGCATGTTATTTTACACACATGCTCATTTGCATGTTAAAAGTGGGTTATACGAAAACGCTCTATTAAGTCGCTATGGCAACGATAGTGTATTACAAATAAAAAATCGCACGATTTTCTCGTACAATTCAGAATTAATAGTAATATATCCTCACTGCATACTCATTAACTCATCGTATAATTAAGTTATGGGAGGAGTCCGCGACTGATGAGGTAATAAGCATGTAATGCGGATATTGGCAACTCAGTTTTGAGTTTGTTTTGCTTGGCGAAATTCCGGGTTTGTGTAATGAGCCGCCGTATTCTCCTGTGGGACATTTTTGTTTTTTTTAAATTAAAACGGCCGAAAAAGGATGCCCATGAGTTCCGAATTGGAAAAAACGTGCAGTTGGAAAACCTATCAATCTACACCACTAACCACTATATTGCCTAACAATCTCCCTCGATCGTTGGAGGCTCGGACTGCGGGTTGATTATAGATTGTAATATATCCTCACTGCATACTCATTAACTCATCGTATAATTAAGTTATGGGAGGAGTCCGCCCCTGCCCTCACCAATACACCATGCATACGTTAGCCCAGGCCACGGCCCAAAGGGACTAAAACGACCACCGCCTAACAACTCCCCACTTTCCTACAGAAGATTCCCATCATCTAAACCGCTCGAGTTATCAGCGATTAGCCGACCTGCTTGCTACTAGGGCCTTCCACAGCTCTGTAGTAGTTAGGGCATCGGACCGCGCCGATAAACCGAAATTGTACGTTCAATCTCCGTTTGGGGCGTGGATTAGTCCCAGTCTTCATTGATCAAACATACATTACCTACTAACTTCCCACTATACTCTCCCCATTACTCAGATTCCAACTCCGAAAATCCGCACTCGTAACCAGCACCCTCTCCTCTTTAATTGCAAACAAATGCAAACAGTAATGATACCAATTGAACTAGAATTGGAAATAAGAGTCATAGTGTCTCAAATTATCAAAGGTACTCGTAAGACTGACGTCAAAACTAGACAAATTACTCTTAGAAACCACCGCTCACAGCGAATGGGCGTGTACGGATTGCTCTTGTCTAGCTAAACTAGGTAGCAAGACGTTGCTTTTCGTAAAGAGCCATGTGCGTTTTAAGGGATCAAACTGGCACATGGGACTATTTCCACAGCTATCCTGCGAGAGGAAAAGCGCAGTCCACTACTGGAGGGTTAATGCTTGTCGCAAAACCAAACTATTTGCAAACAGGTGGAACGTCTAAGGAATCCGAGTTGGCCCGAATGCTAGAACATCAAGTCCAAAGAAAACCGATATTGCTGATATTATAGGTGAAACGTAGAATTGCCGAAAAAGGAACCAACAAACGAAGAAACACGCGGTTCAAATGGATAAAAACAACGCCAATTTTTTGCCCAAAATGACCTTGAGAATATGAGCTGTAAAGACGTCATTTCCCCTAGTAGAAAGATGCGGGAGACCCGAAGAGCTTGGTACCTCCGTATGTAAAAGGAATTTTGGAAAGAGTGAAAGAGGAGCTGAAGCAACATGACATCCGAGTTGCTCGGATCGACCTAGTGGCCAAGATGTCCCCACGTACGTCCTGAGAGCGCTAAAGTCGTGGCGGGTCAGTACAAGAAACAGGCACAAGAGGCTTCCCTTGGACGCGGCTTCCCTTGGACGCAGGTGCCTACTGCGAAAGAATTGAACTCTAGCACGGGTGCGCGTTCGCGCTCGACCTCTTAATATATCTAGCTATTTTGATATCACTCCAGCGCGCACAGCTTCTCGTGTATAACGGTACCAACTGATGAAGACTGCAGATCTACAGTCGAAACGTTTTGAATAGAATTACAGCCACACGCTACAGCTCAATGACAAGCAATTTCCGGGAATGTTCAAAACAGAATGGCTATTCATCTAAAATGGAGGTCGGGATGATAACTGGGTGAGCTTCCGCCGGCTAAATTGGTTAATAATTTGTAGACAAATATTTCATGCTATAAGGTTGATCTGTGTTGAGTTAGAGTGCACGCCATATATTCCGTGAAAGAATTACTAACCAATTAGTGCACAATAGTATTTAGTTATCGACAAACTAAGAGTTCACCCAGGCGTAAACTATAGGTGCAAACAAATACAAAAGGCGAAAATGAAGTTGGGCATACATTTTATTCTTGCACATAAATTCTTCTAAAATTCAAGACACAAGACACATCTATAAGTCTAAGATAACGACAAAGACGCAAATCAAATTTGGTTCTATCCACTTTATTGTTCCAGGGCTGAAAAATCAAGACCCCAAAACGCAAAATACACAAGAGACAAGAGGCAAATGAAATGGTTTCCTACTCCATTTATTAAGCTCTTGAATCTAAATAACGGCACAAGACGCAAATAAAACTTGTAGTTTCGAAGACATTTTATTCTTAATTCTATACGGACACAAGAAGTCAGCAAAAATGAAAGTTTGTATATAATAGCGGCAATGAGATGTCCAATACAAATCAAGTTTTATTTCACGGATATATATGGCATGTTCTATTCTAAGCTTGAATTCTAAAGAGAAGATAGCAAAATCTCTTGCTATCCCCGGATATAATGTATATTGTTGTTGCTATACACTCCCTGTAAATCCTGCTAAAAATTCTACTATTTTGACATGGACATTTTGTGCTGTCTCCGCTGAGTTTAAATGGTCAAAATATGTGATGAACCAAATGCGTTTATTACTGACCAAATTCTAGCCTTCCGGAGAACACGAGTTCCAATCTGGGGTAATTAGCTTTGAATGGGCGAGTACATTATTAGACTAACCGTTTCTAGTAGAAAGTGAAATGTTGCGAGCAGAAAACAGTCGGCGTATCCACGTTAGCAGAACTGTAAGTTCCTCTAAAATTCAAAAAAGGAACACAGCATGCTTTCTCTAATATATCAAATTTTTCTTGTCTATCTCCTCTCATTTTGATTCTTCTTCGCTTTAACTCCGAGTCCAAGATACTCGACTTTTCAAAAATGTACGTTTTGCTAGGGATTATGGGACTTTAATCTGTGAAGTCAATAATCTTAAATCTTGATATGGCATTAAAACGTATTCCATCACCTTGCCATGTATTCCATATCTATGTTATACACACAACAGCAGGATCCACTACAGCGATTTAAAGACTGAAAGAGATGATTCATAAACACCTATAAACCCCGAATGCAAATTCCTCGCACCCAAAAATGCAAACTGGAAAAAGTTGTTATGAAGGTATAGACCTTTTTAACATCAAGTTGTCTCCAAGAAATTGACCTCGCATCCTGAGGTTCTCTAGAATGACGAACTTAGGTAGCAATTTAGGTAGCCATAGGGGCCAACAGAGGGTAGGGTCCCCGGGAAAGAAAACAAGGCGGTATGCCCTGTAAACGATAGACAGTTGTATAAACGATGCTTAACATAAGAGGCTCAATTTACCTTGTGATGCACGACAGGGAACCCCACCCTCTGTTGACCCTAGGCTCTGAACTAGGTCCAGAATTAGAGCTTTAGCTAGCCCCCCCGAGGTCAACAGAGAGAAAGGATTGGGAGGTTAAAATGGGCCGAATGAAAAAAAAAAGGGGGGAACATTCTACCAATGGCTATGGTACGCATTCGTTTCTTCTAGCGGTATCCCTCTGTAAATACAATGCTTCAAAATGCGTGAACCCGTGACTCTCCAAGCCACCTTCGCTAGCGGTACTCCTCTATCAATGCAATTCTTTAAATCCGCTACCCCGTAGCTCTCTAGGTAACCTTCGCTAGCGGTACTCCTGTATCTGTGCGATTCTTTGAAATTCACATACCCGTGGCCCGGCCACCTTCGCTAGCGGTACTCCTCTATCTGTGCGATTCTATGAAATTCGCAAACCCGTGGCTCTCCCGGCCACCTTCGCTAGCAGTACTCCTCTATCAATGCAATTCCCAAAATTCGTGAACCCGTAGCTCTCCAGGCCACCTTCGCTAGCGGTACTCCTCTATCTGTGCGATTCTTTAAAATTCGCAAACCCGTGGCTTTCCCGGCCACCTTCGCTAGCAGTACTCCTCTATCAATGCAAGTCCCAAAATTCGCAAACCCGTAGCTCTCCAGGCCACCTTCGCTAGCGGTACTCCTCTATCTGTGCGATTCTATGAAATTCGCAAACCCGTGGCTCTCCAGGCCACCTTCGCTAGCGGTACTCCTCTATCTGTGCGATTCTTTAAAATTCAAACCTCGTGGCTCTTAAGGCCACATAAAATATGCGGATTAATTGAAGTTAAAACGTAGATTTAGAGCACTAAATAAACAAAGCATAAAACAAATAACTTTACGACTAACGAACTAACTGGAAACAAAGACCGAAGTTACGAAGCGTAACACAAAGCATGCAAGACGAATGCAAATTACCAAAGTAGGACGCTAATGGCAGTACTGGCCGAGGTAACACAAAATATACAATAAAAGCGGTTTGGGTTAATGATAAAGCTTAAAATTTATAGCCAACGAAAGTAAGTGTAGAAAACGCAAGATAAACCACAAAGAAACAATTATGAAAAAGGGAATAGAAACGATTGAAAGCCTACCCAAACCGGCAGGCCGACTGATAAAACGAAAATAACAAACTTACAGCAAACTAGGACGAGAAAAACCTAGAAGCGGCTACAAATACAAACGACCATTAGCAAAATTGGGAATAAACCCCGGGCAAACCAAGAGAAAATGTTCGAGTCGCAAACACTAAATTACCTCGATACGTTTACCAAAGCGAGCTGGTGCAGTTGTGCTCGCTAACTCTGCTAGCCAGCTATGTTAAATTTAGACAAGCTTGGTAGAAAGGTCAGAACGTTGAGGCTGCTGAGAGTACTCAGAGTAAGAATCTTGAATTAGAGCTGGTGGCGGTTGACGATGATGGCAAGGAACGAAAGTTCACGTTGTGCCGGCGTATCTTGAAGTGACCACTCCTAGATCGAGCAGGCTTATTTATATTCTGAGTTAATTAATTATGCAGTGAGAATAGTTACTCGTAATGTTTTGAAAACTCTCAAATAGGACTCGCCTAAAGGCTCGTCCTATTTTGAGAAATTTCAAAACATTACTCGTACCTATTAATTCCGAATTGTACTCAAGATCGTGCGATTTCCTATACAAATACATCTGCTTTTAGTGACGCGAATTTCAAATAGAAATAGTAAAATTAGAATTACAATTTTGTTTTCAAGCTAAGATTACTGCACTAAGTGGTTTATTCATGATAAAGAATACGTCCACACTAGTCCTGATAAAAAAAACGCATGTGTTTTTCAGTGTTGATGGTGGAAAACATGAAAATTTCTCCGCATTAGTGTTTACATATTTTGTGAAACCAACCAACCACCCAGAGAAATTAATATAATGACTGAGTCACCCATAGCTCAGTGATCGAACGCTGTGTTTGCAAAAGACTCTATGATCATGTCAAAAATGTCATCTCTCCATTGCAACATGGGTTCATGCCACATCGATCATGTGTTTCACAGCTGTTACCTGTTCTACACTCCATTGGAAAAAACCTTGATAACAACATTCAAACAGATATTCTGTACCTGGACTTCGCCAAAGCGTTTGATTCTGTGGATCATGTCATCCTTCTTGAGAAACTTACGAAATATGGAGTGGCTGGAGAAGTTCTTAAGCGGTTCAAGAATTATCTACACGACAGGCAACAAAGAGTAGTTGTAGACGGCATCGCCTCCAATTGGTCACCTGTTACGTCCGGGGTACCTCAAGGGAGCCTGCTTGGCCCAATACTCTTTATCATTTTTATCAATGACTTACCAAACGTTGTGCCTGACGGAACTCTGACAGCTATTTACGCCGACGATACCAAGCTCTACAGAAGTATATCATCACTGCTCGATGCCCAGAACCTGCAACTAGCTCTAACAAACCTTGATTCCTGGGGTTCCCAAAACAATATCAAGTTTAACGCATCAAAATGCAAGGTCTTAACAGTAACACGCAAGAAAGGTCCACTATGTTACGATTATCATTTAGGACATGTGAAACTACAAAATGTTAAAGAGGAGAAAGACCTTGGCGTAACAATAACTAGCAAATTAACCTGGGACTCTCATCTACATACAGTCACTGCTAAAGCTAATAGATTACTAGGATTATTACGACGTACTTGTCCTATGTTGACTGATGTGAAAGTAAGAAGAACACTATATCTCTCGCTAGTTAAGTCCCAGTTGTGTTACGCTACTGAAGTGTGGTCCCCTAGTCATCAAAACCTAAAACAGAAAGCAGAGAGGATACAGAGACGAGCTTCACGTTGGATCCTTCAAGTCAAGCAAGGTGAACTATCATACAAAGAAAGACTTATCAAATTGGATCTGCTACCCCTTACCTATGACCGCGAGATCAAGGACTTAGTTTTTCTATATAAGGCTTTATATGGCCATGTAGACACTGATATTAGTTTTCTAAAATATGTAAGTCATGGTCGCACACGACGATCCAAATCTAGTGAAATTAAGTACTTAGAAACACCTTTTTGTAAATCAGTTACTTTTCAGTCTTCTTTTTTCAATCGTAGTGCCAAACTCTGGAATCTCATATGTAAATTAGCTACACCTAGTAATTTTCTTAGTTTAAAGTCTTTCAAGGAATTTGTTACTACAATGTATAAGGATCAACTATTTAGTATTTTCGATGCTGACAGGCCCTGTACGTGGAGCCTTAATCGTATCTGCGGCTGCCATAGGAACCAATAGGTTCAGCTCAATATTTATTTTATATAAGCTTAGTATTTTAGCTGGGAGGCACCCTGCATGGGACTTCAGGTCCCGTTCGTGCCCACCCATTTGGTCTCTCTTAATTGTATTTTTCATTTACTATTATTATTATTATTTTTTTTTCTGTCTATTATGTCTCTAAAGACCAATAAAGTTGTCAAAACAAAACAAAAAACATCCAACCCGTAACTGGAGGGTCGTGGGTTCAATCCCCACTGGGGGCTCGGATTTTTTCCCGAGAATTTCAATCTATACACAGTCATTCTATTCATTTCAGTGTGTACATAGTTAAAGAAATGAAGTGATTTGGTCCGGACAACTCTTGCAGAAAGACTAAATCAACTCCATATATCAATTTTCAAATTCTCATTGTTAACGTTTCTGGAAATCCATCGATAAAATATATATATCAATTTTCAAATTCTCATTGTTAACGTTTCTGGAAATCCATCGATAAAATATATATGAGGCATGTTAGCACAAAAGGAGGCTTATCAAAGCTCGTTACTAAGCAGATTTTCAAAACCGCTGACCATCAAAAGGGTCTTAACAAGCAAGACTCCTTTTAAAATAACAGGCCTCATATGTTATTTGCCGTATTTCACTATGACGTCACATCAAAACATTCTATTGTTTAAATAATGGAAAGGATCATGATCGCGAGAGGGAGACAAAACGGTAACCGGCAACACAAGAAAATTGATATAAAGACCAAATAAAAGCGGTAACAGCCATCAAATGCAATAAATATTGTTTATTGCATTGTAGAAACTAATTTGAGATAACATGGTTTCTAACGACAGCATCGTAATACGAGCAACAAAATCACTCAACTTGTCTCGCAACATTGCTGCAAAACGAGTTGAAGAGCGATGCTGCAGGTTTTTCCACCCAAGTACAAACATGTCTCACAACAAAATAGTTTGCTGCAAGTTGAAAAAGTCTGTTGCAGCAAGTAGACAGTCGCTCTACTTTTTGCAACAAAATTTCATGACTTCCTTCATGTTCGTGATTGATCCTATCAGAAGTTAGGATTCACTCCACTGGTTCAGGTTATTTGCAAGCAAGCAAGCAAGCAAGCAAGCAAGCGTCATGCATCATCATGTTTATATTGGTATGATTTTAGCTATCTTTGGCTTAGCAGGGAATTTCCCTGATTCGACAGAAAAGTTCATTTTTTTGCCAAAGCATCACTGATAGCAGTCTTAGAATATTTCAGTAGTCTTGCGGTACAGGAGTAGAGATCGTGTGATGTATTATTAGTTGGAAAAGAAAGGATTACAAGCTCGACCTCTTGAGGTGTTACTATCTTAAAAAAGAATGGATCAAAATTTTGAATAGGCGGAAGGTATTTCGTTATCAGAGGCAGGGTGCATGTGTTGGTAGCCAAGTTGATGATGCGAAATACTTGAGAATAGGTATTTTAGAAGAGTATTTTAGTGACGTGTGTCCGCCACCAAGGAGATTGCTTGATAGCACAGACTTCGAGTTCCTTCTATTTATGAAGTTATTTATTTCTTCACATTAGAATGCAGTGGTAGTGCGTCTCAGAGAGTAGTGTCCCAATGCATTAGTGCGCAGGCGCTAAAGCACAATGGGCATTAAATAGTTTGTTACTTTCTGTACCCTTTACGTTCCCGTATACGGGCAACAAAACCGATACATATACTAGTATTTACAACAAAGTTGTTGTGCGCCTAATACGAGAAACTCTGCAACTTGCAAAGCAATATTGTTACAATGATTAAGTTACTCGATTTTGTTAGCCATATGGAGGCACTTTAACGATACTTGTTACAACAATTCAAAGCAACCCATTGGAATCTCGGTTTTATTGATTTGAATTCACGCTTACAAATACACACAGATGGTGCATTGAATAATGGATTGAATAAATAAAGAAAAAAACACCTCTTTTGGTCACCGGACTACTCGGAACCAACTATTTAGCTCAGACGCCGCCGGTGCCAAGTGCTATATAAATTGTTGCAATGAAAAACACGGAAAGTTCAGTGTTATAACGGTTTGATTTAGGATGTCCGCATCAGATCCCAAGCCCAATAATGACTCTCGTTAACTTGAAATAAATCGAAATGAACGGCACATAGGCAGTACAGATTCTGAGCTAGGCCTGTATTTCACGGCAAGAAGAATGGGCCATTTTTGAACGAAAATAGATTTTTTTCCTTCGAGAGAAAAAATTTCTCAGTATTTTGACCATAATTATGGCTAATCCTTCTAGAAATACATTCACACTAGGTGGTCTCGTAATGAGCTTTTCTCACCCCTTGCGAGATATTTTAATTTTATTTTTGACTAACGAACAAAAATATAATAATTGAAAAGAGCACACCAAAGTTAGCAAAAATTGAAATTTTGAGGTAGTTTCGATGAATAGCACTAAAGTTATGGACGGCCGAAGTTGGTGCGTTAGAGGGCAGCGTGTTGACGCGTTGCCCAACGTTTCTACACAAAAAGCACTAACTTTGGCCACAAATACCTTTGGCGCTATTCGTCGAAACTACCTCAAAATTTCAAGTTTTGCTAACTTTGGTGTGGTCTTTTCATATATTATATTTTTGTGCCTGTTGAAAAGCTCATTCATATCATTGGAATGCTAAATGTTTTATTTTATAATAGGAAATTAAAAATAAGAGAATTAGACATCTGGGAGAAATGAAGGGAGATACATTCCTTCGCCTTCCCTACTTTGAAGAAACAGTGGATTTAGCAAATGTAACGTGACGTGACAGAGGATGCTGACCATATGCTGACAAATAATGTTCAAATGACTGATGACGTGTGTCACGGTTTAGTCACGCAATGAACCAATGTGATAGATTCGTCACGTTCAGTTCGCGCGTCGCGTCAAGTTTATGTACAACAGCAACGCTTCAAAAACTAACTACAAAGTGGTTAACATTTCCTGGTGAACTAGAAGTAATAATACATCAGGTAAATGTAGTCGTCGTAGATTTTGATTAATTTAGTTCTCGAATATGTACGATACAGAAGAAATATTCTTTTTAAATTAAATAAAAACCAATGAAAAACCATTAATATCATTTAAACGGCTAGCTTATAGTAACATGCATTGGAAGACTTTCTCAGAAAATAGAAATCATCGCGTCACGTGCTTGGCCAACGCCCACCCACCGAACTGAAAAGAAAAAGAGGCAAAAGACCATTACAAAATAACCATTAAATGATCAAAGTGGAAACGATATTTGATTGTTGTTGTCGTTGTTGTTGACAATGATGATGATGTTGTGACAAACACATGACAGGATAATTCATGGCATGATGGTGAAATGCCGCGGCTTATTTCGGTTTTCAGTTATTTGTTGTTGTTGTTGTTGTTGTTGTTGTTGTTGTTTCGTTTTTGTGTCTGTGTCTGTGTTGACAGGAGTTGGGAGGTGAGGAGGGTTGTGTAATAGCCTGATAAATTTATGCATAGCGTTGTATTGTATTAGCGTGCAAACAGTATATCCATGAAATATATAGCTATTTCAAAAAAAGGTTGACGGGGCGAACAGTGAATGGGGATCGGCGATTGGTGACTGCACGACCGAAAGGAACTGTGGTCACGCTATTAGACCGCTATCCGGCGCGGAGATATGAATCGTCTATCGACCACTTTGTCCAATAAGGTCTTTACTATATGGTACTGGCATTGCTTGGGTATTTAATTAATGAAAATGAAGCAATTCTTGATACCTCAAATCTCCTTTCGGTCGTGCAATCACCGATCGCCGATTGCCATTCGCCCCGTCAACCATTTTTGTTGTGGCTACTCGCCTAGGCGAGAGCCACTATGTCATCGTGTAGTGTAAGTCCGTGCGTAACTCCACAGGAAGCCCAAAAGTGCTCCATGTATAAACTTCGAAACCAATCAGCAGACACTATATTGCTCTTCATTGCTATTAACAATGTATAAATGAGAGGTTCTGTAGTGTCATTCAACATTTATGCGGATATTTACGCCGTGATAATCAGGTATTCAATAAAATAATAACTTAAAGTTTCAAATAAACTGCAATTTTCATACAATAGTGAGTAGCCACATGTACTCATAGAGTACCTATTTTTGAAATAGCTATATACAATGTTATTTATAAATGTCAGAGTATTGGACAGGTGGGGGGGGGGGGGGGGGGGAGGGTCCTAAGAAAGGCCGTTTCCGAAACAATGATAGTTGACAGCGAAAACAAAGGGGAGATGAAAAACGTTGATGTGTATTTATGGAACTAATGTGGACAGAATTCTTTCGAACACCCACTTCCCAAATATCAATGTTGGTTAGCTTGCAAAAGACTTGCAAAAAACATTGGATAGGGGGTGAGGGGGCGCAGTGAACTGTTCTAGGATTATTGTAGGCTGTAGCTAAATACCTGGTATTTGGGCGATGTCTTCTACTTTTCGTACATAGTTCTGTGCGTTGATAGGAAGCTCGTCAAAAGAACGACAGTCTTTTATACTTGTGTTCCAGCCTGGTAGGGTTAGGTACTCCACTTCCACTTCGTTCAAAATCTCTTGGGTTGCTAAGAAACATACACAGAATTAAGATCATAATTGACTGCCCTTCAAGGCCACTTTTTTATTGAATGAGCATTCGTCAGTTAAAAAGACAAAAAAAATATCGATGAAATACACGGTTAAGTAATGTACAAATCAGCGACTTATGAACAAACAAACGAAGATTGCAATCAAATACAGCTTCACCAAAGCAGATTTGGTATACGAATCTTACGTAAGCCGAGTTACAGGCTTTCGAAAGGGAGGGGCAGGAACAGGAACAGGGGCAGAGGCAGGGGGAGAGGACTTCTCCTCTCCCCCTCCCCCAAGGACCTGATATTCAGGCTCAATCTTACCTGGATATGTATCCAACAGTTTATCTTTATGTCGATAAGCTACACCAATTTTGACTTCGTCAAAGTCATCAAGAACATCTAACTTTGCAATAGCAATCCTACAGCACAATCAATGTCAATATTAATAAAACACAAAAGCAATAGCCAAGTACATGTTGT
Source organism: Telmatactis stephensoni (assembly GCA_029948255.1). NCBI lineage: Eukaryota > Metazoa > Cnidaria > Anthozoa > Actiniaria > Isophelliidae > Telmatactis > Telmatactis stephensoni. The sequence goes on from JALIZF010001666.1 coordinate 82,906, forward strand.
AAGCCTTTGGTTCTCATGGTGATGTTAGCCTTTGGTTGTCATGGTGATGTTAGCCCTCGGTTGTCATGATGACGTAAGCCTTTGATTACCAACGAGTGTGAAATTTGCTCGGAATATATTCGAGCCCAGACGGGGTTTGAACCTGTGTTCTTCTGAGTACCAGTCAGACGCTGTAATCACTGAGGTTTTGTTTTCCTTGTACAAAAAGTAAACTAATTCTAAGATTTCTTTGGTTTGAAAATATCATTTAATTTGTTTCATCAACCAAAAATGACATTCATTGTACCAAGCTTTCAGGCCCTTGGCCCATCATCAATTTATATTGTTATTGTGTGAATGCGCGAGGACGTTATTGTTTTACGCTAGTGGCGCGCGTGGATTTTGTAACGAGTGATTTGTTGTTTCCTTCATTTTACAATAAGTGTCATTTTTGGTTGATGAAACAAGTTAAAATGATAAAAAAGTAAACTTACGCTGTGAATCCATTTATCATGTGAGAATACTTGAGTATGACAAGGTCTATCCATCCACAACGTCGTCTTCTACCTGTTGTCACTCCAAACTCTCGACCAATTTCTTGTAGCTTGCACCCAAGTTCCTTAATAAGGTTAAATTATACTTAAATATTCACATGAGTTCATCAAAGGGATTGTCTTCAAATGAACTATGTGTACCATAATTGCTACAAGCTAGAAGGAATCTTGAAGTAAACTGAACAGTAAATTGTTTCTAATAAAAATACAAGAACGAATGAACAAAGGAAGGAAAGAAGGAGAGAGGGAGGGAGAGAGGGAAGGAACGAAAGAAGGAAGAAAGGAAGGAATGAAGGTAGGAAGGAACAGGAGTCCATTACTAATGGACTCCTGGAAGGAAGGATGGAAGGAGGCTATACATAGAAAGGAGGGAAGGAAGGAAGGAAGGAAGGGAGGTAGGAAAGAAGGAAGGAAGTGAATACCAGATAAAGTAGGACGTATGGACAAAGGAAGGAAGGAAAGAAGGAGGGAGGGAAAGAAGGAACCTTCCCTTTCGAAATACATCGTTAAGGTTGTGCAAAGAAATAAAGTAGAAGCAGAAATATTACAACATATCTCACATTGTCCAGTTCTGTGGGAAATGCTCCAATTCCAACTCTTGTAGTGTAGGCTTTAGTTACACCATACACGTTACCAATTGCACTGGGTGGTATACCAAGCCCTGTACATACTGCACCTATACTGCAGTTAGATGACGTCACAAATGGATACGTACCTATGAGGAAACATAAACACATCCGGTAAGTTCTCTAACATTTGATACAGTACCTCTCCCTGCATAACACCCTACTGATGGACATCTTATACAACACTGTATAATAATATCTGTAATAATTAACTTCTAGAACGAATTTCCATGGTTTAATGATCATTAATTCTGTTAATATTCACTGTAATGTGAACACCACTCATAATAGTGTGCTTCTTCTATTTGATGGGCTTCCCAGGCCAAGCAGTACTGTAAACTATTAATATCTTTAAATGGGTTAAGCATTGAAGATGAGGCCAAGTTTCCACTGAAGCAACTTTCTAATTTTACAAAATGAAAGTGATTATTAACAGAATGAATCATTAATGAAAGCAACATATAGACTGTGAAATCTTGAAAAACGGCAATATTTCTTGATTAACAGTATGAATAAAATGTGAAATTTCATAAAATTATAAAATTTGCAAAAGTTGAATGCACTCAACCATCACATCCCCTCCAGATGACAACCACGTTTCTCCAGATTCTTGTCAGAGACATCACAAGCACAAGTTTCAAGGCTGCCAGAATTTGTCTTTTCATTCAAACTCGTCCCTATTCACAGCTATTACTGACATACCAGCTACATCTAGGGTTCACAGATATTTATAGTCTCCTCTCGCAGCCGTTCTTAGCGGTGTGTTACCTGTGCCCCACCCCACAGGTAACCCACCGCTAAGAACGGCTGCGAGAGGAGACTAAGATATTTATTGCTTTCATTACTTATTTAATCACTTTCTTTTAGTAAAATTAGAATAAGCCAGTTCAGAGTTTAAGAATCGTTTTCAGTGCGCATGCGATTTTATCCCGAATTTCTCACCTTCTTTGTTTAAAACTTCTTTTGTTTTTAATCAAACAAAAGAAGGTGAGAAATTCGGGATAAAATCGCATGCACATAAGAAACGATTCTTAAACTCCGAACTGGCTTATTATGTTGCATCAATTAGGAACTTGTCTTCAATGCTTAACCTCTCTAATATCTGTAATAATAGATAACCATCATAATGGATCATTGAAGTTCTTCTATTTTTCCCCAAGTGCTACATATACTTTGTCAGTTTGTTTCAGTTACAATTCTTAATTAGCAGTTTAACTACAGTAAACTTTACCAAAGTCAATGTCCAGCATTAAAGCATTGGCACCTTCAACTACAATAGAGAGGTCTGGTTTTTGTAGTGCTTCATTCATGTAAACTACTGTGTCACGAACAAGAGGGCGAATTCTCTCAGCATATTTCTGAAAAAAATATAAATTTTTGTCTAGACTGGAAATAATTTTCAAAAGGTTCTACTTCTTTAGACTACATGTAAGTGTTATTGATTTGTTAATTATTCAAGACTGAAGAATAATTTGAAGTAAGATACACAGACTCAGTGTTGCCACATAGGTGTGTGAAAAAGACAATGAGCTGTTACTGAGTGGGTGTATCTACTTGATTTTGCTTCCATTTTTTGAAAAGCAAGCCTAAAGAACACCGATGTGTAACCATTGTGTTCTCATTAATGAGTATACATGTACATCTTTACAAGCATTGCCACCAGTAACGTCACTCACACTTTGTGAAACATGTCTTGGTTTTCAAACTGAAAATACATACACCAGCCTTATAAAATACAATGTACAGAAACTCCATTTTGAAACAAAGTTGCTCTTGGGATATGAATCTCATCCAATCATAAGTGTTCAACACAACCCTGGAAACATGCTTCCAAAAGACTTCTGCTAACTAGAAAAACATATATAGTGATGTCATATACCTTATATTTCACTAACTCATCTTCAATGTTTACTTCTAAGTTTGGGAATCTAAAAATTAAAAGACAATTATCAAATTGTATGTGTATAATGTATTTATTTATTAATAAGGTTATTTTAAATTTATTCACAGGCAAGACTGCTGCCTAAGAAGGTAACACGTGACAATTATAATTCAACTGATAAACTTGTGACCATCTAAACAGAACCAATTAACTGAAATAAACATAACATAATCAATTTAAGGATCCCATCTGGCCAGGAGGCAAACCAGTTGGCTATTTACAAGCATGGTTGGGAAGTTAAATTTGAAGTAGGACTACTACATACTACCCAGAACAAATTCAACCTCAGCTAGTTGTCAGAGCAGGATTCGAACTCGGGACCACCGGATTGTGAGACAGATGACGTTCTGACCACTCAACCATGCTGCCTCCCTCCTTTGGAACACTTTGGATCCATCTTGTTCAGGCTGCTAAGATAAGGCTACAGGACACCTGTTAGGCAGGGGCCTTGATGGACAATCTTGTTTGATTGATCAATCGATCCATCAATCGGTCAATCAATCAGTCAATCAGTCAGTCAGTCAGTCTGTCAAATCAATCCATTTATATAATAAATCTCACTCCTTCATTCATTTATTCATTCATTGATCTATCCATTAATTTACACATTCGTTCATTCATTCATTCAAATAAAATAGTTCAAAAGCAAACTTACAGCCTTTGGAAATGTGAAGCTAAAGACTTGAATCTGAAAATGAATTATAAAATAAATAACAGAACATATAATAATACAGAACAAATTGTACAAGCGTGTTTACACATTAATCCACAACATAATAAAGGTATTGCAAAATGTACACTGATTCAATTAGTCCAGCTATTCTTTCCAACCCAAATCAACAAATGAATGTGATATTGAGTCATGATGTGAAGGTGAACATTCTTTTATGTGTTCCTAATTAAAACATTTCAAATAAGAAAACATATTTCCCTAGAGAAATGTATTGGGGAAAAAAGAAGCAAGCAGATCGGGCCTTATATGATCATCAATATGATCTGGTTATAGTTTACATCAAAGGTGTGTGTATGCAATTTCTACTGGACTCATTTTGTTTTGTGACCTTGACTGTAACATAGCAGGCTAGAAGGGGGGGAGGGGTCTGGTTTCTGGACTAAGGATTAAGGCAACCAATAACTTTGAAATTAAATGTTAAACATTAAATTTTAGTTTTAAACAACAAATGTCAATCATTTGTAAAGTTATGTATATGTGTCAGTTGTTTGAAAACTGGTTATAGTGCTAACTCTTAACTAAAATCAGTGGTTTTCTTTAGATTTCACCCTGGGTTAGTGCTAAGCCAAATATAGACCTAATACAATCAAACTTACTTTTCTGAAAACACTTCAAAATTTCCAACAAGATCACAAACCCTGAGATTAAGTCTCTGTGCCTAAAAACAGAATGTACAAGTAATACATGTATGTCAATTGTTGCATATATACACCACGTTTGGCCAGACAACTGCAGAGTTCAACAGAGATGAGTCAATTGACTTACCTTGGAAGCATAGGCTGGTCCAATTCCTTTTTTGGTTGTTCCAAGACTAAAGGGGAAAGGACTTGATGTATTAGTATCACAATAAATTCCTGCACAAACACCATTTCCCAATCTTGTTTGGATAAAAGCCAAATTTTTCAAACTGTGGCTATGAGCCTTGGACTTTTACCAGTTTGTAAGGGGTTTTGTTTGCTTGTTTTACTTGTTTTTCGGGGGGATGGGATGGGGGCTTATAGATGGAGTAAAAATTAAATTACATTATTTCCTTAGTAGGCTTACAACCATAAGCTGCAACCAAGAATCACATTTTTATATGAGATTGGTCTAGTGACCAGAGTCTATCTGCCTGAGAGTGTATTGAACGTCACTTGAAAAGAGATACATTGTTTGAACTCACCTTCCTTTTCCTGATTCTTTAAGTCTATCAGCTTCCTGATGCAAATCAAAGACTATGGAAAACCAACACACTGTCATTAAACTATAGTAAATGATGAGTATACAAGATAAGAGATGTTAATTCCATAACAATACATTACATTCACAGGAAAAAGATTTCCCAAGTTGGGGCTTCCCTGGGTCTGACCTGGGAATCTGTTCTATATTTCCTGTTTCAACCTGGGAAATTTCATCTGTAATACCCATACTTGTAAAAGTAGAACAGATTCCCAAGTTAGACCCAGGAAAGCCCCACATTGACATGTTGGGAATGAACATTTTTTCCCGTGATTATTAGATAAGAGGTGTTAATTACACCCAATACATGTAGATCACTTCCACAATTTATTTGATACCAAGGCAACATGAATAAACAAAAGAAACCAGCCAGCCATGGCCATTAAATTCTTTGATACATGATAGCCTTGATATCAAGTAACTTTGAAACTGAAAATTTTACTTACATGTAACACTTATTGACTGGGACCAAGGGAACATTGGCGGTCAAGGGACCACAAAACATACTGCTTTCCCGAGGTCCCAGTCAATAAGTGTTTTGTTATATACCAACTGTCAAAGAACAAAATAAACAGCAAAACGTTGCTGCCTACAGTTAAAGTTTTTAATCAAAATTCACACAAAACTGACCTTTTTTCACACACAGTTTTTTGGAGAATTGTTGCAGCTCTTGGTAACATGCCTGGTTGGTTATCATCTTTTTCTCAGAATAAATGTTATATATTCATTTGGTTTTAAAAGTTTCACAATAAGAATGAGTTTTGCCTCATGCATGTCCGAATGAATGAATTTGTAAAGGCGCGCTGCCAAAAATGTGCCTTCAAAGCTCAATCAACTTCCGGTTTTGTTATTACCGGTCAATAAAACTCACTGTTGCCCACTGAGAGTTGTTGCTGGGGAAACAGCAAAATTTGTTGACGTTCACGTGATGCACTCTCACCCAATCAGAGCACGAAAAAAAATTGACTTTGACAGTTGGTATATAACAATTTATAAATAAATTTGCTATGTATCACTGGTAGTATAATACCCCTGTCATAATAAATTATATGTATCACACTCAAATGCTTAAAAAAACAGAACTCTTAAAAACTTTAGCATGTATCCCCAAAGGAACCACACCCAGGTATAGTCCATGCTAAAATGTAACCAACTGTTTCTTGTGCTTAAAACTGCCCTGTGCAAGGTGAACACCTCCCATGTAATGCTACTAGTTAGAATGGACTGGTCCAAAGGTTCATTGTACTTTTTGAGAATTCTGCCTGTCGCAACAAAAACTGTTGGTAGTGCAGTCTTTATATATCAGGTGATCAGATGTACCAGTGTCTGGTTGTTATCAAAGTCTCTTTCAAACTTACCAAGATGAGCCCGATCAGAGATTATTAACCTCTTTTCCCATCCTGATACTCCTGTGAAGTTAGAAAGAATGAAATGAATGAATGTGATGTGCAAACAAGAGAGAACAAGTAATTGACTAGCCAGTCAGTCAGTCAGTCAGTCAGTCGAGGAAGGAAGGAAGGAAGGAAGGAAGGAAGGAAGGAAGGAAGGAAGGAAGGAAGGAAGGAAGGAAGGAAGGAAGGAAGGAAGGAAGGAAGGAAGGAAGGAAGGAAGGAAGGAAGGAAGGAAGGAAGGAAGGAAGGAAGGAAGGAAGGAAGGAAGGAAGGAAGGAAGGAAGATATAAACTGTATCTACCATGTCAATGTTGAAAAAAGTAAAACACAGCATTGACAAGCATTTATAACTTCAAAATGTACTAGAAATTAATAACAATATATACCTTGACTCTCAAGACTCTCCAGCTCTTGAAACAATTGAGGCACATGAATAACAACACCATTGCCTAAAAATTGCAAGATTTTAAGATTTTAATGGCAGCCCTTCTACATGTATGCTGGGCTGGTTGTTTGAAATCAATATTTAGTACTAGTTAGTTACACTAACTGAGACAAGAATACTAGGACTTCTCTTTCATAATTTTAGTGGTGTGAGTTGACAGTCCCACTGGGCCTGGAATGATTTTATTTAACCTGTGAAAAAATATTATAGCTAACATGTAATGTAGACATAAAATATAGACAATTTACTTCATAATAATTTATGTGTAATACTAGTATTATTAAATTTATTTCACGGGTTAAGTCAAACCTCTTTAATGTGACTGACAAAAGTATCATTTTTTCAAATTATTTCTGTCAAGTTTTCAGAATGTTTATGAAGAGTCTATACAAACAAAATGTGATTGTAGTTTTTTTTTTAGTTAATTCCAATCTTTTTTCTATTTCTTTTTTTCATAGCATTTTTTCTAAACTTTTGATAGATAATCATGACAGTTTAAGGGCTAAGAAGTTTTTTTTTCTAACAGACACTCTTTCAGTAATATCTTGTACACATACTCTTTCTTTTCTTTCTTTTTCATGACTGTGTAGCTGCAATCTTTCTTTGTTAAAAGTGCAGCTATGTTTTGCCAGTATCTAGGACTGGACCCCATGTTCCCTGCTGAGTGACATTATCCATACAATGTTTTATTATTGAATGGTTGATGCCATTATTGTCCTGTAAATTTTTGGATGATTGATATTAATTTTCAAAATTTGGTAAGTGTTAGCTTGTTATAAATGAAAAAATGCCAGCCGAGAATTGAGTCAATCAGAAATTTAGGATATTTAGGATGAATAATTATAATAATATAACTTATTATTCCCTTACCAATTACATTCATTGCATTTTCATTGATAAGACCACTGCAGAAAAAGAACAGATGGATTACAATTGAGATCTTGCCATGACACAAAAATTCACAGGTCAAGGGAAACATTATTTTTTGAAGAACTACAATGTGTGCAAGTATATGTATGGAGTTGTGACTAGTAATATAATAGATCCATGTGTGCTTGTATATTACCACATTTTTACATACAGTAATATGTAAATTTAGCTCTACTGTACATTCATATTGTTGTATGGGCAATCGCGAAACGTCGAGTTCGGAGTCGAGTTCAAGTTCGAGTTCGAGTTGGACTTCGAGTTCGAGTTCGAGTTAATTTGGGTTAATATCAATCGGAGCGAGGAATGTTATATTCAAAATTGACGAAGTAATGTAGTCTATTAGAGATTGCTTATAGGTTACTTATATATTGCTTACAAATCGTTTTTACTTATAATGACAAAAAATAGAGAATAAAAAATGTCTTCTAAATGTGTTTTAGTTACTAGGGGAGCTTCTTAATTTGAAGCGCTCTTTCACATGCAAATCGAAATACAAATTGTAGTGATTTCTTTTACTGACATAGATAGAGATAATATACATATATCAGTTTTGAAATGAGTTAAATGAAAACAATAAAACAAAAGTTGTTGCAGAAGTTGTAGCATGCCGATTATTTGAATACAGTACTGTACAAAGTGAATTACAGACGGTACGTTTTCACAGCTAACTCTCTTTGCAAGATTAGGTTTTTGTCGATTTGTCAAGTCTCGAGGGTCGAGGGTATTTGTCAAGGATGGAGGGTAAATTGGGTCGACAAATGAAAAAGAAACATTGAATTTATGGCAAATTTGTCCAGTGACGTGCAGTTTTATAGTTTTGACTTTAGAGAGCCTGCAGTATAGTGCTCTTAATCGTATTAGTAATACGCTTGTATAAAAAAGTAGAAATATAGAGAGAAGTATCCAACAGCTCACAAAAAGAACTTATCTAAGTAGGTTGCCGTGCGAGCAGCGGGAAACAGTGAAAAGACTAAAATATAATAAACAGGTCTGAACATTGTGGTTGTTTTGTGCCCTTACGCACTACTCTCGCAAAACTTCAATTATACAGTGAATTCAGGATTTCGAAATTCAGAATTGCTTTCTCTAATTTTTATTCTTATATTTTCATAATTATTTCAAATATATTGTTATTACTCAGAGGGCTGGTGAAGGAAATGAGCATGATAACTCGAACTCCAACTCGAACTCCAACTCGAACTCCAACTCGAATTCCAACTCGACTCCGAAATCGATGGTTCATCACTCCTTGTTGTATGTGGTCTTATTTATATACGTTGTTCATGAACACAAGAAAACTACAATCATTGTTACTGTAAAACCCAAGTTGACCCTGCCACTAGAACAAATTTGTACCAGAGTTAAGATAGTTCCAGAGCCTTAGATTTCATCAAATAAATGAATGGGGAAAAACAATGGAGAAAAAGTGGGGTCAGCATATTGTTTATCGAGCTATGAGATGTCATAAAAGTTAGGTATTTGCAATAGTTTGTGACAATTTTGCTAAAAAATGTAATGAATGCAGCCCAAAGAATGCAAACCATTATTTTTTCAAGAAAAGGCATACTTTTTTAGGCTGATTTAAAAGAATGATACAAGATCTATCTAGCAGTTTTAGTTTGATACACTGTGAATGTGATAAGTGAAAGTGAAATTGTCAGAGAAAATTTGTTTGTGTGGAAGGAGCTTAACTGTTCTGTGAGTTGCTCCCGCCTAGGGCGAAGCGTATAAATAAATAAATAACTGATATTTGGATAATGTTTCTGATATACTGTAATGTAAACATCTCAAAACTACAGGAGTAAAACCTATCTGTAATTATTAGTATCATGCATATCATATAAATGCATATTCCCACAGAAACATACCTTGGAAGAATGTGAAAAGCATAACGTTTCTCACCAACAACTACTGTATGTCCAGCATTGTTACCACCCTGCAAAGATAACCCAAACCAATGCAATGGTCAACAAGTATTCACTTGGCATAACCATAGGCCTGCCAGATGTTGCTACACATCAAGCAATTATGTGCAGCACCCTTTTGAGGGCTAATGCTTGGTGATATGAACCTTGTACTACTGCCAATCCACCAAGAATGGTTTCATTGATTAAATATCATTTCTAATTGTACCCTTTCATCTTTTCATCATAATTGTCTATATAATTACAATAACACTCGCAATCCAGTGGTCCTGAGTTCAAGTCCCCACTCTGGCCACTAGCTGAGGCTGAATTTGTTCCGGGCAAATCCTAGTTCAAATTCTGTTTCTCAACCATGCTGGTATATAGCCAACTGGTTTGCCTCCTTGCCAGTTGGGATTCTTAATTGAGTGCCATAATGTAAACTACTGGGTCAACAATAAAAAAATATTTTTTTACAATAGAAAACATTGGTTAGGACGAAGGCACTGTTTTATTAATTGGCTGTGAGTCAGTAAATTGTGAGTACCAGACTAAGTTCTATTATTAACATGAATTAAATACACTATAGTTTAGTCTCAGCTGACTATTTGTTTATTAATCTTTTCAATTCCAAAAAACCTCTGAGCCTTTCAACAAAAGAACGTTTGTGTGAAGCAGTCAATTATTGGTGATTTGCATAAATAGCTGACGAAATCTTACTACAATAGACATCTTTCCATTGCCTCAATGTTTACCCAATACAGTCCTTTTGGGAACTACATTTCTTTGTTTGAAATCCTATAATTAGGTAGACACAAAAGAATGTTTGAACAAAGTATCTTATTCCAAAAGAGGATTGTATTGGGAAAACATTGCGGCAAGAGAAGGAAGTCTACACAGTATGTCATGCAGTAAGAGTTATGACGTCATATTCAGACTTTCGTAATTACTGTCGCTTGGATTTTCGATCTCTGAAGTCAGCTTGGATCCATATAAATTCTAAGTTATTAAAACCTCTGTTTTAAGTATTTTAAGAAATCATGATCTCAGAAATAATTTCTCTAATATGAACACGTGGTAACATAATTTTATTAGCTAATTTTAATGACATGCTCGATCGCACAGAGATACCAAGATCGATGGTGCACATAAATTTCTCCTTCGAAATATAGTGGTTTTTATGTAAGAACTTCGTGTAAGTAAAGTAAAGGCGATAGCAAGTCTTACAATTTTTGAAAACTGAACAGATACGATTCGAGGAGCTTAAGAGTTATTAATCAAACTTAAGCTTACATATCAGTAACTTATTATGTCTTAAACAGAAATTAAGACAGCAATACTTTGGCCATAATTGCGCCGTCTACTAAGTCTACTAAGTCTAGTAGTGACAACAGTCAATAAATGATTGATCGTCTTACCTGGCAACGACACACGAGGTTTGCTGTAGTAGCAAGAATATCGACCAGCTTGCCTTTCCCTTCGTCACCCCATTGCGAACCCAACACCACTGTTATTTTAGTTTTGGGCTGTTTAGCCTCTAAAACTGGATGCTTTGATGGTCCATTAGCGATAACTGACATGATAGGATAACTGTAAATTTGAAAAACTGTCCTCTTCGATCGAGTCTTCTATTCTCGACTGTGGAATATTTTTGATCGAGTTAAATTGTAACCAAGCCTTGGCGGGAAATTCAACACAGGCAACCCAAACATATTTTTTTGTTTTATTTTAACAACAACAACAACAACAACAACAAAAACAAAAACAACAACAACAACAATCCAGAACTAGACCCACTTTTCTCAATAGCTGTTTAAACAATATACATAAGCGAAGAAAGTAATGGAAGCGCGCGCGCAAATCGATGAAAATTGGGTAAAGTGGGTCCAGAGAAAATTGTCTGAAACGTTCCAGTTTCGTTCTACTTGGCTTTTTTTTGTACAAATGATAGTTCTGAAAAGATTAGTGCATCCAACCACTCAAGAGTTTTTCAAAAATGTCTGAAAAACTATCTTGAACCACACCTCAGGATTTGTAAAGGTTTTGAAAAACAATACCAGTTTATATCTGGTTTTAGCTACTACAAATAAGCATAAACGTTTTGGTTCCTACTTTATTTCTTCAGTTGTAGATCATAATCAGCCAGTAGTTTTCTCCAAAGCAGTTTTCCGTCAAGTAAATCATGTCCAAATCAGGCTCCCCAGACGACACAAACTTGAATAAGTTAACTAATCATCCATTTACAATGCCTTCATGTTGAACCTTTGAGGACATCCGCGCTTCGTAGCTGTTTTGTACCTTTGTTCGTCACCACAAGAAGAAATCAATTCATTATATACCCTTGTCGATACGCGCGCTGTGATTGGCTAAAAGCTGTGCTTTATCAGAGAACTATTTTCACTGCATAATTAATTATTAGCTCAAAGTATAAATAAGCCTGCTCGATCTAGGAGTGGTCACTTCAAGATACGCCGGAACAACGTGAACTTTCGTGAACCACCCACCTCCCCTGGTGGCGGTTGACCAGCTTAATTATGCACTAGTTTTGAGTTTTGTTTTGCTAAGTGTTGGCCTCAAGCCGAAGGAGCCTGGCTCCGTAGATTCCTAATCAACGCTAGCGTAGCATGGACCAAAACCATTGAATTTTGAAATCGATCTGCTTTGTTTTATGCGTGCTTTTTAACCCAAAAACGTAATCCCTCAAAGGTAATAAGTCATTGAATTCAACGTAGATATTGTGCTCCTCGAAAGTAATAGCAATTTTGTCATATTTCAACCAAAAACGTTTTCGTTTAGTTATACCTTCTTTGCAGCATAAATTAGGGCGGCGTTTTCTTTACAATCTACACGGATCAATCCGCAGTCCAAGTTTCCGGCTAGGGAGGTTGCTAGGCAATAGTGGTTGGTGGTGTAGATTAATAGGTTTTCCAACTGCAAGATTTTTCCCGAATTCGGAACTCATTGGCGTCCTTTTTTGGCCATTATTAAAATAATAATAATAGTAAAAAAATGTCCCACAGGAGAATACGGCAGTTCATTACACAGACCCGGAATTTCACCAAGCAAAACAAACTCAAAACTGACTTGCCAATATCCTTATTGGCATGCTTATTACCTCATCAGTCGCGGACTCCTCCCATAACTTAATTATACGATGAGTTAATGAGTATGCAGTGAGGATATATAACTCTTCAGATGTACAGACGCGTTCGCTAGAAAACAAAAAAGGGCGCGAAAATATCTTCTCGGTGTTATATTTCTGTTCCCTCAGAGCTGTTTGAATTTTTTTGACTAAGCGAAGTCAGAACGTCGCTCGTGTAAACTTGGGGTTGACGACAACTCGTTCAAAAACACCGTCCTTTGTACATTCGAAAATTGAGTAATTTTGGTTTTGATCTGATTAACACTGTTTAACTAAAAAGACAAAATAAAAGCGCTTGCCAGAAACAATCAATAAGGACCCACGATTTCTAGTTCAAAACAAACCTGTGTGAAATCGAGCTATGAAATGTCAAGGTTAATACGTGAATATATATAGTGTTGACTTTGTAATTAAAATGATATTTTTGTAAGTTGAGAAAAAATAAGAGATAAAATAACTTTTCAACACACTGTTTTTGAATCATTTATGTCTTTGATATTGATAGTAGTCTTTGTAGGCTTCGGTATTTTTTCGAGCTTTTAAAAAATATAAAGTCTGGAAAGTAGTCTATTTTATTTCATAGATACTGTGATTTACGCACTAAAATTTCATTTAGTAAATTTTCGTTCGTGCGCTAGTATTAGCCAATCAGAGACGTGAACGACGTTTTTCACTAGTGAAAAAAAAATTGTTCACGTTTCTGATTGGACGAACCACTTTTTTTTTTTCACTAGTCACCAGTGAAAAAATATCGTTCGTCCAATCAGAAATACGAACGACGAAACCTCACTGTAAACAAAATTTTTGGCGCCTTTGGGACGTCTTGCTCAGAGCGAAAATGGCTGCAGAGTCAGAGAGCTCAAGGTTTGTGTTGTTCGACGGTTCAGTGGAGGAACAAGAAAATCCAAATTCTGTGAAATAGACGAAAAGAGATGTCTCTTTCCTCCTGTTGAGCTGAATCGTGTGTGTGCGAACCAAGGAAGAACAAGAGTACGAAACATGGTCGCTACGAAGGATGAGTTATCCAGTTTCGAAAGACATTTTAAATCAAAGTCTTATCCAAACAGCATTATTAATGATCTTGTGTTTGAAAAAACACGAAAAACGCTTAGTTCCAAGCAAAAACTGCTAAAGAACTGAACAAGGAAAAGGAAGCAAACCGAAAGCATCTGTCATCAACACAGAAGACGAAATAAAATCTTATATGACAAAGGATTTCTTGATGTATCAAGCCCAGAAGCATTTTTGGACACTCTATGGCTTTATAATACTCTTCATTTTGGCCTAAGAGGAATAAGCGAGCATGGGGCGATGTAAAACTATTGACTCTTTGTTTTGCGAAAAATTGTCTAAGCACTCAAGAAGCTAGAGTCGGCTGACGCCTCGTGCGACTCTTACGCTTCTTTCGTGCTTAGCAACCTCCCGCTTACATCCATTTCACGATGGACACACGCTAAGCGTGAACCATTTCTTTTATAATATAGCCACAATATTGAAACGCGAATTTGTTGATCAAATACAAAATTCTCACCACACTCCACGATTGACAAAGCGCGCGAAAACAAAGTGCCGGCTTTGTAAATTGTGGCGGCGACAACAACTGCCTATTATATAGTTCTTTCACTAGCGAGTTCCTACTCTAAAATATACCAGAAAATATCATTTAAACCTCATGTTACTAGTATTACAAAGGTGTGTACTTGGACTCGATCACTCAAGCTAAGGTATATAAATCCTAAACATTATTATCATTATTATTATTAATAAGCGCCGCCCTCGAATAAGCGCCGCATCAGAATTAGCCCCCCCCCCCCAAAAAAAAAATAATAAGCGTTGCGGCGCTAAAACGAGTAGACAATGTTCATAAACGTCTTTCCGTTCTTTAGTTAGCAAAAAAAGGTCCAAAACTGAGCAAGATGACGTTGAAAATTTATTTTATTTGTTAACTTGAAGGGTTTCATTGAAACGGATATGTTAGTGGTAAGCAGGGATACCTGTTTTAAACTAGATAATTATGCCTATTAAGGGGGAACAAGCATCAAAATCCGGCGTTCGCATAATATCATGCACTCAACCTCAGCATTCAGCTCCATACATTTCTTTATGTTTTGTATTATTTCTTTGACACTAAACGTTTGTGAGAAGGAGTTTTCTTACATTGTTTAGGCTAAGGATTAATTTTCTGACCAGTTTTCTTCAATGTAGAACATTTACATTGAGATATTTTATTTTATTTTATTTTTTATTTAAATCAATATCTATACAGGTACATCAGGGCAGTTATGCAGTTAGCCTACCTAGTTTAAATGGAGCCTTGGTTTTCTGAAAACAACCTAACCAGTTTTTGAATAACTCTTTGAGAGCCTTAATTTCAGTGTAGTTTTGTTACGAGAGAACAAATCGATAACTAATCAATATTCATAAATAATGAGTATATGTCCAAAGATACAGAGTTGTGATAAGTAGAAAATATTTTTAATGCTATGAGAAACTGAACTGACATTTAGAAATGTTTGTAATTAATCTCTGACTTTTACTGACATCGTTTACTGCGAAAACCCTTGTATCGCGACCGCCATTTCAAACTTTCGGTTGGATTTTGGGATTTTGGGTTTTCCGATCGACCAATCACATGGAAGTGGGCGGAGCTTTGCGAATGACCTTGATCACTCGTTCCATCCGCCTTGTTCAAATCGTATCTTTTTGAAAATTATAAGAAAATTGAGATGACTCGAGCATATCCAAAAGAATTGAGATGGAGAGTGGTTTTCTTGCTAAGAGAAGGACGTATTGCTAAAGTTCTTAACGTCGGGGAAACGTTTGTCAAGAAGATAAAGCTGCTCTTGAAACAAACCAATCGATCGAATTTCGCCGAAGACCGGGAAAATTTAGATGGCTGCAAGGTATGTGAATGTAAACTTTTTCTATTTATTATATTTATTGGAATAAAGCTAGAGTAAAAGTAAGAGAGAATAATCTCCCGGTCAAATGACTAAGCCAGTCCTGTAATTCATCTTCATATATTTCGGGGTATTGCCTTATAATATTCTTGATCAACAAAATATCTTGAGCTGTAAACACATCACGAGACACGATCAGAAAAAAAATGAAGATGATGTATGATGTCGGTTTGGGAATTGGTCTCATTTTGTAAAGCAATAGTTCACTTCAGTAGTATTGATTTTACTCTAGCTTTCCAATAAATATAATAAATAGAAAAAGTTCACATTCACATACCTTGCAGCCATCTAAATTTTCCCGGTCTTCGGCGAAATTCGATCGATTGGTTTGTTTCAAAGAGCAGCTTTATCTTCTTGACAAACGTTTCCCCGACGTTAAGAACTTTAGCAATACGTCCTTCTCTTAGCAAGAAAACCACTCTCCATCTCAATTCTTTTGGATATGCTCGAGTCATCTCAATTTTCTTATAATTTTCAAAAAGATACGATTTGAACAAGGCGGATGGAACGAGTGATCAAGGTCATTCGCAAAGCTCCGCCCACTTCCATGTGATTGGTCGATCGGAAAACCCAAAATCCCAAAATCCAACCGAAAGTTTGAAATGGCGGTCGCGATACAAGGGTTTTCGCAGTAAATGGAACTACTATAATCCGTTCATTTATCCTTGAAGTTACACGATAAATGAACACGAACCTTAAAGTCCTTATGACACATAATTTTTTATTTTCAAACTTAGTTATATTATTTTTAGTGAGCATAGTGAAGATCTTTTTACCCAGGTTTTCCTTACCTCGTATTTTCTGAGATATGAAGGTTTCAAATGTCAAAATGCAAATTTGATGACGTAAGAGGAGGCAACACTGCAAACTTCTCATGGGTTTTACAAAAAGAGGACTTCAATTCGAGAGCCAGATTTTTTTACTAAACAACAGGCTTTGCCAATGGAAATGAGTTACAAATGGAAAAATACAAGTAATTCAAATTCTCTTGTTTTTGTATAATAAATGATTACTCCTTTTACGTCATCATATTTGCATTTTGAAATTTGAAACCTTTATATCTCAGAAAATATGGAGTGAGGAAAAACAAGATTAAAAGATCTTTACTATGCTTTCTTTCAAGAACTGAGTTTGAAAATAAAATATTATCCGCTATAGGGACTTTATTAAGGTAGACTTTCTGTCTCTTGTTTGACATAAGGTTACTGGTTGATTCACACTATTGTTACAAGCTTAGTTTTAGAGGATAGTCCCACCTACTTTTGCGTAACACGTGGCTACGCGCGCCCTCGTCGACTTCTATCGTAGATTTCTTTCTTGTTTTGATCTTTCTCTGAAATATCTTTAGACTAGTTAGAAACCCTTTTTTCTTTTTGTCACCCATTAATATAATTTGTACTCTTTGATCTAACTTTTCTCTATGAGTAATCTTTGATTTAGACTCGGAATACTTGCTTGAGTCTTAAGCATATGTTCTCTTATAGTTTTAGACAACCAAAAAGCTACTAATAACTGATGATGTTGTATGATTGACACCATTCTTGATGTGACGAAGTAACTAGTATACGTATAGGTAGGATAGTGCAGAGTTAGTTAGTGGTTGATTCTCGGCGCTACCAGGCAATAAAACCCGAACGGCACCAGTTGTCCTTTCTAACAGTTTCAATGAAGTTTCAGCTAAATGCAGTGTTGAACAATTTTGATGCTAGTCCCCTTTTAACCAAGGTAGTGGCTCTTTTTTCGTAGTTCAGCTTTTGTACAAACACCAAGACACCATGTTTTGCTCAAGTTGTAGCAATATCGATGAATAATGTACGCCAAGTTGGTCTTGTTCCTCGGTTGCGTAAATTTGCATCGACTTGCGGCTGCTTTGGGCTTGCGAGCACTTAGTAATCAAATATGCAAATTGGCTGCAAGGAAGCCCAAGCAATATTCATATAATTTATTGGAAAAACAAAATAAGTCAAAAGAGGGGTTTCATTATATATTTTTTCTGCTATTAGTTCATCATTGTATATTGTTTATTTGAACTATAAATTGAGATAAAATTCCATGGTAGTTCAAATCGGAAAAGGTTTGTTCGAAAAAGTACTTAAATGGCCTGGTGTAATCAAGACGCAAGCGCATGCCATGCACACAGTCGTTGGTTGGTATAATGTTTTTTTGTTGGTCGGTGTAGTGGTTGGTTTGGTGTGATATTTAGTTGCAATTGGTTGGTTGGTTGGCTGGTTGGTTGGATGGATGTGGATTTGGTGACTGGATGTTTTCCTTCCTTGCTCTGTCTAGCAAGTATAGCTGTTTGCATTTGGATGACGGGTGATTAGTTTGATGGCTAATACTTTAGACCTGGATCATGTTTCCTCCATGGCCAATTCCATTGTTTCATTGTTTTGTCTACAACAAGAAAACCACTTGGTTATGTCTTTGATGTTTTCCCTGTAAACGTTATTAAAGGTAACGTAAATGAAAAAGTTATAGATGAAAGTCATGCAAACCATGAAATCTGCAAAGAACATTAAACTTGACAACTGGCTGGAGCTCAAGTTAGTGAGATGTCCTTTTACTTTTAATAACTGAATGATGCTGAAGAACAACCAACTGAGACATAAAAGGCCAACAATAGCAATGGACATTTTCAAAACTCTCTTGTTATTTCTTTCCCTTCTTTTCTTGCTTCTGTCAGTTTGATTTCCTGGTGTTTTGTGACGACACAACTTGTAGGCAATTATGACGTAAAATGTTGTTATAACAGGAAGAGGAAAGCCAGTTGTTAATGCTAGGACAATAAAGGCATGAAATTTGTGGTGCAAATAATAGTTCTCTGGAATTGTACAATATGTTTGGTTGGCTTTCTGGAAAAGACGAAAATAATAAAGATTTGGTGATATGATTAGAAGTGAATATATCCAAATCCCTGGTATGATGTATTTCAGTCGAGATCTGCTGAAAGTTCCTTTCAGTGGATGGGCCACGGCGTAGTACCGATCAATAGCAATAAAGATACAACTGTACAATGACACGATAATTGAAACGTCGTGAACAAATGGAATAAGTTTGCACAAAGCCAGTCCAAAGTCGTTATTGATGAGCCATGTCTTAAGAAAGTGTATTTGAATTATCTTTACAGGAACGAAGAAAAGAGTCGACAAAAGGTCACTTACGGCCATGTTGGCTACTAAAAAGCTGGTGGTAGTTTTCAATCGATGGTCTTTGTAGGTGATCCATACGATGAGAGAATTTCCAACTATGGAGACTACAAAAAGAAGACAGTAGGCGACCGTTTTCGGGATGGTAAAATGTTTATCGTTTTTAGTATTCGTTTCGGAAAATAAAATAAAACTGCTGTTTGACGTGCTATTTACCACCATCATGTCGGGTTTCTCGCTTGAATTTGGTTAAAGTGGACAACCTGTTCTTGTCAGTTTTTGTAGTTCCTCGAACCTTTGTTCAAACTGAAAGTGATCGCCGAAACGCGACTGTCATCAGGCTTAAAATGTTGGTATACATTGATATCAGGGATCAATTCACTGTGTAAACATCATTTGATCCTTTTATCTGTTGCAAACACTGAATAGGCGCCGAGGAGTATTGAATATGAAAGACAAGAAACTACAAACGTGACACTTATATACCATTGCGTCTTTTTCAGTGAATTTGAATATCTGTTTTGAAATATACACTTCAAGTAAAACAACGTTGTAGCTCAAAGCAACAATCGTCAATAGAGTAAAAAGAGATCTCGGATATCAGTATCTCCGGTAACATAATACTTATTAAATATATCACCAATTATAACAGTATCAACTACGTTTTCGAATAATTTATATTGCCGAGCTTTCGGACGATTCGTTCATCTTCAGGACTAGGAATTACAAAGGACCGCAGCGTGTAGTTGATACTGTTATAACTGGTGATACCCATGTACCAAGACAAATAAACTTAATTTGATACGATACGATGTTGCATGCATGTTCTCAAAGAATCCACATTTATTGAACCATGCTGTGCTTTTTAAATTTTCTTGTTTATAATGAAATACTACAATCGGAACTCAACAGTAGTATTAAGGCAACAGGCTATAAAAAAATTCGTTTTCCTTTATTTTATTTAGCTAGCCATCACTTTAGTTTTCGTGTAGATAGTTTTGTGAATTGTTTGAATTGAAACCAAACCCAATCGAACACCATTTTCTTATTTTTTGATTTCAATATACAGCTGCCAAGATGTTTATCGGAGTTCTCTTTCTACTCTATTGGCTCAAGAGACCATAATACTAAGACCATAATACTCAGTATAGATGTTTGTGCGATGTGCGTGGCGATTAAGATTATTTTTAGTAACAACGTCATCGCGCGCAAGAATCTCAAACAATAGAATTTGATTTTTGACGTGCGCGCAGACGGGGCCGTTTATCAATAAAACAACAGAAAGCCGCGCGCCCATGGCGTTATAGACGCACGAGAGAAAATACAAAGAACGATAAAAAATTAAACGTAAGAGTGGCACGAGGCGTAGCCTGTAGTTTTCATAGGATCATTTTTCAAATCCGCGATTTTGACCATTGTGGATGAATCAGCAAATCTGTTCTTACAAAGATCATTATCTGAGAATCTGCACGTAAAAGAAGGCTCAATCCGCCGATCCGCAAACCCCCATGTCCCCTCCTAAAGATCTGTGTTATTGAGAGCATTTAATTCACCTAAATATTTTGCCTTTGAATTATTGGTTAAAGTATCTAGATTTGAGTTTTTTCTGTGTAGCCTAGGTCTAGTTAAGGTACGGTAATACGAGCAGCAAAATCGTGCAACTTGTCGGGCAACATTGTTGCGTTGCAAGTTGTAGAGCGATGTTGCTGGTATTACCACCCCGCGCGCAACTTGTCACGCAACAAAAATCAATGTTGCAGGTTGTGAAAATTTGTTGCACAAAGTAGAACCGCTATTTTCTACTTTTTGCAACAAGTAGCCGCAACCTGCAACATCAATTTTTAATGTTAATTCAGTCACCTATATCCTTCAACAAAGAGCTTAAGTCTTTTTATTCTCGCAGATTAACAAATGTTTTAGATGGGGACATGCAGTGTCCGTAGCTTTAAGCAAATCTGCCCTAAATGTCGTAGAGTGAATGTTACTGTGGGTTGTAGTTGATAATTTTTTTCACCATAATTTTTCCATTTCTAGTAGATTAATCAGTGCATCCAAGTTTTCATATTGATATATTTTACACTGGGGTTTGGAGTTAGGATTATCTTTTACTTTTGGACATCTTTACGACGATGGGTTTATAGGAGAGAAAAAAATATAAAAGCAGCTTCAAAAAGCAAAATGTTTTAATAAAAGTCATAGATAGTTATAAAGAAATAGGCCCCTTGCAGCACGTCAATGCAGCTCAATTGGAGGGCAAAACATTTTGATGTACAAATACATACTGTACAGTACATTTAGTATCTTAGTTTATATTGTTGCTGAAAAGGCTTTTTTATAAAGTTTGTATGTATGTATGTTGTATGATGTCCAGAGAACTGGAACCTATCGAAATCGAACCTAATTGTTTTGCATTCCGACTGGTGAGGAGACCTGTCGATGGGCTTGGGTTGCCTGTGTTTCTTTAGCATTGCATACTGGGATACATTGGAAGCACGTGATTAACGAACTTGACATGTTGGTGCAACGTTGCACCAAAAATGGGGAAGTGGATCGGAGTTGCTGTACTTTTGGTCGAGGGTTTTCTACGATTATGGTTGTTTTCTACTTGTTTGTGTAAAAGGAGCTGTGCAAAATACATTTTGGTAAGGTCATTAATTGTATTTAGTGGTATTAGTAATGTTTTCGTTCCATCAGTCGATTCAGCACGGTGCCAAAAAATGGCGCCAAAGTCCTCTGTACAAATGTAGTTACTGGGATCTTTTTAATCGACATAGTGTAGTTTCTTTCGTTTCTAAAAAGTTTTTCTTTCTTTCTGTTCGAACTGAAGAGAGCACTTAAAGTTTTAAACCTATTTTCGTCGCTGATTTAACTCGAGTGTAAATACTAAGGATTCAGTTCGAAGTCACGTTTTGTGAAACGAGCTCTCACAGGAAAAATTATGGATTCTCATTCATGTGTTTATTTAGGGATAATGTTGGGAATATTTTGGGTTTTTATTGGATATTCCTAATATTGGGAAAATGCTACCAAACCCAATTCTGGGTCAAAAAAATCTCAATATAAACCCAAGGTTGGTATTTTTCTGTCTCAATATAAACCCAAGGTTGGTATTTTTCTGTCTCAATATAAACCCAAGGTTGGTATTTTTCTGTCTCAATATAAACCCAAGGTTGGTATTTTTCTGTCTCAATATAAACCCAAGGTTGGTATTTTCCATCCCAAAATAAACCCAAGATTGCTGTTTTCCATCCCAAAATAAACCCAAGATTGGTATTTTCTGTCCCAATATAAACCCAAGAATGGTATTTTCCATCCCAATATAAGCCAAGATTAGTATCTTTTCATCCCAATTTAAATCCAAGACAGGTATTGTCTGTCTCAATGTACACCCAAAATTGTTACTTTTTTGTGCCAATATATAAACCCAAAATTTGTCTTTGCATTAAGTTGTAATAATGACCACTCCTAATATTGGGATAATATAAACAAATTGTTTATTTAAAATACTTATACATATACATGTACTTTATCTTTATGTGCTTCTACATTTTCAACAATAAAACTAACACCTTTGCATGAATACTCATGTGCTTTATCAATCTCAAGAACAATATAACTAATAACAATTGTCACTTCGGTTCAACAATAAAACTCAATCAAAAGTTAAACTTTGAATTAACTCTTTAGTCATTAACTGACATATTTTGAGGATCTGTCATTTTAACTTAAAAAATTCAAACATGAATTTCTTTTAGAATGGTAAGGTCACCTTTCTTTAGATCCCCATAATCAGCTTCATCATCAACTACCACATATTTGAGTGAAATTAGCTTCCTTGCCAAAGTTTCGCTAAGCTGTGATGGAGTGAGGGCAGTGATATTTTTTTGTTGCACCTGAAACTTACCCTTCAATAATTTTACAACATCATCTCGTTCTAAGACTTTTCCAGTGACTGATTTTAATACTACTTTAGCTGACTTTTTGCTTATCTTGAATTCATTAGAAAATACAGGTCAAGCAACTTTGTCTTGTTCGGATTCATAATCATCTTTCTCATTCTCACTCAATATCACTGTGTCATTGCCATCAGATATTTGTGAATCTTTTTCCTGAAAACACAAAGCAATACTTGTTTAGTATCAATGACCAATTATTGGCATTCACCTTTAAGAACAAGTGTGAGAAGAAATATTTGAAGTGAAATGAAACAAATGACAAAATATTATCAACACAATGAACATATTAAATTCAAACAGAATACATACCATATCATCATCAACATCCACATGATTATTGTTAGGTTGCTTGTACTCTTTGGCTGTTGAATAAAGAATAATATTGTGCTCAGTAAAGTGCAAACATATCCATGAAATAGTAGTAATACTAAATTGTACCATCTTATGCTAATTCTTTTCTATTGTACGATGAAAACTATTGTGTACAATTTAGTATTTCACAGAGATATATATTGTTTGCACTCAAATGTTGCAGACAGTTTCATTATACGGTTGACATCATGACCATTTAAAACAAATAGAATAACCAGAAGTATTTGAAAGAAATGAAATTATGGATGGTCTTCTCCCTGTCTATTACCAGATTTGGACAGTTAAGGCTACTCAAAACTTCTGGTTTTCTTATTTAGATCTAAGATATTACTAAGACCTTACCATCGGTGCAGACTGTGAACAAAGTTCAATTTCGCTGCCCGAAGAGCTGCTTGATGAAGCCTATTATACAAATGTTTAAAAATTATCAGCGAACTACGATTTTCAATATTAGTTTCATTACATACCAATCATTCTTTGTAAACAAAACTCTTGCTAAATCTTATATATTTTTTACCTTCATTTTTGTAGCCCTTCGTTGTTCACTGAAATAGTGTTTGATATGTTCTTCTATTCCGTCAGTGTAGAATTTTGCATCGGGCAATGAGCATTCCTTGGTGATATCTTGTGCAAATTCTCTCAGTTCATTCCTCATTTTTGGCGTATTAAACTTGGGGTTTTCGTTTCTCCAGCGTTTTGAGGCCAATACCCCCAACTTGCTTGCGCCTATTAGGTTGTACAAAAATAAACTCTTTAACTAAAAGATACAAAGTGACTAAATGTCCGGCAGCTGGACATGGTCTTCAAATAACTAAACGTCCGGCAGTCCAATATTTTTCCACATTTCTTTTCTAAATCCAAAAAATATTTATTCGAAAATGTTCTACCTTTATTTAGAATCCTCGAGCACTTCCAGGCACATAAAATTTTCGAACTTGATGCTTTTCGCTAGCCCTGTACTCAGAGTACCAAGCCATCCAAGCACGTGACACTTAGAAACTTTTTCAGCCAACGACACTGCCGGCACGGTCTTCAAATTACTAAACGTCGGGCAGTCCGATATTTTTCTACATTTCTCTTTCAAATATACCATTTTTCCTGGGAAAACATTCTATCTTTATTTAGAATCCTCAAGCGCTCCTAGAAATTGAAATCAAAATCCAACGTTGTCCTTTCTGCCAACCCCGTACACAGAGTACGTCCGGCAGTCCGACTGTTACACTCAAGTCAGCACTGCCGGACGTTTTTCGTCAAATTTCTTAGCGTCAAAAAACCCAAGGCTATAAAAATACGAATCTGTGACAGAAGATATCGCTACTGAATTGTGTTTTTGTGCATCAGTGGCATGAGAACACAAAGGGTATACATCATTCCCTCATCCCTAAATTGGGCCAAAAGAAAATGAAGTATCTTACCTCATCTTCTCTTGTTTGGACCTGTTCCTGGATTTTTTACGATAAGAAATTAGACGAAAAACTTGAGTGTAACAGTCGGACTGCCGGACGTTTATTTATTTGAAGATCGTGTCCGGTAGTGTCAGAAGAAAAAAAATTTAAACTGTAGTACAACAAACTGTTCACCATGTGCTTACAATCGAGTGTCCTAGTACGCATGTCCATATCCCTTTACACAGGAATCCCAAACGTAAAACTATGTCTATATATAACATCCTCCCCTCTAATAACATTAAGCTTACTAGTCAATTTAACTATCAATAACAAATACTCAGTGTTCAACATTCATAGTCCTTCAAAAAGGCTGGAGGTTTCCGACTTCTTGTTGGATAACGTGGTGCCTCTTCCACTTGAGGGCTTGTCATGCTTGGTTGTTCCACTGTACTGTCTTGGTTAGTTGCAGAAGTTTGTTGTTCTGGAGTCAAACATGCAGGTTGAGCAGATGCTGTATCTACCAAAACTTGGGTTTCAGTTGTTGACGGAATAGCAGCAGTAGCATTTGGTACACTAGTACTTTCCATTACAACCTTCGGTGTAAAGTCACTTAAATCAAGTTCCTGGTGAATTTTTTTATATGAATGTCCTTCAACTTTAATCAACTGATCGACATATCTTTTCCACAACTTTCCTTCAGTTTGGGCCATATAGTTCCTTGTTCCAAGAACTTCTGTTATTTCTCCATGCAACCATTTCTCCCCTTTACCATAATTTCTCACCAACACGTCTCCCTTTTGAAACTGTCTTAATTGTCAGTTTGTATCACAGTGTTCTGTTTGCTTTCAACATGGCGATTAACTGAAGGTCTCGGCAAATCCAAGCGTGTCCGCAATTTTCTTTTCATCAGCAACATTGCAGGAGATTCCCTGTTGTCGAGTGTGGAGTATTTCAATAAACAAGCATGTACCTTGCAACAACATCATCTATATTTTCACCAGTAATTGTAGCTTTCTTTATAGCTGACTTCAACACTTGAACAATTCTCTCAGCTTGACCATTTGTTGCTGGCTTGTAGGGGGCTGATCTTTGATGACTTATGCCATTTTGATTACAGAAAGTTTGAGATTCTGCAGAAGTAAACTGAGGGCCATTATCAGAAATAGTGGTCTCAGGTAGTCCATGTCGACTAAAATTTTGACTCAGAGCTTTTAATGTAGCAGATGTTGTCGTACTGTTCATGTTTATTACTTCAGGGTACTTACTGTATGCATCGACTATGACTAAGTATGTCCTTCCTGAAACAGGTCCTGCGAAATCAATATGTAAACGCTGCCAAGGTCCTGTTGGGTAACACCAAGGGTGCACAGGTGCCTCTGGAGGGCTATTTCTGGTTGCTTGGCAAACATAACATGACTGTACTGTTTTTTCAACATCAGAATCAATGTTCAGCCACCAAACATAAGACCTTGCAATTGATTTCATTTGTGTTATTCCAGGATGAGTCTCGTGCAGTTCCTGTAGGACCTTTCCTTGAAGTGAACTAGGTACAATGACTAGTAATCCCAATAACAGACAACCTTGTTCAATTGTTAGTTCATCTTTTTTATTCTTGTAAGTATTTAGAACTGGGTCTACAACATGTGGCCATCCAGTCATTGTATACTGCATAACCCTTGATAGTACTGGATCAACAATAGTTGCCTTCTTGATCATGTCACTAGTAACAAACGACGTACCTTCATTCTCTAGAAAGAAACAGTTGACATTTTGGTTCCCATGTGTCTGGCAATAGAGAACTTAAGCACGGGCCGTTTTCCAGACGGGGACGGTAACCGGAAGTAAATTTTACTTCCTGTAGACGTTCTAGAGTTCAAGCGGCTGCCGTCAACAAGTAACTGGCGTTCTGTCTTAATCTCTTGAAATAATTTATGATTCTTATTTCTTTTGTACTTTTAACCCTCACTGGACTCCTTTAATCCTTCAAAATTTACATTTATACAACGCGATAAACAACACACTTTTGATTATTTCTTTCAGACACTTCATGACTAATGGCGGCCGCTTCAGACGAGAAACCAAAGTAAGTCACTTTTTATCCAAGTTTTTATGCAACATAATGTTCAAGTGTCTTCAAGACAAAAACTAAATTGCTGTAATGTTTAATTTTGTTTTACAAAACTAATGACTGGGATGAAGAAAAAGATGTTTTATTATTAAGGGAGATGATAACAAACAAAGTGTTCTCTGTAAAGAAAGGCAGCGTTGCACGAGGCGAGAGATGGGATGGCATCGTAGAAAGGAAGCAACCTGTTTTTAATTTAAAAGACAAAAGATCAGTTAGGGATCACTGGGGTATTCTCGTAAAGAGGTTCAAGGCAAAAGTCCGTATGGAGGAAGCTGCAAGTGGGATATCTCCGCCAGAAATGACCGAGAAGGAAGTACTCATCGAGGAGCTGATGGAGAAAGAAGAAAGCTCCGAAACACTGCCATCTTCTAATAAAGTTCAGCAAGTTGATAAGGCTAAGGCCGAAGACATGAGACAGAAAGCACTCGAAAGATACAGCGAGACAAAAAATAGGAAAGATGAAGATGACAGCGAAGAACGCCCTACAACGAAAAAAAGGAGAAAAAGTGCTAGATCTGAGCCACTGATTGAATTCATGCAAGAAAAGTTCAAGCATGAAAGAGAACTACGTCAACAAGAGCTCGAAATCAGAAGAAAAGAGCAAGAACAGAGTCAACAGGTCATGGCTACAGTTCTACAACAACAGCAACGGATGAATGAAGCAATTTTGACAGTGATCCAGAAGTTTATTGATAAGTAGATACAATGTAATATCAGTCCTGGAGTATATTTACATTATAAGTATAAAAACAAAAGCCTCATTATCTGAGATTATACATCTTCATGTTATCAACGTTTTGCTTTATTTATTGACATTTAAAAGTATTTATCTTTTTTGCAAAAAGATTAATTCTTATTATATTATAATCATATAAGTTTGAGATAGAGTACAAGCACTAAAAGTGTTCAACATAAACAGTCCGGGATATTACCAGAATTGGTCATTCGGAAAACAATTGGCTACGTCACTTCTACGTTGTTCTTCAAAACATTGGATCCCAATCCCCCTAAGTTTATCACTCGGACAAGGAACATTTGTTTCAAAATGGCGGCCGACGCGATGAGTCGAGTGAGAAGCGAAATTTCCAAATTAGAGCTGTTTTATGCACATATTTTTGTTCCAAATCACATATAAATATATGTAATTGCTAAATATGTACATGCTTCAAGGTTTTCAGCGTATATATCTTGATTATTTGGAATTGATGTTATAGAGACTTCAAACTCTTGACGAGCGTAACGTCCAGGTATTAAAACACGTATAAATAACTTTTTGACTTCTTTTGGCTGAGATTCCTGGTAAGCTAAAGGACTATGTAGTTCATGGAATTGTTATCAGAAAAGTAAAAGTAACAATTTTCGCTCTCTATTCTGCATTCAGCTGACGTCTGTGGAGCTACAATCCCGCTCACAAATATCTGAATCAGTGGGAGGCAAGAACGTTCAGCTATCCCCTCTCCCCCTTTCAATGTTGCTAGCTATGGCAGAATTGTGCAGCGCGCTGTGAAATGTCGCTGATATGGAAGGACCAACATTGGAGGACGGGACGTGAGGAGAAGTGATTCAGGTTTTTAGAGCAAGATTGTATTTAGACATGACATATGACGAAAGGAGGTCAACAGGGATAGGATACAAGAGAGGGTGACGGAGTAAAAGAATGAGCGCAATTCTGAAAAGCCATCGAAAGATAAGAATAAAACATATTTTTAAAGCTCAAATATAACTCTTTCACCTCGAATACTAATGAAATAATTTCGGCATTTTTCACAACTGCCCTTCGGCCTCAAGTAAGAACTGCAAAAAAGGATAGAATATTCCAACAACCATGTAGTTTATGCTCTAAATTTTTAGGCGAATAGGTGGATTTATGTAGTTAGTGATATTTATCAAAATATCTTTCACAATAAACGACACTGTGCAAGAAATATAGTCCTACTACATGCTGGGCATGGAAAAGGAGCTATCGAACTGACCGTAAGGGACTGTAGGATTGAAGCGCACTAGGGGGATACACACTTTAAAAGTTAGGCTATGCACACTCAATCAGTTCTCGTAAATCCTGGTAAAAGATCAGTGTGTGAGTTTCCTCATGTGTAATGTTTTGCATAATGCATAATTCAGACTCATCATTCCAACGTGCCATTACATAATTAGGTATAATAAGGAGTAACGATACACCACGATACACCGCACGGTACACCATACCAACGTGCTTTTCTCCGCAAAAATACAACCATTTTTTCTCTCTTTTGCTTCTCCAATAAATTTATGCAATAGATGATAGGTCGTGGAAGAATTTTGATCCCTTTGCTCCGCAAAAAAAGGCTTAAAGATGTTGATGCACCACGGTGTATCGTTAATAGATAAAATGTGTATTACTTTTGTTTATATTCTCAGACGGTACACCACAGCACCATCCAATTTTTTGGTCTTCGGGCACGTGAAATTGGAAGATTTTTTATATGTACACTCTCTGTCGACAACAAAATATGGGGATTTATTTTTTGTTGCTATATCTCCTGGGAGTGGTAAAAAAAACTCCGAGTCAAAAGGGTGTACCGTATGGTGTATCGTGCACCACGTCACGCAATCTAACAACGAGACATACGGTTATTTCTACAATAAAACTTTATACGACAGCCCAAAGATCCAAACCGTGTTTTTGAGGAAAGTCCCAAATATTGTCATCTGAATAGTGTCTATATGTTTTCTTTTGACTTAGCCATTCGTTAAAAGTAGAAATAAAATGACTTATACCTATACTACAAATCATTTTTACAATCATAGCCGTTGAATATTGCACTTTTTAGTGTCTTTGTTAACCCTCATTTACCAGCCATTCTGACACGTGAAAAGATCTTTTGTTATGCTTTTGAAATGCAAGCATTTCCACTTTGCACAAGTTGTAAAAACTCGAGAAATCACACGGTATAAAATCTCTCTTAGTGGTCTCGTGCGAAACTGCTACTTATCGCATAACGTCATCAAGTACTTTCTTATCAGTTAAATATGCCCAAATACAATCCCGCTCACAAATATCTGAATCAGTGGGAGGCAAGAACGTTCAGCTATCCCCTCTCCCCCTTTCAATGTTGCTAGCTATGGCAGAATTGTGCAGCGTGCTGTGAAATGTCGCTGATATGGAAGGACCAACATTGGAGGACGGGACGTGAGGAGAAGTGATTCAGGTTTTTAGAGCAAGATTGTAGCTCCCGATGGAATGAATCAAAGTAAATCTGCCTTCTCTTAGTCAGTGCTGTTAATTGGCCATATTAAACTGAGTCAACTCATTGCTATCAAGGTCTATAGGATACAATTTATCCTTTATTGAAAGTGACTGTGTATTTTATATAAGACACAATTTATCCTTTGTTGAAAGTGAGTGTGTATTTTAGGACACAACTTATCCTTTGTTGACAGTGACTGTGTATCTTAGTGACTTAATCTCACCTCTGAAAGAAAAAATGATCAATAAAAACTTGTTTCTAGTAGTTCAATAAAGAACAGAAGATCTGCTACTAAGAGTTAAAACAATTCTTTCAGTGGTGAAGGAAAATCACTTAAATGTGTCTTTTATTTTATTTGCTTTGCCTATATGGCAGGAACAGCATGGCCAATAATGCTGCCCAAATAAAAACAATTATAAAACAACAATTTCAGTGGTTAACAATTTTTTTTAAACTTTCTCTGCTAAGTCTTGTATGCAACATTATAGTACATAAACATGGGAGGACTTCACTGCTTGATAATAAGTAATAATATATTTCAAATCTTGATCTTCTTCTGGTCTTGTTCGATCTATAAAAGAACCAAATTTTCATCTATATGTACACTGGCAAACACTTACTATTCATTAAATCTTACCCTTGCCAACATCCCTTCTCCTTCAACATCTTTTAAGCGTGCACTGATTAAGGCTAGTGCAGCTTCCCCAAACCTTTCATGAACAACCACTTTCCACATGCATGGAGTGAATGCTCCCCCACCCTCCTGGATGTTTTTCTGCCATTTCTGGGAGGCAGGGGGGGGGTAACAGATCTTTGAGGCTGGCCAGTGATTAACCTGAATACAAGGAAATGCAGTTTAGCAATAATGTATTTGTTGAGTGATGAATGAAGTACAATCGATCATGTGATATATTTAGTTTAATCAGTTAGTAGTACCACAGAAAATTCAACATTGATCATTATTTGTCTTACAGTAAATCTACTTCCAAAACACAAGAGATTGCAGCATATATACATATGTTTATATACAATGTTCAGACCAAAAATCCTTTATATTTATATATATATTGGTATGTCCGAGATTACAGAAGCAATCAGTTGCTGTAGTAAATGGGTTTGATCACAACTAGGGGACTAAGGAAATATCAGTAAGTGACAGAAAAACAGACAGGTATCTAAACTTAGTGCACCCAGTCAATGCAGGCTTACCCTGTTATACGAAGAGCTTTACCCTCTTCTAACAAATCCACAAAAGCTTTGTTGAGAAAGTACTGCACGCGGCCGACAGCTTTGCCTGCCTTTTCCCTCATGTAATAGGTCGTCTTTGTAGACTTCAGTGTCACCTTCTGATCTCCAAACTCTGGCTGTAGGGTCTCAGGGACGTAGCACAACAAGGCTTTATCGTCTAGTCCACCGGTTTCACGCCTAACTTCAACCTCCATTCCTTCCACGCATTTTATATGGAATTTGTGGTAGCTGAAGAGGGACAATGTTGCTAGTTTATATTTCTCTGAATACACAAGAATAAACACTATTTTCTTACCCTTTTATCTTGCCATTTGTTACTAAAATTGTCTTGGTGGACAAGGAATTGTTGTGTTCTGAAAGCATTTGCAGTAGGCGCTTGGTTAATAAACAAGCAAGATCAAAGCGTTGACATCCCGAAACCGATCCATATTTTCAATAATAGAGAAAACTTCTTACACACGTACCTCGTTTTGCCATTTGTAACAAGCTATAAGTAGAAAAGGAAGATTCCAAAGACAAAATTGACTAACAAAGCAAGAGTTACCAACGATGATGACTTATCGAAATCTGGAAATGGTTTCGCGGTATTTTGTTACAAGCCTTTGACATGTCTAACTCTGATTGGCTCAAACAGAATTATGTGCCATCTGATTGGCCCAACGCACAGCCTCATGCTGGGTTTGCCCTTACATTTGGCGGCAAATTTGTAAACATCTACACGATACAAGTTTCACTAGTACTACGCCGCATCTTTCTTCTTTGCTAAATCTTGTAAAATGTCGTCTTCTGAAAAGCGAAATGCAGTGGTTGACAACACAGAAAATAAGAGGTATGAGCTGGTACATGAATTTATGTGTTAGACTTGGAATTCATCTGTTTTTTGCTAGTTACAAACAACCTAGTTGTCTTGATAAATCAATACTCTTTGGAACTCAGAGTCATCATTGTTCGCTATTTCCAGATCTTCTGAAACCGATTTCACAAAGAAACGAACGAAGAGAGGCAAAGAACGAATTGTCAGAGTACAAAAAAGTAAAGCAAAAGCAGCTTGTCTGAGCAAAAGGAGAAGTACTTTGTTTAGGAACTGTAAGAAGCTCAATGTCATGACTGGTGCCAATGTGTTACTCGTTGTTGAAACCGAGACTGAACGCAGATTCTTTGCAACTGGGAACCTTAGAGAGGACTACTTGAAGGGAAGATTGCAAAGTAAAGGCTCGAAAGAGGTGAAAGAGCAAGACAGTATCAAAAAGGTTATACCTTTAGCAGAAACCCCCAGTCCTAACGGGTCGAATGAATTGGAAACACCATCATCGGGATTGGGCAGATTGTCAATGCATCGACCAAAAGGAGTTTGAGCCAGGAATTAAATGGGATGAATGTACCAACACGCGTTTTAGATGTGCTAACAGACAAAGCAGTCCCTGTTATTCTGCCATCTGAATCAAAAATCTAAAATCTACGTACTACTGAAAATATACTATTACGAATTTAATAATCATATTAGTCTTACATGTACATTTCATACAGAGTAGGTTGGAACATGGCCATATCTATGTACATACTTAGTATTCATTTATCCAAAATCCCTTTGTTACTGTTGCTATGGCTTGGAAATTTCTTTCTGTGGCCATGATTTTTTGTGAGAAAAGTTTCGATGACATAATCTTTAAAAATGCTGGTAGGTTGTTAATGTTTGTGGACAAACTCTATTCAGTACATAACATAAATTATTCACTAGAATCTGAAGTCAGAGCTGCACTTATTGCCAGTTCTACTTCATCATGGAATGAAATTAGTACAGATTTTACTGTGCTGTCAATCTTCTTGTTTATTTTTTCAAATTTCTGTAAGAACACTGTTTTTTCTTCTGATGATGGCATAAGGTTAAGTTTCTCTTTAACTACTTTCATTATTTTGGCCTTTGTCATGTTCTTAATGTTGGTCTTCCTAACTCTTTCCTCTTCAGTTATGTACACTTCCTGTAATTCTAGCTCACTCCTTGGTTTTCCTTCTAGATATAATCCTTCAAAAACAGCTTTCCTGTTAGCCTGCCCTGTTTCAGTCAACTTCAGTAGTCCTTGATCCAGCTTGATCTTATTATCTAATGACATGTGTGGTCGAGTTGCAAAAGGAGTTGTGACATACCTGGTTAGAAACAAAAACAAACAATCAAAAAAATCATAAATAGTAAATTGTACACAGAGATGAACAGTCCATGTAAGCATTCCCCTTTTTCTTGTTTGTTTTGAGGACAGGGGGATAGATTACCTGAATACTACAAGTTGAGCTCATTTCAATTCTGTTTTGCATGTGCATTATGCATTATGAAGTATTACCATGGCAACTGTCACTTAGGGTTGGTCAGTATCAAAAAATAGTTTCAGAAACTGGTTATCCCATCCAAAACAATAAATGCCAAAAGTATTATATTTCTTTAATTTTCTCTATACCTATTATAGAGACAAAATACTCTGCTAGCAGAGAACACTAAAACAAACCTCTCAGTTCTAATCTTCCTTCTCCATTCCTTAATCTCGTTAGACAAACTGTCTCTTGTTCTTATCAAAGCTGCATCGTCTTTTGGGTCTTTTACTCTTAGCCACTGAAGCACATTTTCCCTAAGCTTTTGAAGAATAGAGATGTCCCAATTATTAAATGATATTACTATTATTCATTATTAATCTTTTTTGTGATTCTTACACAAAAAAGTGGATCTTGCTGGCATTTAGTCACAATTACAATTGCATATCAATAATTATTATATTCATTATATACATTATATTTATTTATTTTATTTATTTATGAAGCTTTAGCTATATCAATTATATCACTGAATTATATATAATTATAACAATTACTCAATTTGACATCAATTATATTTTATTCTATATGTAAATATATTTTATATATTTTAAAATAATTTTATAGTACCTAATAGGGGCATATTCAGGGGCAGGATGCAGGGGCTTCGCACCACCTCCTGAGACAAATTTGATTCCTTTTTTTCTGATATTTTCTCAAATTATCCTCTCAGGAGTTTCCAAATTATATGATGGTGCACCCCCTCCACAAGATAATTGTATCCACCCCTGCTTATTCTTTAGCTATTACTTTATTATTGTAACTGGTTATTTTGTATTCATTTATTGTATCTTGCTCAAACTACACTTGTGTGCTATAATACAAAAGAGTTGAAATAAAGATTGTAATCATTGTTGTTACATTATTACATTTTGAAACACAAGTGTAATCTTTTCCCTAAAAGAAAATTTTACAATTATACATGGTTCACACTAGTGAGGCACAAGCAATATATCAAAATTGTACTGCTCATATTAGCAGCTTGTATCCTATCCTCTTCACACTTATATGTATGTGATACATGTGATACTGAGTCTGCATATGCTGGTTATGTTCATGCTTGCATCCCAAGTGTTAACCAGGCTTTTGTCCAGATGTATATGTTAACATACTTGCAGCAATTGGTCATGGTTTCGGAATATCCTCAGCCATTCGAGGGCAGACATAGCACCAACAGCCCAAGCTTTAGAGGCCTTGTTGACCTCTTCCAGCTGTGCATCAAGGCCTTCACCTTTGGATTTATTAGAGCTTGTGGTTATGGACTCTGTCTTGTGAAGAAATGCTTGTAGATCATGGGGGTACAATGCTCGCACACACCTGTTTAAAAGGGAAAACATTAAAGACTGCAAAATAAGGATGTCCTAATAAGAGTGCTTAAAAGGAAACCTTTTAAGACTTTTCCACTGTTTATTGTAAGATGGTGAGCAGCTTTCCATCATAACCTGTACCCTTTTTGACATGGTTTTGCCACTGCAAAATGTTCAAATCTCAAGTGCAATAAACAACAACAAGAATAACAGGGGTCTTGGCTCTAACTGCTATTACAAGAAGTTCTCACCTGTCTCGAAGTTCAATCAACTGGTACTTGGAAGTGTAAGGATGCACACTAAATAGAGGGGAGAAGATAATAAGACCTGCATTGATATATTTCCAATTATTCCTTCGCACACCCATGTGGTAGACATTGATGGCCCCAATGTATGTCCACAGCTGATCAAAAACATAGATACTGTTGGGGTCTTCTGCCTTATCCATCCAAGTCATTGACAGACATGGGCTTCCCATCCTTCAACTGCTGTCGCACATATGGAAGGAGTAGCTCAGACCATCCTCCCTTATGACAAATTTGAAGCATGGTCATGGCATGGTGGTGATTCTTCGCACTTCTTGCATATTTCAATGCTGACTAGTAAAGCCAAGTTCTTTAGCTAAATCTTTCAGCATAACATCCCAGTTGACACTAAAAAATGTCTTAGCCATATTCATCTCTACATGAAGCGGTCCGATTCGCAGTACTACCCAGTCAAATTCACGTATACGAATTACTGTTTCTCTGTCATCTTTGTGTACAACTTTCTTGTGCTTTTCCCACTCCTTTCCAAAGAAGGCTGTGTTAAGTGTAGCTTCAGCAGCAGCAGCATTGGCACAAGTGCAACAGATGTATGTTTTCTCAATTATTTTGCATGCAAGAAGGTACGGTGAGCCGTCCATGGTTACACTTAGCCACTGCCTTGCACTTTCTCCTGAGAAGCCATATCGTGTAATCCTGGCTGTCTTCCCAATAGATCTTAAGACATCAATAACAGCCTCATATGATGAGGGATTGACAAAGATGGGGTCAGACACAGTGATGTGGACTGCTGCCTCGTGACTTGTTTCCACATGTTCCCACATCTTGGAATGTTGTGGCTGTGTCCATACTTATCACATCATCTGTTACTCTGGCAACTGACTCTTTTTCAGTGAATCTATAGTTCACATTCTGTGTGGATTTTAAAAGAGCAGTTCCCAGAGTGTCTTGCCCAGATATCTTACTCTCATAAGCTTTTAAATTGACTTTACAACTCTCATTCACACACACTCTCTTTTGCTTGGGCATTTCTGTGAAACAGCATGGGCAGCTTCTTGTTGTCTTCTGCTTCTCTAATTGGAGCATTTTAGAGTCAATGACATCATAAAATTCCCCTTTGCTGTTTCTCTCTTGTTCTTCAACTACCTTTTCAAGACACTCTTGAATTGCACGTTTATTCTAGACAAAAATATAAAAGGATATTAAAATTAAAAAGTAATGTAGATATGAAATTAATGGGTTAGGATTTTTGAATTTTAGTAATAAAAATAAAAATTTGGGGGAACATTCAAGGGCATTTTAACATTTAATTTTGATAGTGTAAGCAGTAAATCTGTGAAATACTAATAACTAAATAGTACAAAATAGTAGTAATTAAACAATAGAAAACAATAGAATTCGAGTAGAATAGTACTATTATTATTACTGTTTCACAGATAGAGAGTGGTTTTCATTAGCCTATGAAACCAAGTGTATTAGTTGAATTGTAATAGTCAAATAACAAAAAGTACAAATGGAATTGGGGTGTATTAAAAACTGACACACTAAAGTGTGTTTCACAGGTTAATGAAAACTGCTCTTGACTACTGTTTGCAACCAACAGTACTAGTCATACATGCATACATACATACATGCATTTGCAATTTAAACAGATTACATGTAAGTATGGACCCTCGTTCCAAAAAAAGGTTGTCATGTATGTAAACCAAAATCAAATACTAGACCTTATCTGCTAATAGGCTTTTTTTGCTAGTGTAAAAGTTTTCCCAAAACAATACTCTTGAGAAGAGAATATGTTTTTTCTTCATAGTGAACATTTTTTTGTGTTCTCCTTATTCAAGCATTCCTAACAAGGAATCATAAATTATATGTGTACTTCACAAAAACAGACTGCATACTGGGAAATTCTAGGGGCAAGCAAATAAGGCCAATTTAATATAAGACTGCATGCAGATATAATTGAAAACAGCTGTTGAAACATATATGAACCAAATCAGCCAAAAGGTACTTGACTAATCATATCCAGGAAACATGTTTCAGCACAATTTAATGCTAAACCAATGTTGCCAACATAATTTCAAATTAAGGAAAATAACCATGCCTCTCTGACAACCTTTTATTCATTGGTTAGAATAATATATTACACTTTGTGTCTTTGTTCGATTTAAAAAAATTCTTGGCCCAACAAAATGACTCACTGTGGTCTAACACAAGACATTGGCAGAGACAAAAATCCCCAATAATAACATACCTCTCTCCTCAGTATTTTCTTAGCTTCCTCATCAGGTATTATGGAATCTCTAAGAAACCCCTTTGTAGTTTCATCTGGTGTTAATAGTTTGCTTTGCCAGTTCCTAGAATATAAATGTAAACTTTAAGGACACATTTTTCTACTGTGCACAGTGCATATTAAAGAGGCCTTTTGCCAACAACAAATGAACAAAAGCATTATGTACTTTTCATTGCTATCATTCATAAACTTGTTTTTAGGGGGACAGAACCATAAAGATCAACAGAAATTTGAGCTAAATTCACCCACGGAAAAAAAGCTTTTAATAACTTAAATGGTCTGAATGCATTTTATTTGAATTTCCTTTGTGTTGTTGTTGTTCTATCCTCACCATGCCACCATGATCCTTTGCATTAAATCTATAGATTGTTTTAATGTTATGTCATTATGAATAAGGGCAATTACTGTACACAGTGAGGGTTTTTCTTTTTTTGGTCAATCCTATTTACTGACCTTGGAGCAAGATCATCACGTTTTTGAAGACAGCTAGACGTCACAATCTCTGCCTGACAAACACTTGTTAATACACTGACCCTGGAGTTTCCTCCAGCTTTGACTTTCCACTGCTTTTGGATAATTTGATCATTATCAAAGGCGAGAACACAGTCACCATCTGGGAAGGGTGGTGGAACTGAAGCTAGGCTGTCTCTCCAGTTTGTTATGGTACTGTAGCTACCACCTGGCATTATCTTGCTCATGACATTGATGGCCAGCTTTGAATTTGTGAAAGTAAAAAGCAGGAGGTTTATCAAAAAACTAAATGGCATCACAACTGATTCTGTTACAGCAACTGAATACAAATGCTCAAGTACCAAACAGTTGTCCATGTCTGATGTTGAGGGTGACGAAAGTGCTTTTACAGCTGCTTTGACAACATCGTTCCTTCTGTTGAACCAAGCTTTGCGGTCAAGGTCTTTGATCACATTTACATTCCTGTAGGTCTGATTAAAAGAATGTGCATCACTCTTAATGTCTTGTACTTGAGACTTGAAAATTGAGGTTGTGAGGTTTTCTATGTGAGTGACAAAATCATCACAATTATCAGGGTCTAGCAAATGCAATCTACTTTGTGACCCCACTACCTCAGTAAGCAGTGTTTCTTTTTCCTTTGATGGTAATGAACTACATATCCTTTCAAGTTCACCTGCATCACTTGCCAACAGTTCTTGTAGGATTTGCACCCTGAATTCAGATGGAATTTTTTCGATAGAGTGCTTTATACTGCTCATGAATATTGTGTAACACCTCTCATCTTCCCTTCCCACTTCATGTTCTTGATCTTCACTTCCACTTTCTGTGTCACTTTCTTCAGCATCCTCTTCCTGCCTTTTTCAAATACTTTTCTTTTCTTTCTTTTTCTACCACGAGATACTTTGAGGGGCAATGTAGAGCATACTGTACAATCTACATCATGGACAGTCCAGTTGACACATTCAACAGAGCTTTTTAATCCTTCCTTTATGTACCTTTGATTTGAACAGATTGATCTGCAGGCACCACAAATCTTCTTTGGATGAACATCGAAAGAATCAAGTAGAACGTTTTGTTTAAAAATACCAAGAATTTGTGTGCTGTATGTCACACAACTATATGACTGTTGTTGTAGTTTTTTGCCACAAACACGGCAGGATTTTGCCAAGATGGAAAGATGGAGGTCCATCATAACAGTCAACGAAGCTACACCATGAGAAAATCTGTTAACAAATACAGAAAAACTTTCGTCAACATAACCTTTATAAAAAAATAGACTCATGTGCTTTAGCTTAATTTACGTGTAAAAGATCATTACCTTTTGCTTAAAAATTTCGATTAGCACATACAAGATCCCGAGAGATCCACTGAACAAAATGTATATACTGAACTTTGAGCTCTTCTAGTTCAATTTACACAGTCTGTGTTGAGAATGCAACTTCTAAATCCAATCTTACAGTCTTTTTTCGCTTATTTTTTCTTGCGTTTGAGTAAAAAACTTGAACAGCTTGAAGTTGTTTATTTTTCGATAGCAAAAGCAAAAAAGCAATCGTGAAAGCAGGCTAGTCTTGACTTCTAACATATCAAGCTAGGGTTTCGCGCCATTTTGATATCGGGTTCGATCAGGTTCACTGTCTTCTCGAAGAGTTGCACGTTTGCCTATATTGTTGCATGCTTCGAAACTAGAAGTAATGAACACTTTGAGCATTGTTCATTCGAGGAAAAATGCTTCTATTAACCCACAAAATCTCTGAACAGCTCTAAATATTCATTTAAATGGAGATACCTACCAGTTATCAAGAAAAATGGCGTCCACCAAGAGAGCGAAGAAGGCAATTTCGCAACGATTCAGCCTTTCATTTCAAAGAACAAAGATGGCATATCCGCCATGACACTTTCCTTCAACGATTTATTTCGCTCAAACCCCATGTTTAAGCCTGGAACTAGCGATATTACTGGTTGAAGTAAAATATAGCTGAATATTTTTTGTGATTTTCCGGATTTTCTTTGAAACAATGGATGTGTGACGTCACGACGATGACCAATTCTGGTAATATCCCGGACTGATAAAAGGCACTAAATACTGCTATTTTATGCTAATTCTATTCTCTTTTGTTTAATAAGTGTTATTTAGTACTAAATAGTGCAAACTGTTTCACACTTTTAGTGTTTGTACTCTAACAGACCATGCAAAAGTTCTTAAACAAGTTAGTTGAGTAGAGTGATCACACTTAACCTGTGAAAAAGTACAAAATCATAAAATCCTTTGTTTTCCATTGCTTAATAATGCTATTTTGCATTACTTAGCTAGTACAATTTCACAGATTAAGTGCGATCACTTTACTGACAAGAAAGTTGATATCGTTCATGTTCATTTGTTATCACATTCCTTACAAACATCTAGGCAAAGTGTTGGTATAAAAGATTTGATATTACATTAAAAACTTAACTGGTTCATAGTAAACTATCATTGCTTACATTTTATTTATCTGAAGTATTCTTGTAAAGTGGGGGGTCAAGACCCAAAAAATTTGAGGTATTGTTCCCATATAAACATGTCAGTGCATTCTTTAAAAGAGTGCAAACAAGATACATTTTACCCACACTGCTCATACCAATCTTCAAGTTTTTCTTGAAATCAAGAAATTTAAAATCATTGACTATATCCCCCAAAAGCCACTCCACAGTAACCCTCACAGAGCTCATGTCTGTATTGTATTGTGCCATAGCTGGGGTCAGATTACCATGGC
The DNA here is from genome assembly GCA_029948255.1 of Telmatactis stephensoni. Lineage (NCBI taxonomy): Eukaryota > Metazoa > Cnidaria > Anthozoa > Actiniaria > Isophelliidae > Telmatactis > Telmatactis stephensoni. The sequence goes on from JALIZF010001666.1 coordinate 123,637, forward strand.
GAAATGGTGCTTGTAGGTGCACACGGAGAGGATAGGCTGGGTCGCCATATACACACATGGGCTCTCCAGTTGGAGAAAATGCATTCTGTTCTAGTTGCTGAAGTAAGTTGGAATCTGCCAACAAGCTTGCATCATGTTTCTTTCCTTCTGAAAAAGATTTATTATAATAATCATGTTTGGATATATTTTCAAGCATGGTTTGGTAGTTTTCTCTTACCTACAGGTCCATACATGCTTGCAATGAGACCATTTGGTAAGGCAACTGACTGAAACTTCAGCGAGTGTACACGCTTGTGACCATTATACACAATTCTCTGATGTTGACCAGGACGAGAAATTGGTCTCACCGTTCCATCTACAGGGTGTCAAGTTCCTATTATTTCCTATTATTTCCTATTTTTTAACTGATTCCTATTTCCTCCTCTTTTTTTGAGAAAACCTCCTATTTTTCCTATTTATTCAGCTTAGAACCAAAGAAAAATATAAATAAATTTAAAGAATGTTGTTTGCACTCTAGCACTTATTTTCATGTACAAATTATACAATTTAAAGTGCCTATAAAGTCTAGCGAGAAATAATTTCTCTCAAAAGAACTTGGCCTCTCAAACAAAAATATTTTGAAAAGTGGGTCTTTCAATTCTGTTGATCGGGAAAAACCGCTGCAAAGTTGGAGAAAAAGCACATTTTGGGCATCCTGTGGAAAAATTTGTGAGAACCCTGGGAGACTGAGACCCAGGAATGAAGTTTAATTTAGACGCTACAAGCTCTTAATATTGTTGTTGGTATACACTATTAATATTTAACTTCTGCTTCAAATTCTACTACTTTGATATAGCTATTTTCAGCTCTTTCTTTGAGTCTAAATGTCGTGATTCCTGACATTACGTCACAATATGCCTTACATTACGTCACAATGTCAAAGTTTATTATCAACCAAATGAGTTTATTATTAACAAAATTCGTCCCAGCCTTCCAAAGAACGCGGATTTTTGTCTGGAGCGACAGCTTTGAACAGACAGATACATTGGAAAAAACCTTACATCTTTAATGTCGCTTTAATTATATTTTGCCAAGATACTCAACTTTTGAAAAATATACATTTTCGCTAGGGCTGATTCTATGACAACACTTGATGTTATGGGATGTATGTGGAAACATGTTAATATTGATTTAATTTTTATGCACTGTCACATAAAGTGTTCTGAAGCTAGCTGAAATACTAAAAATGTTGTTGTTAATATCAAATTCAAAAACAAATGTATATGTTACTATTTAAAAGAGTCATTATTCTATCCACTACTAACAGTTCTATAGGAGGAGTGCTATTAGATTGCCTATCTAACCACTACCAATAATCCTATTTTTTTCCTATTTATGAGCATATTTTCCTATTTTCTTCCTGTTTTTCCCTTCAAATTTTCCTATTTTCCTATTAATTTTTGCAAGCTTAGTGCTTGACACCCTGCATCTATGAAACCAAAGCAGTTTTCTAATGGAGCCATAGCCTCAGCATATTCCTGTAGTAATGGAGGACTCAAAATATCGTGGTTCCATTGGGAAATTCTATGGTTGTGTGTGTTGAAAATATAATCCATGACTGTGTTTGTTATCATACACAACTCTGGTACTGGTCTTCCAAATCGACTAATCATATCAGAATAGCGGCATGGGTAGGCAAACCTTTTTAACAGCATACATAAACCTTCAATCCCGTCACAAGTTGTTCTTTGTGGGCATTGGTTGACTGCTGGTAGTCGAAAAACGTCAGCTAGTACAGGGATGTCTTCTTTTCTTACTATAAACTCTGCTAAACATTCTGCTTCCTCAATGTCATGAAGATTAAAGTTTGAATACGAATAAAATGGGAAGTCTGGACTCTTGGACCAGAAATGTTCGTAAAAAATCAAACACTCTTCGTCAGAGATAAAATTGTTATCGTATGCTAATAATATCAACTCCCTTATCGCACGAAATGAAGACATTTTAAAAACAAACTGAAAGTTGCCGCCTTCGCTGACCTTCGCGCGCGCTTAATGTTTGTATTTTGGCGGGAACGGCGACGGTCTCATCCCAGTCTCTCACGGTACCTCACGTCGCCGTCGTCTGAAAATCGCCGCTGCTTAAGTTCTCTAATGGTAGACGAGACATTGAATCAGCATCAGCATGAGCTGTTGTACATCTGTATTCAATATTGTAGTTGTATGACTGGAGTATCAAAGACCAACATTGGAGCCTTGCAGCAACATGCATAGGTACAGGAGGCATGTACTAAAATTCTCAAATATATACGTTTATTAACTCCCTTGATATATTCTAATGAAAGTGTTCATTTTACGCTAATAGTGACTGTGGATCGAACTCATTTTATATATACGAAGTGAATCTTACAAGAGAATAATAAGAGCAGTCATGAACATTTAAGCTGACAAGGAATCTTTAGCATTTAAGAACATTAATTAATACTGGCCTCTGCTTGAATTACGCAAAATTCGAATGTTACACACTTGACGACGAATACATCCTCGCTGGGACCCAAGCCGTCTCGAACGTTTATGAACCGTTTAAATATTTCTCCCTTTTGCCCGTCTTCCTTCTTCCTCCCTTCCCTTAAGGTAATGCGCTCGCGCATTTGTGCACATAACATTTGCGCATGTTTTGCACGCGCGCGCTGATATCAAATTTGATTGGGCTTCCTGTGTTCTAAAATATTTCAATATGGCGGAAGCCACGTAACTGTATTCAAAGCCTTATAACTTAAAATCTAGCACCGCGACCTATCCTAATCTTTTGCTTTTTCAACGTATTTTTATAAAAACTAAAACATATCAAAAAAGGAAAAAAATTCCTCGATATGTTTTTGAGAAAATTGCGAAAAATCATCAAAATGAACGTCCGATTCGCGTGTAAGTACACCTGATTTTCATCTTTCAATTGCGAATACTCATCTTTACCTACAAATAAGTGAAGACATATTACTTTTCATGATACTTTGTCTACTTTAGCATGTCTGAAAGCCTTTAGTTTGCAAATTTGCAAAGACTTACCGTACGCTAGAGGTCAGACTCTGAAATCTGTTGTTTTCGTTCGAAAAGGCGAGATTTCGCTCTTTTCGAGCTATCATAGCACCAAAACTAGCACCGTGACCCCCCATTTTCTTTATTGATTTGATGTTCCCAACTCAAAAACAATCTACATAATGATTTATAGAAAAATTTGTCGATAAAAACTCGCGCGAGCCCATTACCTTAAGCCCTGGGTACCTGAAGATGCGAAGAGCATGAGTCATAATTTACTTTTCTATATAGTTTTGGAATTTAACGGGATAATAAACGCAGAATTCAAAAGAAAAATCGGGTTTTTCATTTAGAGGTGTTCCTGTGTTCGGGTATTCCGGCGTTCCGGTATTCCGGTGTTCCGGCGTTCCGGGTTTTAGTACATGCCGGTACAGGATGATCTGGAGCAAATAAAGCTAACAAAGGGCGATGATCTGTAAGTATTGTAAAGGCACATCCATGTAAATATTGCTGAAATTTCTTTAGACCAAATATTATACTGAATGCCTCCTTGTCTAACTGTGAGTAATTCTTCTGAGCTTGGTGTTGTGCTGTTGTTGCTTTAACTGACATTTTACTGTAGACTGAATATAAAGAAAGATTAATGCTGTACTTGAACAATTATTACTACTGAACAATATGTATAGCAAAAAAATATTATTTCATAAAACTTGAGCATACACCTAATTGCAAAAATGTTGTCCTGAGATTTAGGGATTAAGGAGAATAATAATACATTATAAGACATTAAAGAAGACAACTCAAGCTGAATGAGTTCTTTTGTATTTTAATGTATTGCAATTTTAATCCATAAGCATCTTGCAGATTCAAATTTTGCCAAATTCGTACAGGCAGGCAGTGTTTAAAATATGTAGAGTATTTACATTTAATATACCTGTGAAAGACGTAATGAATTGTGCAAATATTATTTGAGTACAAAATAGACATTAAAGAAAAAGACGTTAAAGAAGACAACTCAAGCTGAACGAGTTCTTTTGTATTTTAATGTATTGCAATTTTACTGTTGATTTCGTAAAACTTCGGCCTCGAAGTTCCCGAAGTTAGTTCGGGAGTTGGTAACTACATTCCGAAGTATGTAAATTTTTACGAAGTTCCATTTGAACCTTTCAAACTTCGCCGTGAACTTCCCAATGAACTTTCAAACGAAGTTGCGAAGTTGAGCGAGAATCTTCATGGCGAATCCGTTTGTAAAACAGGGTAAAGCAATTCCAACAGAGGTTCGTGGAGAAATAGTTGAGAGATGGTTGAACGGTACCTCTCAATTACAAATTTCAAGAGATTTGAAAGTACCGAAAAGTACGATTTGGGGCATTATTGATAATTTCTCCAAGCACGGACATTATGAAAAGATGTCGGGAGGAAACAAAATGCGAACAGTATGCACTGATGACGTTGTTATTTACACAGAATACTGTAAACAGAGAAGACCCAGTGCAAGTGCCAGGGAAATACAACAAAATATAATTAATAACCAAGTTTGTTTGGCCCAAAATGTCCCTTCTGTTTCTTCAATTTCCCGATCTCTTCGTGAGGATCTTGGTTATTCCCTGAAATGACTTACCGTTGTGCCAAGAGAATCGTTGACTAACCACTGTCATCAAAGATTGATAGAGTATTTAGGGGCAGTGCTAAACCGCGAAACTCCAAAACGAAACACCGAAACGAAACATTAACAAAACAATACTGAAACAATACCGAAACAAAAAGCAAACAATCATTTTTTAACTGTACGAGAACAAAAATATTGATATAAGTTATGTATGGTAAAGCCCCGCTGCACAAAGCAAGTTGATTTCCTTTCCAGCAAGATCAAAGCATCCTACTTGATATTTATAAGTTGTCAACACTAGTAATTCTCTTCGAGTTCTTCTTCATCACTGTACAACCGCGAACAGTATTTTCAAAACGCACTGAAGATGGTCAATGTAATGACTGAAACGTTTGCGTATTAAAAAAAGACAAGTTTCATATCTATCACGCAACGACCTAGCAGTAACTTTAAAATAGATACTTGGAGAAACTACAAAACATCATGTCAACCAAAACAGGTAGGATGCTGCTGCCTTTTTCATACGAAAAACCTATTAATACACACCGGTTACGTCATTTTCCCCAAAAAGGTGTCATTTGAGGCCAAATATAAGACGGTAATACCCATTGGAAATCCGGTTTGCGCGCTGTTTACAAAAAATTTTTTTAGTAAAAAATAGATAAAAATGAACTAAAAGAAGGTTGAGCACAAAAAATCCTTTATGGATGTTTTCTTGTATATTACGGACGGATATTTTACGATTCCCGTACGTATTTTGCCCAAATAGAACATCCAATGATGGATTTATTTTAAACTTCACCTTTTTTGTTCGTTTTATCTGATTTTTTTAAAATTTTTACTAAAAAAATAGCTTTTTGTAAACAGGGTGCGGGGGTCGAATATGCAAACCGCATTTCTAGTCCCATATTTGCGTTCAATTAAATGATGCCTTTTTTGGTAATAACTTTTTGATAAAATCAAAAAGTTATTAACCTCTCTTGCTCGGTCTGTACAGAGAAATATCAGACCTCTGTCTCTTGTACGAATCTCAGCCTATGGCCCCTGTTGATACTCGAGACCTCAGTCTGATATTTCTCTGTACAGACCTCGTGCTCAGTTAATAGACCTTTAATATCAACGAAAAACAATACTGGATATCTTAAACGTGAGCCATGTCAACGGCAACGTGTAATGTAAACGCTTCATTAAACTAAATGCTAAATTCCTTCTCTAAGTGACTGGTGGCTGCTGCTCCAGCGCTCCCTCACATCATCGGGCACTTTAACTCCGGTTGCTTCTGGGACGCAAGCCTTGCGGAAGTGGTAATGTGAGTCGCTTACTCTTCCCAGATGTTTCTGGCCATTTTTCACATAGGATCGTTGCTCCTTCCTCGCAAGGCATAGGTCGTACGGTGGGGGAAAGAATGAGCCATTTGTGTCTCGCATAGGTCTGCCATTCTTTTGGAAACCCACTTGAGGAAGAATCCAGTCCCTTCAAATGGAGTCAAACTACTTTCAGAGTTGCTAGTGCTATTAGAAGTAGCGACTGGTAAATTGAAGGGATCACGTGTCGCTGTTGGAGAGATGTCAGTTTTCTTCGGATTACCATACCTATTGGAAGTTGAGATTTGTTTAGTAAAATGCATTAATTATATTCCAGTATAATAATGTAATACCCAGGTATAATAATATAGTCAAGTATTTGTGTCTTTCATTGGTCTAACACATGATTTTCTGGTATTTCATGATCAATTGACATGAAAAGTCAGCTGTAGTGCAATTTGTCCCAAAATAAAATGCGTGATCTAATCACAAATTGCACGACGCGTTGTTCGATTACAACTCAGCTTAGATTTGGAATTCTATTTTGTACGATGACAATATACAATGTTTCTAATTTTCTTCAAATTTTATGTGCCATCTGATTGATCAATTGTCGGTTAGTTTCTGAAATAGGTTGCACTTTAGACTCAAAATAGTGCTATTATCATTCTAGCTAAAAGAATTAATCAGACTGTAGGATTACAGACTGTAGTATATGGATATAATTAACCTTAATATTAGAAAGTAATCAAGTAAGGAACTGAAATTCTGTAAGAATTAAGGTTTCTTGAGATTCGTTCTCCCATTTTCAATCCATATAAAATAAAAACCCTGCACACTTAATGTCTATCACTCTCAACTTCAACATACCTTTTTGTGGGCGCCTTGCCACCTTTTTCCCCCGGACCCTTTTGGAGCATCATTGAGCACTATTCCCGCAAGACTCACATTCTTTTTACTTTGTTGACGCCACAGTATAAATTGCGCCAGCTCACCCATCTTTTCTGCAGTGGCCATTGTATGAGCGCAGAGATGAGTCGACTGAAACATTCTGCAATCATCGTCACATGTAAACTTGCCATTTTTCTGTTTGCTGACGAAGTGTGGTTTCTTTCCCGACTTGCTCTCAACCATCATTCCCTCAACTCCTGGGGCTTGAACAATGGAACCCTCTTTCGAAACAAGCTCAGAAGCTTTGGCATAGATTCCTTTAATCGTCGCCTCTGGTATTCCACCAATATTGATATTCTGTAGTGGAACGGACAGATCCTTCTTTGGAAGTATGCACTGACCAGATTTTCCACGGATGGCATGACCGGTCTGCCCAGTTGCAGAAGCCTTGGCGCTTGCTTGTCGAAACTTCTTGAGGTGCATCTCCCTCTGCTGGTCATTTAGACGGTGCCACTCGTTCGGTTGTACCTTTAGGAAAAAAAATTAATGATTGCACATCACACAAAAATACACTCGTCAATGCATTAAAACCCACCTCCAAGTATTTATACTCCTCAGACAACGAATACTCTCCTCCTCCGTAAACAGATCTTTCAGCTTCAACCATACATCTCTGCGAAAGATCCCTTAAGCCCTGAATTACACTTAAAATGTCCCACCTTATGTTTGACAGCTAGCATAAACCACGCCCACAGGTTTTGATTAGCAAAGAGTGAAACTAGGATGAGTTATGACACTTTTTCTATTGGTCACGTGACCTATGGCATCACACCCCATGATTGACAGGTAGCATCAAGTATGCCCACAGGTGTTGGTATGCAATGGTTTGGTTGGCGTAGAGTCAATACATGAAGAGTTATGACACTTTTTTGATTAGTGACGTCACCTATGACGTCATATCCCATGATTGACAGGTAACATTAAGAATGCTCACATGTGTTGGTATGCATTAAATTGATTGGCGTAGAGTCAAAAAGGTAGATGATCAAATGGCATCACTGTATTCCTCTAGTAAACCACCTCAAAATACTGGAGTCAATTTCGTATGAGTGGGAAACCGTTCGTGCTGTGAGTGTAACTGTACCGTAGATAAATTGAGAAATCCTATTGGTCCCCAAAATAATAATGGATGAAAATTGCGCGGTACCGTAGCTGTAGCGGTAACTGTGCATTCTGATTTGCCGATCGTGCGGTAACCGTAACTACTGTAGTGGTAATCGTAATTGCGGTAACTCTGAATTCTGATTGGTTCTCCCAGAAATGTATGCGTTTTGATTGGCTGTCGGTACCGTAGCAGTAACTGTACGGTAATTTTTATCGTGTGTTTCCCACTCATACGAAATCGACTCTACTGGCATAGGTACACTAGTTGACAGCACTGTGCTTAGAGAAATGAAGTAATTATCACCTACCTTAACATCTTCAAAGACGGGTTTATCAAGCTCCCCCTCATCTGATGAATTTGTCAAGTCTATGGTCTGAAACTATATTATAAGGATTTTAGAATGAAATTGAGAGTGATCACACTAAGCCTGTGAAATTAGTATTAGACCCAATAGACATTAGTAGAGAATATTTCATCTGTTTATATTCCTAACTAGTAATTTCTGTTTCACTAATTTAGTGCGCTCCGTCTACTTTACACTAAGGCTACACCATATACATTAGGATATTTTTTTCAACTACTGTTTGAGAATTTTCCAAAATTATTTTGACATATTTCCTTTTAAAGTAAGATGTTGAAATTTTGTAAAGCACTCCGGAATCGCTAAAGCTTTTTCAAGCATTTTTGCTCCACCTCAAAATCCCAGTTGAAAAAATACCCTGCATGCCCACCCCTCCCCCCCTCTTTTTGGGTCTCACATAATTAGAATATTTTGCTAAATATGTGGTAGCATCCCCAAATTGCACTCAAGGACTTTTTTTTAACTCGAACCATTCTAAAACGCTATTGACCCCCCAAAAATCGCACGTATTTTTCAACTCATACTTTAGGAGACCAAAAATTCTCCAAAAAGCTTACCTAATCACTTTAAAGCCAACCAAAAGCTCTTCTCAAAATTAAAACATCTTAGTGTAAAACGAAATTGTCGAAATAATTAATAATAATAAATCCACAAATTGTAGTTGAAAAAAAAATATATTTATCGCAAGTCCCACTTGGACTTAAAAAAGCTATTTCAGTGTGTTGTGGAGCTGTCACAAGTTGGAAATCTTTGACTTTATTCATCGAATTAAGAAGAAATGATTTCACTAAGCTATAACTTGGTTGTATAGGACTCTCACTCGACAGCATGTGGTTTACGACTCACATTGTAGTCAGAGCAATCTAATCTTATTAGAGAAAAATACTCACATCAATATCTTAATCATTGTCCTCCACGTCCTCCATCGTTGTGTCTAAAGAGAATTTGAATCCTTTGATATCTTGAAAAATTCAGCCCATCGACAAATATTGTACACAGAAGATGGAACATGACTATATTCTTTTTACAATAACTCAAAAACAGAACACTTTTTTTAGCTGTAAAGGCTTCTAATATGATTTGATATGAGCCGTTCTTACATACCTTCTATGGAAGCCATCACTCGCACGGAAAGAAAGATTTTTGTACAACGGTGGGCTTCCTCTGTGAAATAGACACGTGACGCCCAGTCCCAGTCCACAGATTGAGGCTGGCTCCAGGCCAGCCAAACCAAAAACGGAGCAGCTATGCCGTAAATATTCCTATAATTCCCGGTTGTACAGTGATGAAGAAGAATTCGAAGAGAATTACTAGTGTTGACAACTTATAAATATCAAGTAGGATGCTTTGATCTTGCTGGAAAGGAAATCAACTCGCTGTGTGCGGCGGGGCTTTACCATACATAACTTATATCAATATTTTTGTTCTCGTACAGTTAAAAAATGATTGTTTGCTTTTCGTTTTGGTATTGTTTTGGTATTGTTTCGTTATTGTTTCGTTTCGGCGTTTCACAGAAGATACGGTCACGCGCCAGTTGGCCAGCCCGCCATTGAAGTGCAGAGATATGCCTCGAACGCTACGTTTACTGTAAATGTACTCCACAGTTTATTTGGAGTCGATCACATGAATATCATCCAAGGACCTTCTAATGGTTTAGAACTACTAAACTTTTTTGCCGAAGCCTTGGAAGAGCTAGATGTATTCGGTAATCCTGTACTGAAACAAGACGATGTTGTTATTATGGATAACTGTGGATTTCATCACGCTAGGCTAGTGGAACCAGTGTTAAGAAATATGCTTGCTCAAAATGGATGCACTTTACTATTTCAGCCTCCATATCACCCAGTGTACAACATGTGAATATTGCTTTAGAGTCCTGAAAGGGTGGCTTCGTAAGAATACCGAGTTAGCGGAAAATCACACAGAAATTGCAATTTATGATGGTTTGAGCCAAGTCACCCCACGTATGTCCAGGAACTTTTTCAGACATTGTGGTTATCTTTAGCTCAGATTAAATATTTTACTGTAACTGGCAACGATACGTTCAATGTACTTGTGTCCGAAATCACTTTTCCAGAAAAATCAAGCAAAATCAGATTTGGATTGTTTTAGTCATTTTAGACACGCCGTCATTTTTTAAAATTTAATTTAAAAATTCAGTTTTGATATATTCTCGAAAAGAATCTAGTTATCATATATTGCACTAAGTATAGGTTATGTATACTTTTTACCGCAAAAAGGTTGTGCTGTCGTTCAAACAAATTGCTACCCTTGACGTGAAAGCTACAAATTGATCATGTTTATAATTTCATGACTGGCCATAAGAGTGTAAAAATCACTAAGACATCAAAACGCTTGGAACTTTATTCAAAAAGCTTTTAAAATATACATGTAACAGCATAGAATTAAAGTTAAGGTTTAAAATCAACTTGTTTCATCATAATATTAACATTGAGTCTTGAGCAATATTAGACTAGAATATTACACGCGTGTATATTATTCAGACAAGATTGTACATTTCAAAATACTGTACGTGTTCACTAATTACGTCTCACTATAGTAAACAAAACTATAGTTTATTTAAACAAACTAGCGTTAGAAAACACAACTTTATATATTAACGGAGGATTTCTTTTTTACCGGCCGTGAAAGAAAAATGACCGACCATGCACGTACGTCACCAAAATAGAATAAGATTTAGTGCATAATAATAAAGATAACCAACTGGCTGTAACATAATGTCAATATTATTAACGCCGATTCGCTACTTTTCGCGGGTAAAACTATCACTAACACGAAAGAAATCAGGTTGGATTGTTTACTTATCCTCAATCATATCGGCGGCTGTTGCTAATGTGTCAAGATTTCCATACATTATATGTAATTTTTTAAAGATAACAGCTAACATATACTACCTTATTTGGTCCTACATGCAGCTTGGTAGTCATGGGAAGCCGTATTCAATCCACTTTAACTTAAAAAAGTACTGCTTGACTTTTGAGCAGCCAGGGATTCCAGGGCAAATTCGATGAACAGTCGCATGGTGACGTAAAAACTTGGTGGTGGTTTCACTGGCTTCTAATTTCCGTGCAAAGTTCGTTCTGTGCAATCTTTAAATAAAATAGTCATCTTCAGAGATGCAGTTAACCATACACAAGACAAAACTGGCATTGATCTATCAAAACGAGTCAAAATGCTGGAGAGAAAACTTGTTCGAATTCATGAATGTGTTTACATCGAGATCACTCGTTCCCAGTCCACCAGTATTTAAGTACAGGGGGAGGGGGTAGAGGGGAGCTTTTGCGAAGCAGGAAGTTAATCAAAAAATATATTTTCCTGTCTTTTCTGCAATTAGATTCTATCTTCAATTATGAATAATCTGTAATCGAGATTATTTTTTGTCTATTTTTGTAGCATAAGATGAATACACAGGTAGCCCAAATCATATATTGAATAGATTAATTAAAAGAATAACTACCAAAATCTTTTGTAGTCATGGAGTGTACACACTGGGGACTTGTTCCAACAACATTTTTTGGATTCAATTGTATATTTAACGCACTGTACGTAACAAACGGAATTACAGTAGGAACCCGCTATCCCAAACTAGTTCTCCCTCAAACACATTCTCCCTCCGCACAAAAAATGTCGTCCACTGCATTTGTTTTCTAAAAACACGTTCATTAAAAAGTTAACTTGTCTTTGTAAGCCACAGATCCACGTACATACTGGTGTTGACATACAAAGTCTTTAAGATGTCCTGGTTTCGTGTGCTTTCTCTTTGGCCTTGATTCCTTTTTTCCATTTTCTCTGTGCTGTTCCTCACTTACTGGCTTGTTCTGTTCCTTATTGTCACTTTCTTTGTCAAGTTCTTCTGTTTCACTGTTATCTATCTCTGTTCAGTCTTTCCATCTCGTTTGCCATCTCCTTTTCTGTACTGTTATCATCATTCTTTGTAAAACTTTGCCGTTCTGTTTCTTCTGATGCTGTTAATTGCTCGTGGTCATCCTGAAAGTCTATGGTGTCAACATTTTCTAGAAACATGCACTGTCTAATAAAGTTCCTGTTTACGGTGCATCTCTGCTTGTCTTTTTCAGATACAATGTCATATACTGGTTGATCTGTGTGTTTCAACTCGATATGGTCCTTTCCAGCAATCGGCTATTTTGTGTCTTCCCTTGAATCCTTTAGCGAGCATCAGTACTCGATCTCCTGTTGAAAATTCTTGACCTTTCACCTTCTTGTCATAGTTTTTCTGTTTCTCTTTTGCCTTTGCTGATGTTTGATGTACTACTTCATAACTCTTGACAAGTCGGTCCTTGAAGGCTGTCATATAATCACTTTGGCTTTGTTCTTTTGGATCATCTTCTAGCTGTATTCTAGGTCAACAGGAAGTCTAGGGTGTCTGCCAAACATGAGTTCATAGGGTGAAAATCCACTAGATTCATGAACAGTGCAGTTACAGGCATGTGTCATTGTTTCCACATAGTCTTTCCAGTCAGCCTTCTTTGATGGATCCATTGTGCCCAACATGTTCATTAACGTAATGTTGAATCAGTTCGGTCATTCCGTTTCCCTGTGGATGATAAGGGGTAGTTCTGCTCTTCTGTACCCCTGTAATTTTACCTAGTTCTTTCATTAGGTCACTTTCAAAATTTCGCCCTTGTTCTGCATGAATTCTCTCAGGAATTCCATAGACACAGAAAAATCGTTTCCACAGTATTCTTACAACAATTTTGGCGGTCTGGTTCTTTGTAGGATAGGCTTGTGCTAGACGAGTGAAGTGGTCCGCAACTACAAGTACATTTTCAATCCCACCTTTTGATTTTTCTAACTTTACAAAATCTATTGGTCTAGACGTGTGGATGCTTTGAAGGGGTGCTCTCTCTACTGCCAATGGCTTCCGTAGACCACATCTTTGACAGGTGTCACAAAATGGGTCAGCTTCCTTGATCATATTGTACCAGTAATAATGTTCTCTGAGAAAATGAACTGTTCTTTTCTTGATCATGATCGATGTGCGACAAAGAGTCTGCATTAGCATTACTTTTTCCAGGACGATACACGATGTTGAAGTTGTATCCACTCAATTCTGCTACCCATCGTTGTCTGCATGCATCCAATTTAGCAGTTTGTAGAACATAGCATAAGGGATTATTATCTGTATAGACTGTAAACGGTTGTCGATATAAGTAATCTTTAAATTTGCTGGTGATGGACCATTTCATCGCTAAGAATACAAGTTGGTGTGCTGGGTATTTTGCTTCAGCTTGTGATAATTTTCTACTAGCATACGCTATGACATGTTCCTTGTTGTCTTGAATCTGGGATAACACTGCACCAAGTCCTTTCAAACTTGAAAATCTGTATATGCAAGTATTGGCGCGCTTAACATCTTTTGTTTTAACAATTCAAATGCTTTGTTGCACTCTGATGTCCATTCCAATGTTTTCTTTCTTTTAATGTGGCCTTTGCCTTTACACCTTCCAGTGTTTGTAGTACATAGCTTGTTTAACAGAGCTGCTATTTTTCCAAAATCTTTAATAAATCTTCTGTAGTATCCCACGAACCCTAGAGATCGTTGTAATTCAGCTTGTGTTTCAGGTGTTTTCCATTCTTTAACTTGCTTAAAGTCCCTATGACGCATATATTTTTCTTTTCAAATTCAGTTCTTTTCTGGGAATATAGTTGAGGTCTTTTTGTCTTACTTTTGAACTCTCCATATTTTTCGAGATATAAAGGTTTCAAATTTCAAAATGCAAATTTGATGACGTCAGGGGAGTCATCATTTATTATACAAAACCAAGATGACTTGAAATACTCTTATTTTTTTCATTTGGAATTTATTCCCGTCGGTAAAGCCTGTGTTTGAGTAAAAAATCTGGTTGTGGAATTTAAGACCTCTTTTAGTAAAATCCATGAGAAGCTGGTGATGATGACTCCCCTGACGTCATCACATTTGCATTTTGAAATTTGAAACTTTTATATCTCCGAAAATATAAAGTATTCCAAAATGGGATAAAAAGGTCTTAACTATATTCCCAGAAAAGAAATGAGTTTGAAAATAAAAAAAATATGCGTCATAGAGACTTAAACTTTGTCAGGGTCTGTAGCAATACCGTTCTGACCTGTAGCACAATCACACTGCACATTTGTGTAACAAAGGCTATTTTTTGGACAGTTTGAAAACAAAGCCAATACTGTCTGAATATATTTGATACAACATAGGAAACACAACTCGAGCATTTTCTCAAAGTTTGTGATATTTATTAACTATTTACAGCTATTTTATGAATTACCCACAATACCGTGCGGGTGTGGCAATTCACAGTATTTCTTGTTTAAATGGAAATATATTCTAAAATAACAAGGGTTTTTACACAGAAGGTAATTGCTAACTTTACAATGATGCAATGATCTATTTATAGCTTACTTATTAATTACCCATAATACCCTGCAGGTCCAGTAATTCACAGTATTTCTTGTTTAAATGTTTAAGACTTCTGTCGTCGAATCTTGTCAGAGTGGGTTGTTATCGTAAATAGTACAAAACATATGAATTTTTGTATGCAAAAAAATAAAACCGTTTTTATTCAAAAACTATGAGTATGATTTCTTTGACACTTCCTCAGAATGTACACCTAACTAACAACTTTACTGTTGGACATATGGCTCTATAAGTTTAGACCGATTTTTCTCGAAAATGAGCTTTAAGTAAAGAAGACGACATAATGATTTCTTCACTAAAATAAAACGGATTTCAATAAAATAACCTTTTAAAAAACTTCATTCTATATCTAGACAAGTGTGAAAAGATCTTGGCAAAAGACGCTCTGGAGTGGGAGCTACAGCTGTTTAAACGTCGCTATCTGACCGTGAAAAAAACTAGACCCAGCTACCTTAAATAATAATAATAATAATAAACTTTATTTAAAGATGGAGCCAATTTAGCCTGGCTAATCTTCCATTGGGCCATCTATACAATAAATTACAATAAAATTACAGTTAAATTAAATTAAATTACTAGGAAACTGTCAAAAACTATCGATATATACATTTGTTGGTAGGCAAACTATTTCTAAAATTATGTAAAAATTTAAAGATAATGAATACAAAAAATATCATGGTGATGATTCTTAAAATCATAATTGCCTCAGCAAATATTTGTAAGTTTCAGTCTTAAATGATTCTGGTTTCATGTCCTTTCTAAGTTCAATGGGTAAGTTATTATACACTTTGGTTCCATTATATCGTAAAGCTTTTCTTGCAATATTCAGCTTGACATTTGGGACCCATAGACAGTTATTTTTGGTACTTCTTGTGGGATGCTCTGCAACTGTGGACTTGAGTTGAAACATGTCACATATATACTTTGGAGCTTGCTTGTTTAATGCTTTGTAAACCATGAGGCAGATCCTATAAGTTGCTCTTTGTCTGATTGGTAGGATACTTGCCGTTTTGAATAGTGGAATGGATGATGCTAATTTAGGTTTATCGTAGATTATCCTAAGAGCCATGTTCTGCAGTTTACGGATTCGGTCTATATGACTAGACATACCCCAGACAGTGATACAATAATCCATGTGAGGTTGGAGAAATGTTTTGTAGTAGGTAATTAGACGACAGTCCATAGGTAAAAATTCCTTTATTCTTCGAAGTAGGTAAATACTTTTAGTAAGAGTTTTGGCCACATCATCAATGTGAGATTTCCAGTGAAGATGTTGATCAACAGTTACACCCAGTAATTTCTCTGTATTAGTGTTTATTAACTGGGAGTTATTAAGTATTATCTCAAGCTCAGTGGTGGTGAGTCTAGCTGCTCTTTGATAGGTAGATATCAACATACATATAGTTTTCTCCTGATTGATTACCATCTTGTTATTAGAACACCAGTTTTGGACATTTTGCATGTCTTGAGTCAGTGTAGTGTTTAAATCATCAACTGCCTTTGCACTAGTGTGAATGGTTGAGTCGTCTGCATACATGTCTACATATGAACTCACCCATAGTGGAAGATCATTTATAAATAGCGTAAATAGCAAGGGGCCCAGGATGCTGCCTTGCTGGACACCGTGAAGAACTGGCCTCATTGGTGATAAATTGCCTTGAAGCTGTACACATTGCTTCCTACCTAGAAGGTATGACTTAAACCAGGAAATAGCCATATCATCGCAACTGTAGATGGAGAGTTTCTGGATAAGTATGTCCAGGTTCACTAGGTCAAAAGCCTTTCAAAAATCAACATACACAACACCAGTAAGTAGCCCATTGTCCATATTAGATGTCCAAGTGTCCAAGAGTCTCAGCAACGCCGTCTCACAGGAGTGATTATTTCTAAAGCCAGACTGGGTGACATGCAATAATTTGGTGTCATTAAGATACTTGTAGAAGCAATTGTGCACATGACGCTCCAGGATTTTGCATAAGGTACACAAGATGGATATTGGCCGGTAGTTGTTCACGTCACTGAGGCTTCCAGACTTATGAACAGGGGTGATTTTAGATATTTTCCACATATTCGGGAAAATACCAGATGACAGACTCTTGTTAAAGATCTTAGTTAGAGGCTGGCTGATTTCCTTCGCTGATATCTTGAGGACTTTGGAGCTCAGACCATGAAGTCCTGTGGCCTTATTAACATCCATGCTAGATAGGGATTTGAGCACGCATTCATTAGTCAATGGTGGTATAGAGAAATGTGAGTCTTGTTTGATTTTTGAGTTCACCAGTTCTTTCAACTTATCAAAACTTGGTCAAAATTCTGACTGGAAATGTAATGGTCTACAATGGTAGAGAAATAATCATTGAAACACTCACTGATTTCTTTGGGGTTTGTAATGATCTTGTTATTAACTTCAAGATGTTGAGGAACTAACTTTATCTCGCTGCACAAGGTTGTGCAGATGCTTCCAGAATTCCTTTGAGCTTGTCATACCATTGTTAAGGCTCCTTTGGTAGTAAGTGCGTTTAGCATCTCTTATTAGAGAAACACAACGATTTCTGGCATCCTTGTAGTTTGCATTATCATTGATTGATTTATAATAATTCCTTTCTGTCATGCATTGAATAATCACATCTGTGAGCCACTCATGTTGCTGTTTTCTCTTGACACGCCTTTGTTTCAAGGGTAGATGCTTATCAATTACCTTAGTAAAAAGTTTGTGCCATTCTTCTAGACATTCGTCCACATCCTCTAGAGAGTCTAAATTGTTCAAAGGAACCTTCAACAAATCATCAATAAAGCTTTTTTCCTTGAAGTGCTTGTAGCTACGACATTTTATGGTGGTATGTGAGTACTTGACACCGAAGGAACTCTTGAGAACGAAGCATGTAGAATAATGATCACTGAGACCAATCTTTGGAACTTTAGTGGATCTGACTTTGTGAGGAGGTGTTGTAAAAACGTGATCAACTAGAGTTGATGTGTTGCTAGTCACTCTAGTTGACTCCTAAATAACTTTAGATAAGTTGAAATTCTCCATCGTCTCAAGACATCCACGAGATTCAACAGAATCCATTAGAATGTCGATGTTAAAATCCCCCATTACTGTAATATTGAATCCCTCTACATAAGCATCAGTGAGTTCTTGTTCAAAGTTACTAATCCAGCTGTTTACAGGATAGACAGGGCTTCGGTAAGCTGTGTTTATTAAATGAGAGGGGCAATTTGGAGGACACAGTTGAATCCATATTGATTCAATCTGTCCAGACTCCAAGTCTCTTCGTCGTTTGTATGCAAGTTGTCCTTGATATAAGTAATGATACCGCCACCACAGGATATGTCTGTAGGAAGATTTCTAGTTTCTCTGTCTGATCTTTCCAAAAATATTCTAAAATTACGGGTATTTACACTGTAGGTAATTGCTTACAATGATGCAATGATTTCTTCATTTACATTCAAAGGGACATGGAAGACATTTTTCCTCTTCCTTTTTAGTTCACCACATACGTGACGTATAGTTCCAGATAAAACAAAAGCAGTTTTTTTCTCATCAAGCTTATAGGTCACACCAATAAGATTTTCCCTGATGTAAAAGTTTCCCTTCAGACCAAGTGAACCAACGGGGAATGAAAGGCCATAGTCATCAGTGAAGGCCTCCTCCAGCTCCACCAACCCATCACTGGTGACTTTGAGAAGGTAGTACTCATAGTCAGGGTCATCTGCAGCTGCAACGGCCACAATGCTTCCCTTGGTGGCAAGATCTGCAGTTCTTACTGCAGTATCTCCTAGTATTTCCTCGGTCTCCTCAATGGCTTGCCTTGTTGTAGCAACAGATGATTCTCTTTCTATTTTAACATCCTTCCAGTCATCCACCCACTCCTTGTTTGTGCACTTGTCCTCCTCTCTAGTTATACAGTCCAAGCAGTAGCATGTACGCTTCCGGACAAAGACTCTTCCCTGCTGCTTTGTTGTCTTTACAGCATGGATCTTTCTTATCCCCTTTATCTCTTTGAAGTGTCGATCTGGCCAAATGCCTTTGTCTGAGAGGTAAATGTTGATGCCGAGGGAGTGGTAAAAGTTGTATTCAAGTAATCTACCATGTCCTTGGCATTACGAATGACTGAGGACAGCCTGGCTTACTTTCTGTTTCACATTTGAACCAGCAGCATCCTGCTCACCCTTAGCATGGGAGGTTTCAAAGTAGCTTCTCGTTATTTGATAACCATAGTCAGCAAAACAGCACAAGAGATCCCCAATACAATGGCGTGACTTGTATTGGGCAGCACACCCATCTGTGAACTCATGCACCAAGTTAACACACATTTTCAGTTTATCCTCCAGGTAGCCTTTCACCAGTTCTTGGGCCCTGTGTACAGAGTGGTAGTCCTGGACATCATCATCTGAGACCACAAAGACGTGTTCTTTGACTATGTTGGGGTTATCCTCTGTACTTGTTTGCCATCTATGGATTCTACTGCAAGACGATACAGAATGGTAATATGGAGAGATACCTTGGCAACATCAAAATACTCAGACTGTAATTCATCCTGTTGCCTACAGCTGTACCCTTCAGAGTAATCATGCACACAGACAACCTCACTGAGAGGGAGGTGCTCAATGAGGTTGTCCATTTGTGCTCTCTGCCACTTTGCCATAAAGGAATGATATGGGTAATCTTGTAGGAGGCTCTTGAAGTACTCAAATAGTTCTTTGGGTGGGTTACTTTTGCTCACCAATGCGATTTTCTTCTTTTTCTGGCCATTGGATAGGAATTTGCCTGTAGGAAGGTATACATAGCGCTTCCAGGTGATTATGTCATCTGCTGAATCACTGACCTCTTCTGGAAGCAGTTCAAACTTATTTACACCACACTTGTCACAGTCTCTAGTCAGGCATTTAAGATGGTGGTGTTCAGCTGCATTGTCTTTAGGACACAGAGTAATGTTTGCTGTATCAGTTAGACTAGCTGGAATTAGTACATCAGTACCTGTCTTCTTTACCACTGCTTTTCTGTACTTCATGCAGTCCTTAAAGACTATTTGAGCTTCAACATGTTTCCTACAGAGGCAGGATAGTCTGTCCCTTTCCCTTGCAGCGTGCACAAAGAAAGGCTTCAAGCTTTCAAACTTTCTTTGTTTAATTTTGATGTCAGGATACTGTGCCTTGAATTCTAAAAACGCTTCTGTTTGCGTTTTTTCAAGCACATGCTTGGCATGTTTGATGTATTCTTTTTTTCCTGTTTGCTTTCTGACGACATCTTTCTTGTCCCCAGTTGGTCTACTAGCCTCATGCGTCCAGTAGTTGAAGATCAGCTGCTTAGTCTCATTACTAATAGCATCTACCCTTGTCTTGCACTCTAAATAAAGCCAGCTCTTCCTTTCACCTGACAATATTTTCGCTCTTTCTTTCACTGCTTTGCTAACACTCTTTTGTTCAACATTTACCAGCTGTGACAGTGATTTCCTAGCTCGACATTTAGAAACGTTTTTTCCAAATGCAAGGGTTTTAAAGGCATTGTAGGCAGCTCTGTTGTCCTTCGAACCACTCTTTTTGATATGTTGTATGCCTTCTGAAATGTCTGAAGCAAGAGCACATAATGCTATAGTCTCTTTTTCTTCTTCGGGCATTTTAATCAGACCTTTCTTTGTTAGGATTTTATTTGTGCGAGGGCTTGAGGAAATAGTCTGAACAAGTTCCGCTTTTTTCTCTGGTGTTTTTGGCATTGCTTTTGCTGTTTTCTTTATGGCACAGGCTTTTGCCATCCTATTTTTGAATGCGGAACGTGAAGGTGTGGCTGAACACGTATTTCCTGCGGTGTTTGTGGAATTTATTTCCTGTGTTACTATCAATTCAGCTCTTTGTTTTTCTCGTAATCGTTTAACTCTTTCTCGGGTCTTTTCTCTGATTTTTTGTCTTCTTTCTTCTGCCACTATGTCATCTTCTTTTTCTTTCTTGGTAATATCTTTAAGATTTTTTTTCTCTTGCGATTTCTTCGTCACATTTCTTGTATGCGGCCATCACGTTTTCTGATCTCGGCTGTCACGGACTTGAGCTATTTTACGCTCACGATTTTGCTCATAATACTTTTTGTCTGCCGCTTTCTTTTTCTCTTTCTTCTGCTCTCTCCACTTTTTCATCTTTTCAGCATTTGAAGAGGATTTCTTTTCCATATTCATAAAATTAATCGCTTGACTGCTTATAAACAATTGAGCTGCACTCTGTGTTGTGTAGCGCAACTTGTTATTCAGAAAAGCCCCCCCCCAAATGCAACATTCCTTCATCGTTCCTTGTACGTTTTGAGTCAAAATGGTCGAATGTGAGCTAGGAGATGCAAAGTTTCCGTGGCGAACGGAGATTGAAATGTGATCGTCAAGCTTGGATAAACACTTTTTCGGGCTAAAAAATGTTTCCGATTTAGTATTTGTAAGATTTCTTCTTCTTAAATTCTTCTTACACTGTAAAAAACCTATGGAACTGGAAGTCTAGGAGATGAACTTTGTTTTTGTCAACTGATAACGGCAATGGGCGAACTGGCTGCTAAAATGATGGCTTCAGAACTGGTGAGTTATGTTTAAATTTCTCCGATAAAAATGCGTAACAAATTGGTTTCTGAAATACAAAATTCTTAATTTCTTCCTCGCTTTGGGGATCCTTCAAAAGTCACTTTTTCTACATAAAAACACTATGAATGAACTTCACTCAGGAATATTTCTTGGTTTTTAGATGCATCTGGTAGCCTAAAGTCAGACTTCTGAATTATAGGACGTTCTATGGAAAATCAAGCATTACACTCAAACTATGCACAGATAAACATTATAGTTTGTACTCCTGTTCTAATTCTAATGAGCACCAAAAGACGAAATTTTATCTAAAGTGTCTTGATATACTTCTTAATAATTGTGTGTAATAAAATTGTAAAATTTCTCTCTCTAAGATTGAAAAATTCTCAAGTGTTATACAAATTAGGTGTTACACGTTACGCACAAGATTTTGAACTTTTTTAATACATTTTAATTATTATTCCTAATATAATTTATCAGTTGTCACTATATCTTGATATCACATTGAACAATAACTATTTTAGAATAGAACTGGAATGTTTGAGCGAATTTTTTAATTTCTACATAAAGTTATTGGTAAATATATTCAGGCAAGCGGAAATGTGCACAATGATCATGCTACAGGTCTCTGAGTTACAACATGTCCAAGATATTTCACTTCCTCTTGGAATAAGTGACATTTAGAAGGCTTCAGTTTTAAACCATGCTTGCGCAGTCGATCAAAAACTTGTTGTAAGATGTTCATCAAATGTCTTTGAAAAAACAATAAGTTCATCTAAGTAAATAAGGAGCTTCTCAATGTTCATATCTCCAAAAACAATGAACAGTCTTTGAAATGTAGCTGGACTGTTTTTTAGTCCCATTGGCATACGCTGATACTCATATAAACCAAACGGTGTAGAAAATGCAGTTTTATGTTGGTCTTTCTCCTCAACTTCAATTTGATAATATCCCGAGGTTAGATCAAGTGATGGAGAAATATTTGGCTCCCCCGAGCGCAGCAAGTCCTTCCATGACACTAGGCATGGGGAAGGCATCCCCAACTGTTTTTGAATTTAAAGTTCGATAAAAAAAAGTTCGATAGTCTATACAAATTCTCATTGTTCCATCTTTCTTTCTCGCAATTACGATTGGAGATGCGTAGCAGCTTTTGCTAGGTTTTATAATTCCATTTTTCTCCATCTCTTTCAATGTGTCTACTAACTCGTTATAATCTGCTGGCCTTACACATCTTCTTGGAACTTTAAATGATGTTTCATCGATAAGGGGTATACTATGTTGTAAAGTTTGCGTATGTCCATAGTCTTCTGAGCTCATTGAGAAAATGTCAGTGTTTTTGTTTAACAGATCGTTAACTTTGTCAATTTGTCCTTGTTCCATAAGTAGATCATGATTCAGATCCACTGTATTCACATGGCTGTTATTACTAGTAGTGTGCTTTATTCCTGGTTTCTCATCATCAACCTTCGTATCAGCAGGTGGTCCTTCTGTTACATCATCTATCACATACAGATCAGCTAGCCTTGCATGACGCTTAGTTGTCAATGGTCGATCAGTAGGGTTACAAACTCATACCGTGAACTGTTGCTCGGCTACTCTTACTACTGTGTTTGCAATGAGAAGATTTTGAGGACTATTCTGTGCGTTAGGTCGCTCTAACAGTACAACAAAGGGTTGATCAATTTGCATTGTGGGTACTCTAACGGGTATGTCCACTTCACAACCATATGGTGGAATTACTTTAGGTCATCTACCATTATAGCGAGCAATCCCTATGTACCCTGACACGCCAGCCATTACTGTTTGGTTGTATTGGATCATAGCTGCATGCCAGATCAGGGACTCCCTCATAACATGACCCATGTATTCCTTCCCATACTTTTCTTCTAAGCTTATCTAAAGGGCTTGAATCACTGCAGTTCCTATGAGTAATGGAACATCCTATACTCTGTCTCTGGTACTACAAATGCTTGAACTCCCTGATAACTTTGCCCAAGTACATGCAAGTCTATTTTTCCTTTGTATTTCATGGTGTTTCCCAATAAATCAACAAATTGTATCGCACCATAGGGCAGAATTGAGGGACATCAAGGAGTGTTAACTCAATTAACTGACCCTCTGAGCTCGCGAAGTTCGAATCTTAAGGTTGATTTAACAAAGAAAATGGCCAAATTGCCATTAGTCGTGATGACCTTTTTGCTTGTAAGTGCTTGAATAGTTCGAAATTCGACAAGGTTCACACAAATTATCAACATGGAGATATTAATTTACACTATGATATACTGAACTTTGTGCTGCTTTAAAAATTCGCATTGGAAAATTTTGTGGGGAAAGCCTAATTAGCTCATCTTTGAGGCAAAAATTCTCACGAATTTTCAAACGACCCATGTCAGCTTCATCCAGATTATTAATATTGTAAACTTAAATTCAGCCTAAGTTTTCTTTATTCCGACCACGGGAACATGTTGGAAATCAAGACTCACCCATCAAAACACCTAATTAGTATGCAAATTCCGATCAAAACACCTCATTAGCATTCAAATTCAGGCCATTCCAGTTCCTTTGAGTCACCAATTTGAATTTACCGCCACCACGTAGCTCTGCCCCTTGTTACCCAAGGGAATTAGCGTATAAACTTCGGCAAGACTTTCGGCTAACTACTCCGAACTAACTAATTAAAGCCGCCAAAAACCGAATGAACATGAGTGGATCGAAAACTACGTACATGTAACTCAAAGTTTTAAGCCCTTTTGTCTTGTTGAAATGTTTAATAGCTTAACTCGTGGGCATCAAAAGCTTGTGTGTGTTATCAATCAATGTTTTTGTAATAAATGATTGTTAACAGAAGGATTATTTTCTTTGTAGAATCGTCACGAGAGAGACTCTGCTAGCAGGGAAGTGTGTTTGTAAAATTGCTTGAAAATTTGACAACCATATTTTAAAACAACTTTTCGTGGTCGGAATGTTGATTTAAAAAAATCCTCCATCTTTGTGCTTGCCTTTCTAATTCTCAACAAAACAACTTATTCAAGCAGCTCTTGTGTCGTAACAACCTATTAAGTGAACAAGCATCATAAAATTGCCGCCATAATTAGGAAAAATCACTAAATAAATAAACTATTCTAATGGAGCGGGCTTGATTTGCAAATTTGAAAACAGGCTTGTTTGAAAAGCATTTCAACTATGGAATACTCAATGGATTCAAATGAAAAAAAAATGTTTTTGTCAGAAGGCTTTGATTTTGATTTTGATTCATGCGTTTACTGAAGCAGCGCTTGTATCGTAACAATCTATTAAGTGAACAAGCATCATTAAAATTGCCGCCATGTGCATGTATTCAAATGCAAATTAGGAAAAATCTGGAGGCATGGCACGAATGCTCTATAAAGGTGCAGATTTTTTAACCTCTATATCATTCAGTCATGGCTTCTAAACGTGCAAGACATAATGAAGGCTTCTACAAAGACGACATTTATCTACCAAGACTGTGTAAACGTGCCTGTCTACGAACGTTAGGTGACTATGCAGTTGAGAAACTGTTGGCCAAACGGAAAGTAGGAGAATGGATGGAGTATCTTGTGATCTGGCAAAATTATCGCCCCGAAGATTACACCTGGGAACCAGAAAGACACATTCCTTCACATCTTCAAGAACAGTTTAAAAAACCAAGCCCAGATGACTCTCTCGTCGTCTTTGCGAAGGAGTAACTGGCCCTGCGCAGCCTAAAGTGTCCTATGATGACAACAGAAACACTCAACATGAGGCACGACGTTGTTCGGCGTATATTTCCATCCATCCCATCAACACTAGGACGTAGTTATCAGCTGTCTACAGACGATCTCAGAAATGCTGGGCTAGCCAAATACCTCCAAAAAGTGGTCACACTAACTGGCAAGAAATGACAGATTGCTTCTCCTGTCCTTGTCAAACTGCGCCTTTGCAAGGCTCCGAGCTTCTATGACATGCAAGGGAACAAGACGAAAACAAGATATATCCAGAGAGTGTCACTCCAGTTCAGGAAAGAAAGTTTTTTTCTGAGGCCAACACATAACATTCATAACAATGGCTCTTTTAAGAGCCACCAAATATATAAAAGTCATGACCAAAGTATGCTTTACAAATTTCCCCCACTTTATTGAATACTATATATAATATATTGATATAAAATATGGAGTCGTAAAGTGGAATCGGTACTTTACGACTTCAGAGTTTATGACTCCATTGAAGATAGGAGTCATAAACTTTTTAGTTGCTTATGCTAATCAAGTTACAGGTAGCTTATTCATTTAACCGAAAAACTATAATACAGTTAAATGCATTTATTGAATCCAAGATAGTTGTTTATGATACTTCATGACAGTTTTGTAATCAGATACCTGTGTACTGAAGCTTCAAAATTTTACAACTTTTGAAGGTTTTTTTTTTCAAAAATAACAAAGATTATTTAAAAAATATATTTATCATTTAACTGTGCCAAGTTTTTTAATCACTTCTAGGGCGTTTTGGAGTTGACTTATACGCCGGCCCTGTGTCAGGGGTGTTGCGCCGGCGGTTTCCAATACTCTGACTACTGGCTTCATGGTTTGACGAAGTCTCTGAAAATAACAGTAATGAATAAAATTACTAATGATCATTTTGAGTAAATGAAATAATCCTAACTCACCAGCCTGTCTAGATTGGATGGCATTCCCTTGGTGGTTGTGCACGATAAATTCGCCATTCTCTGAACCATAATATCCCTACCAGTCCATTTCACAAAGATATTAGTCTACTGTTATTGCTACTTGTAACAAAAACTTTTCAATATACTTACCATCTTCGATAAGGGTGGATTCTCGGATTAATCTGAAAAAAAGTTAAGTCTAATTCACTATACTGAAAATCAAGAGTAGAGTATTACTGATGACACATTTTCTTTTAAAGTTTGGATACTTTTCATAATAATTAAGATGTATGTAATAAGTGATTACCTGGTCAACAATTGCCAAGTGGCCTTCTAAAAAACAGGCCAGCTCCTCTAGATAGGCATGCACTTGCACGTCATGAACTGTTATCTACCAGCGAATAGTACAGATCATGTTAGACTAAAGTGCCTTCTAATAACTATAATTTGATAAAGCAGTCTACACAACTAAGTTTTCAAAGTAATGTAGCTTACTGTAAGTGCCACTTGCTCGCTCATTATGACGAGATGACTCAATGTCAATGTAAATCAAACCTTGGATGTGAAGCACAGTGACTGCGCTGAATGGGGCTTGTAACATGATATAGGTATGTAAAAAAGTGTGAGTACCATAGTTGTCACAGGTAACCAAGTCACAATGAACAAATTATGAGCTGGGCTACCTATGGTATCTATGACGTTGTAATGACGTAACAGCGAATTCGGCCATTTTGGATTTGGAATATGCCTCACGGAAAATTTTAGCTTCCAACCTGGACAGGAGGGAGAGTTTTCTTCTAGACTTTAATAATAGTGCTTATAGACTGGGAATTGCGACTCGACCCTGAAGACTATAGCATAAACAAGAGGTAGCTTCTTAAACTAATTAGCCGTGTTACTTGCCAGTACAGTCAACCGTGTTTATAACTAATATCTACGAAAGAAAGCAAATATAAATCCCCTCTTTACTTTATTAGACTTCCAGGTTTAGCACTTGACCTGTCTTATGTATTTTTGAAACTTCCTTCATTGCAGGATTGTAGCATTAATTGGTTTTGATAACAGACAGCAAAGTACAACATGCCTTTATATAAGCCAAATAGTAAGTTTATTACAAAATAATGCTATAAGTTGTTCGATATTTCTACTAATATATATTATACTTTATATACATGTATATAAATTATTAAGCTTATATCTAAGGATATTCATTTCTCTAGTCAGTACTATGCAATTTACTTATAGCTAGGATGTTCAATTACAAATATTTACATGATAAACTCATGATAAACCTTGGTCAGCTTGGTATGTACAATGCAGCTGACACTAAACCCATGAAATAGTACTAATCAGCTCAGCACTATAAAATTGCACTATTTAAATAGACTGATTGCAGTTGATTCAAAAATCAATTTCGTTAAAAATAGTGAATGCTGTACTGCACATACATTTATTTAGTAAGAGTTTGAAATTTTTGAA
This sequence comes from Telmatactis stephensoni, assembly GCA_029948255.1. NCBI lineage: Eukaryota > Metazoa > Cnidaria > Anthozoa > Actiniaria > Isophelliidae > Telmatactis > Telmatactis stephensoni. The sequence continues at coordinate 151,125 of JALIZF010001666.1, forward strand.
TTCTTTGATCAGTAAGATACAGCACTGACACTCACAGCTGTAGTTTCCCCCCCCCCCCCCATGTAAAACAGTATCCATTAGGACTTTAATTTTGTTCTTTTACTGTAACTTTTTCTTCTTTTTTTTTAAATTTTATTGCCATTTTCATGTACGTGTTACCCGTTCACTGGTAAAAATGTTGAAACTTCATGTGTACAATAGTTGGCACTGTGCAGATGGTCACAATGCAATATTGACTGTTGTTAGGGTCGAACTGAAGTGAAACTGTGAAAAGCACGGTGAATACAAAATTGCTGATTTAACACCAGAAGTTCCTAACTGTTATGTCCAAGATTGCTGACCTAAGACATCAAAATAATGATTAAACAATCTCCCCATGAATCTAATTTAGCAAGTATGTCAAGGCCTGGGTTGAAGGCCAATTATGGCTAAGATCATTATATTTTTCTTATGTCCTCATTTTCTGCTCAATCCTCACCAAAATTTGCATGGATGCATAACTTCATGACCTTAACATTTTAGGATGAATAGTTACAAAAAAAATGAAAAGTTACTGTACTTGAAACATTGTGGTATATTTTCACTTCTCCCCTGTTGGACAAATATGAATCTGTCTTAACACCTGAACTACCATTGCTCATTTAGGAGATATTTGCAAATGTTTAATTGAACAGGCAGGTCATGTGACCTATTTTGCATAATATCTCCTAAACGAGCAATGGTGGTTCAGATTCATATATCTCTTAGGGGGAGAACTGAAAACTTGCCACAACATTTTAAGAACAGATGATAGCCATCACCTCATTTTAGTTCAAAATTTGAGGGTGCATCTGAAGCAAGGTTTAAGGTCATGCAACCACCAAATCCCAAAACTTTTCATCATAAAATGTTAAGGTCATGAAGTTATGCATCCAAAATTTCATTGAGCTGAATTATCATTATCATTAAATTTTGGCGGGTGAGGAGAATGGCCTGCTAGAACAAGATATTCTTTCAACTTGTCTAGCCGCTTCCTCCTTGCCACCCTTGAACCAAAATTTACCATCTTTCTTTTGGTATGGCCTTTTCCTTCTTCCATATCCTTCCAGCTCCACCAATCTTTTTTCGACACAAAGCATTGACTTGTATGCATCCCACTTGTTAATTGATCGGTGAAAAATCGTTCGGAAATTGTCATTTTTCTTTTCAACACCTAAAAGAGAGTAAAATAGTGTAGACGATAAATATATTATTATATGAATAGAATTTAATTTACTTCCAAACATTTTAAGATTTAAAGGTTTTTTTTGGACTTCTAAACATTTAATTTTCTTTAGATATTTTAAGTAGTAAGACTGAGGATAAAATAAAGTGTTGTTGCTGTCAACAAGAATTTTGAGATTATGATGATGGGCATGTCGAGTTATACAATGTAGAGTGAAATAAGTTGATTTGCATATAGGGAGATCTGGAGCAAACGAAAAGTGAGTTCAGTTGGGAGCAAAAGACACAGCCAGTAACACATTGTCTTACCTTGCCCAGTAAATAGATCTGGAATGTGGTAAATTGCCACATGCATGTATGGTGTAATTGGGCACGTTTTTGTGTATACATTGCCAGACATATTAAGCAGCTGCTGTACCCATTGTTTAGCCTGCATTGTTCAAAAGAAAGGAAATGGGTTTAGGTATGATATATAGTGAAGTCTATTCTGACTTGTATTTTATGAAAAATGTTCTCTTTTTTTTTAGTAGAACCATTATTGAGCTATATTTATTCAAGAAAATTAGTTTGTTTAACAGTCTGAGATGTCCTCTGCTTACCACTGAAATGTGCTTTGGACTTTGTGTGAAATGCACTTCTTAATAAAAACATATTAAGTTTTATTAGAATAACACTGACCCTATCATGAAAACTTGAAATGTCTTCTTCTGATGGTTTCAGGGTGTCAACAACATCATAGAGTTTCTGGAATCCCTGATGAAAAATATATTTCTTATGAGAACATGTCACAAGTAATAGGCAAGAAAGGTACATTGTAAACCTTAAAGGCAATAATTGTTTTGTAGCATCATCAATTTAGTACTCATTGTGATTTGATTGTTTACATGATTACATGATATCCATAGTGATTTTGTTTGATCTAGATGGCCTGGCCTAACACACTGGTCCATTCTTGAGGGAAGCCTTTAAATAATTTCTTATCATTCCCCATGAGTGAGGACCACTCCCTTTCTCCTTGTTTATTCTCTGAAATAGCGAAGGCAATTCCATACTTCATGATTTCTTTAACAAGAGAGTTCAAATGTTTTGTGGACCACCTGGTTTTAGGTTTTCCAAAGTTTTCTTCCTAAAAATTAGATAAAACAGCAAAGGTTAGCAATTGTAAGTGCATTGTTGCTTTTTTCTGCTGGTGTAGTGTGTTTTCAAATAAAGAGAATGAATGTTCTATATAAAAAGAACACTTATGTAATTATGTTTGCTAACTTTTGTTGGAAGACTATAAATCAAAACATCTGTAATGTAAATGCTCTCTTTAAATGGTGCTACAGATTTCAGTTCAGTCTTTATTACAATATATGTTATCATACATGCAGCCTATGGACAATGGTTTCTGTTGTCATAATTCTAAGGTTATAATTAGGGCTTTAAGTTTTAGTTTTCATCTATAAGGAAGCAGATTATAGTCAACCAAAACAATGTCTCAAAAATTTTAAGACATTGAGAAATCATTTAGCATGTAATATATGTATGACTTTACAGTGTAAATTCAGTGTTAATCATATACATACAAAAATTACAAGCATTCTTATTGGCTGAGAGCACCTCAATATATTTTAAATTGGTTAAAAGTGTGCATATTTTGCAATTTTGAGTGCTTATTTTTAAACTTTGAGTGCATATAAATTGATTATGATTGGTTGACTGTAGCACTTGAATGGTTTTCCACATCACCACCAACAACAACTAAAATGGTGGATCATTCTAGAGATTGCAACGAGGTTTTAATTGAATCTTTCAGATTTAATGCTAAAAGCAAAAATACAACATTAAGCACTGCGAATTGGCTTTGCATATGGAATGTCTGGGCTGAAGAGAAAGGCCACAATAACAGGAAGATATAGAGGAATACGTGCCCAAGGAACTGAACCGTCACAAAATTTTTGTATGCATATGATTAATAAATAATCACATGATTTTTTCGTGCAATTTAGAATAAATTAGGACTCGTTTTCAGTGTTTACAAATTGCACTCACTGTAGAAAACTTTACTCATCGTAATTTATTCTAAATTACACTCAAAATCATGTGATTACCTATACAAATTTTATGTTGTGATTTTGAAGTTCTGGTTTGAAATTTTTGAAACACCACAAAGTAACATTCCCCTCTTTTCAACCAATAATCACTAAGACAGTAAGTACCTCATCCCAATGAACTGCATCATTAATGATGCCAGTCTCTAGCTGGTCTGTGATTCGTAGTAACAGGTGCAGTTCATCCACTATCACTCTCTCCAGTGGAATGTTGAAGAGAGGATTGGCCACTGCACAAGGCTGGTTTGTCCAATTTGTTCCTGTTTCCCTCTTTCGACTCTCATATAACTCCATTGACTTTGACAAATCAGATCTAAAAGGAAAATCATTGTTTAGCATTGATCATTGTATGAAACAGATACACAGCCATTTGAATGATGTTATTATTATTTTGGTTTTGTCTTGTTAGCTTGTCAGTAAAATTTAGTTACTTCTCTTTCTAAACATAGTGGAGGAACCAATTTAATTTTCTTACCTGTAACTTTTGTGCCCTGTGCAATAGATACAACTATTGTTTGAGGTTTCTGACTTCAAACCCAGAGATAATAGAAGGAACTGTAGAAGGAAAAGCATAATCCAGATAAATATTAACTACCAATGTTAACTAATAAGATGATCTGCACCAGAGCTGGGTTTGATTTAGTTGAAATTAAAATTCCCATCATAAGAAGCCGGACCCAGTTCAGATTTGTAAAAAATTCTGAAATATTTTAGATATTTTCATTTATCTAACAAAAGAAAAGGTGTTGGGATTATGACACCTACAAGACACGTACAAACGCCTTGCTGCTTTATTTCCCAGCAAGAGCCAGTCAGTGACAGCAAAGGTCAAATTAATATAATACGAACAGCTTTCTAACTTTAATGGATAATTGTGAAATTATTAAAGTTTTTAAAATTTTTCGAATGAAGGCAGAGATAAGTTTTTTTCAGAACAAATAAAAGGAATGCGTTTTATTTTGTTTTTGCTCCGATATCAGTCGAGATACGACTTTCTAATATTCACAAGTTCGACGGATATATTAGTTTAATATTAGTTCTAGCTTACAACTTCCGTTGCACGAGAATAGCTGTCCATTACATCTGGTTAAACAAGGCCAGCTGCGAAGGCTACTTTCCAATCGTTGTGTCGTACTGAGATCTAGCTGCTGACATTTATACTGGGCGAGATGAGTTTTTCTACATGCTGTAGTTGTTGTGGTAAAAAATTTCCCAACAAAAAATTGTCGAAGAACGTCATTTTCTTTAATGACCTTCACTGGCCCCGAAGAGAATAAAGTCAAGACAGACTTACAATAATTATCTACCTTTTTTGGCCTGTGTTGCAGGCAGATTTCCCACCCCGACGTAACTGCACATGGAAATCAAGTAACTATACTAACGTCCCCAGCCCTCTCCGTGAGTTTAACGCAGTAAGTAGGCAGATTTCCCACCCTGACTTAACTGCACACGGAATTCAAGTAACTATTATACTAAAGTCCCGAGCCCTCTCCGTGAGTTTAATGCAGTAAGTAGGCAGATTTCCCACCCCGACTTAACTGCACACGGAATTCAAGTAACTATAAGCTACTATACTAAAGTCCCCAGCCCTCTCCGTGAGTTTAACGCAGTAAGAGGCAGATTTCCCACCCCGACTTAACTGCACACGGAATTCAAGTAACTATACTAACGTCCCCAGCCCTCTCCGTGAGTTTAACGCAGTAAGTAGGTAGATTTCCCACCCCGACTTAACTGCACACCGAATTCAAGTAACTATTATACTAAAGTCCCGAGCCCTCTCCGTGAGTTTAATGCAGTAAGTAGGCAGATTTCCCACCCCGACTTAACTGCACACGGAATTCAAGTAACTATACTAACGTCCCCAGCCCTCTCTGTGAGTTTAACGCAGTAAGTAGGCAGATTTCCCACCCCGACTTAACTGCACACGGAATTCAAGTAACTATACTAACGTCCCCAGCCCTCTCCGTGAGTTTAACGCAGTAAGTAGGCAGATTTCCCACCCCGACTTAACTGCACACGGAATTCAAGTAACTATTATACTAAAGTCCCGAGCCTTCTCCGTGAGTTTAACGCAGTAAGTAGGCAGATTTCCCACCCCGACTTAACTGCACACGGAATTCAAGTAACTATTATACTAAAGTCCCGAGCCCTCTCCGTGAGTTTAATGCAGTAAGTAGGCAGATTTTCCACCCTGACTTAACTGCACACGGAATTCAAGTAACTATAAGCTACTATACTAAAGTCACCAGCCCTCTCCGTGAGTTTAACGCAGTAAGAGGCAGATTTCCCACCCCGACTTAACTGCACACGGAATTCAAGTAACTATAAGCTACTATACTAAAGTCCCCAGCCCTCTCCGTGAGTTTAATGCAGTAAGTAGGCAGATTTCCCACCCCGACTTAACTGCACACGGAATTCAAGTAACTATACTAACGTCCCCAGCCCTCTCCGTGAGTTTAACGCAGTAAGTAGGCAGATTTCCCACCCCGACTTAACTGCACACGGAATTCAAGTAACTATTATACTAAAGTCCCGAGCCCTCTGCGTGAGTTTAATGCAGTAAGTAGGCAGATTTCCCACCCCGACTTAACTGCACACGGAATTCAAGTAACTATACTAACGTCCCCAGCCCTCTCCGTGAGTTTAACGCAGTAAGTAGGCAGATTTCCCACCCCAACTTAACTGCACACGGAATTCAAGTAACTATTATACTAAAGTTCCGAGCCCTCTCCGTGAGTTTAATGCAGTAAGTAGGCAGATTTCCCACCCCGACTTAACTGCACACGGAATTCAAGTAGCTATACTAACGTCCCCAGCCCTCTCCGTGAGTTTAATGCAGTAAACAAAGAAAGGCCTCCCATCGAGTTTAAAGACCAAGTGCCATAAAACCGACTCCATAAATCATGTCTGTAAAAAACGGTATTTACGTGCCCCTTACCTTGTAAGCAATCGCAGCAGTTCAAAAAAATAAAATAAAAATCTCTTAAGTTGCGAAAATTTGACTTGGAAAACTGGCTCTTATGGTCTTCGCATTGTGAATCCGCCATACCGGATGTGACGTCACGGGTGGAACGACATGAGACGATGGCCTTTCCAGGTTCTCAAATGGCGGGAAATTAGAAAGAAACACAACGCCAATCCACAAGAAAGTTAGTAATGACGAAGCGTTGTGTAGCCCAAGGCTGCAACTCGCAGCCAAAAGGAAATATAAGTCTCCATAAATTCCCAAACGATCCAAAAATAAGAAAGCAGTGGGAAACATTTGTAAAAAGTCGGAGACAAAACTGGCAAAGTACAAATCACAGCTACCTCTGCAGTTTGCATTTTCTTCAGTCCGACTACATTGACAGTGGCATCAGAAAGTCATTTGGATTTCAAGGACAGTAAGTATATAAGCCGTTCTCAGCAAAAACAATTTTTCTTGGTGTACTTACAGTTATTATAGCTATGGTATTTTTACAAAGCGGACGTGTTTTTCGTTTATTTTAGAAACCGACTGAAACCTGATGCAGTCCCAACTGTACATACTATTGCAGTCCCTCAAACAGTCAAAACACCATCTCAAACTCGAACTGCTTTTGAAAAGAGAGAAAGACAGAGGGTAAAACTGTAGACTAATGAATTATTACAGTAATACTGACCAGCATGCCAGGCCTCTTGATTCAGTTTTATTGAATCCTGAAATATTTTGTTTTAATAGATATTAGAAGATATTACTAAGGAGCCATATGCCCAAAATGAAAACATTCCAATTCAAACAGAACAAGCAGCGGAAAGTCCTATTCAATGCCTTGCATCACCTCTAAGTGAAAACATAGACAATCATTGCATAGTAAGTGGCCATTTATATACCTCTCCTCCAGGTCTTAGATATAAATTTAACTAGTTCATATGTTTAATGAAAAAGGAACTGAAAGATGATCAGCCATTAGTCCAAAAGAAGAGAAGTGTAAAACTGCAGGCGAGGATTTTAGGTCATAGCAAAGGTGATTGTATGGATAGTTGAGTTTTAATATCAGTATATACCTAATTATGATTTATGAAATTCTCATTACTTACATTTTAATAAAACAGGTTGCCAAACCAATGCAAAGGTCTTTGTAAATAAAGCAACACAATGTAACTTATCAACACCTCAGAATGTTGATGAATTACCAAAAGTTCAGCTCGACAGTGACAGTTCTGATGAGTACAGCGATACATCTGATGTATCATATACTCCCTCAGAACCCTCAGAGGCAGATATGTATCAAACCCAAGACAGCACTTCTGATGATGAATGGTACATTTGGAAATTTCTTGTTACAGCCAAAATCGTTGCATCGCGACCAGCAAATTACTAATTTTGTTTTGATTTTGGGTTTTTCTGAGCCGTCAATCAGTTTGGGGGTGGAGCTTCTTTCAAATCAACCAATTACTGAACGAGTTCATGAAAGCTCCGCCCCCAAGAATGATAGACGGATCAAAAAGACCAAAGTCTTACCGACGTTGGAGGTCACGATGCAACGATTTTCGCTGTAAAATAACAGCATGGTTACCACTAATGCTGGTATGAGAACTTTTGCTTTCACTGGCGCCAAAGAATGGAACAGCCTACCAAAAGAATTCAGAAATGCAAGCAGTATAGCTTCATTCAAAAGACTGTACTTAAACGCAAAGTTTAAGGAATTAAAGAGCGACATTGAATGACATTTTAAAATATTTCAACAACAACAACAACAAAAAACTTATGTTATATGTTATTTATAATGAACTGTTATTGTTATTATTTATTATTCTTGCATGTTTTTTAGGGCCTGGATGAAAATTACTTAAATGTAATTCTAGTTACCCTAATCAAATAAAGTGTTATTATTATTATTATTTCATTTTAATTATTTTAATGGTGGTGTTTTGTATTTTTTTAGGGACCTGACTTATGAGCCCCCTCATAAAGAGAGAAAGTTCATTGTGTTTGAGTCAGCATTGATACAACTGTTTACTGTGTGTTTTACATGTCTATCATATAATGTGAAACCACCAGTGATAAAAGTTGTGGGTTCTTTTATTTCTGTACTACAAAAATTGCCAGACATGTGGCAAGAGGTTTCAGTGGAGATCCCAGCCAATGATGGGAAATATTCCTGCTGGGAATATCTTACTACCAGCCTCAATCCTGTTTGCTGGTGCCCTTCCGAGTAAAGTCATACGAGTCCTCACATCATGTGGTGTCCAAACAATATCCTTGACAACATTCTTCAGACATCAAAAGAAATTCCTACTCAAAACTGTGTCCAATGTGTGGTTTAGAAAAGAGACAGCCCTTTTTGAGAGTTTAAAGAACAAAAAGCTGGTGTTGGGAGGCGATGGGAGAAGTGACAGTATGGGGCACTCTGCCAAGTATGGGAGCTACACCATCATGGAACTAGAAGAGAATAAGATAATAAACATTCAACTTGTTCAGGTACTTCTATTATTAATCCTATTTATTCTAATAATCACTATAATTATCACTGAGTTATGTTTGCAAATATTCTACCTAGTGCAATGAAGTCAGTGGATCAAACCACATGGAACTTGAGGGATTTAAAAGATGCATGGCCAGCCTTACAAGGATGAAAATGAAAATAAAGGTTTTCAGTTATATATAGATGCTCAATGAAATGAAAATGAAAATCTAAAAATAATGTTCATTTTGCAGATACAGTAATTTTAATTAGAGTGCTGGCAATTTTAAAATCTGTCAAATAAAAACAAAGTTTTCTCTAACATGTAGTTTATACTTAGTGGCTTGCAAACAGAATTGAGTTGACTAAGAAAAGTAAAGTACAAAAGACACAAGTACCTCATTATGATTATACCTGTCTAAAATAGCCACTAAATAAGAACTACTAGAATGACAGCAACTGCTCTTAACAGTAAGGTGTGATGTGATTTCTCTAATAATTATAATAACAATAGTGGAATATTAGAGTGGTATTCATCAAACTGTAAAACAAAAATATTACAAAATAGTCAGGGTTACCGTAACAATAGTCTTAGTTTAGTTTAGTAACCATTTGACAGTGTAGCAAAGACCACTCTAATTTACTTTTTACAAGTAGAGTATTAATACTAAAGGTTTAGCACTTTTTAGCTATTAACACTGCTAATTAAACAAAGAAAATAATATAATGTACTGGTATTAACATAATTATAATAATAATTTTTCAGAAATTTGAAATATAGAATATTGTACCCAGTATTTTAACAAAAAAAATATACAAGTCAATGTGAAAAACTATGCATTTTTTCTCATAGATCATTGTTACTGATATGCATACAATGATTCAGAAGTATATCCGGGAAGCATATAGTAAAGTAATCCACTACTATGATGTGTGGCATGTGGCCAAAGGTAAGATTAATTTTTTTAATATAAGCAATGCTAGTCAATAAGTCAGTTTCAAACAGTTCTCTGTTGCCCAGGTTTAAAGAAAAAACTTGTTACACTGTCTAACAAGAAGGGCTTTTTAAATTAGTTGCCAAGTGGATCAAAAGCATAACAAACCATTTGTACTGGGTTGCAAAATCAAGGTTAGTGGAAGAAACTATAATAAACAATAATATTAAGGGCAATTTTTCATAACAGAACATATAAATTTTTGTCAATGTTTTTAAATGACTATGTACAAATCCAATGAAATTGTCATTTTATTGCAGCAATGGAGATGGGCAGTTGGCAACAGCTACGTGGGATTCGTTAATGAGTCACATGCAAAACATCCACAAACATCCCAACAAAAAGTTCCGCAAATGTACCCACAAGAAGGTTAACAGGCAATGGTTTAAACCAGGTATTCTAATAAATAAATTTAATAGTTCATTTCTGCATGCAAGTAGGAATGGGAACTAACATTCAAAAATAGTACTTACCTATTATACACCCATTTCTTGATTTTCAGGTGCAGAAGACACAGTTAAACTCTCTGAAATAATTGAGAACACCAGAATGAGAAATAGGGTGGCCAAATTGTCTCCTCTAGGGCAAACATCCTCACTTGAGGGATTTCACAGTGTTGTCAATCAGTTTTGCCCAAAAATGATTCATTTTTCATACAATGTTATGTATGCAAGGTACAAAAACTTGGATTTATATTTATATTATGATTCATGTGAATCTAACTGTTCAACAATAAAAACATGTTTGTTTTCTCTTTGGACAATATCAATGTACTAGGATAAGGTTAGCTGCTCTTCATTTCAATGAAAATGCTGGCCGCCCAACCAAAAAAAAAAAATAAAGCAGGGAATGAAGAATATGCTATAAAGTTCCCAAAAGCAAAAAAGGGTGGCCATACTGTTGTTGCCATACCAACAAGCTGTACTTATGGTTAGTAGTATCCAGGATCTTTCTTGGAAAATTAAATGATAATTTGCATAATCATTTTTGCTGAACTTCAAAGCAATTAAATGACTTCTCATGATGCTTATCATAGAGAAATTTCTCTAACTTACATGTACAATAAATTCTCATTTCTTTCACTTACCTAGTAAATGTATCTCATTTTTCTCTTTGTACAGGTTATGTTGAAGAGTCATTTGAAGAGCTGTTTTCCTTGCTTGGGAGAGATAGTGATGAACAGCAACTCAAAATTATACCACCAGAGCCAATGTGCAGTAAAAACAACAAGCCGGTAAAGGAGGAAGCCATAAAAGCCCATACGTCACGATACTAGTTAATTGTCCTGCCTCACATCCCGGCTTTATTTTGATTTTCGGTGCTTTTGTTTAGGTATCATAGAATCATTGACTTTGGGCCATATTTGTATACTGTCTATGAAATTAATACACTAGTGTGGTTTGAAGAAAGATTTTTAACAATTGCTACATTACATTCTTCCCTGTATGTTGAATCAGGAGTACTTCCTTGTGAATCCCTTGAATATGTTCTGATGTCAAAGGCTTTTGGCATGATAAATTGTATAGTGTTTGTGAACAAATGTCAAATGCATGGCATCAAATAAATTTATTGCTGTGGTGGCTGTATACACAGGACATGCCAGTCACATCAGACCATCACATCAGATATTATCATTTATCATTCATTTAGTCACAAGTGTAGGAAAACCGATGCAACTCACACTAGTTTTATGCTAATCATCACTTCCTCCTACGTAATCAGTACTCCAGAATCCAGTTTGAACTGCATAAAGATATAATAATCCCAGCATTTAGTCGTCAGGAAAATGAAATCCTTCAAAGAGAAAATTTTCTTCCAAACCAGGTGGAGGGAAATGAGCACGAATACACGACACAACACAAGCTGGTAAGACAACGCGAATATGCCGACCAAGCCAGTCCCAGCACCATCTAACAAACTGCCTGTATGCAATATGCCGTAAACGTTTGTGTTCTGGACCGTCAAAACCACCAAATTGTTGGCGGTACGAATACCAAGCAGTTTCAAGGACGTCCATATCTGTGCAAGTAACAAGCAAACCTGGATTTTGTGTGATGCATTGTGGAGTTGGAATATGATGCTTATCAGCAGATATGATATTTCGATCGGTGACTTTCTCAATCTCCTGACAACAGACACACTCCCTTTCGGTATCCTGTTGCTGACAATGCTTGCCACATTTACACCAGTTGTTGTTTACGGTTCGTTGTGCCAATTCTTCATCGCTGCTCTCGTTATTCTCAGAAGCTGGCAAAGAAACTGACTCAGGCTCAAACAAATAGGGTTGAACTCCTTCTATGACATCTATTTCGTCATCAGTTTCACATTCTAGAATCATTTCAGACCCAGAATCGCTCGAATCGCTCGACAACGACAAAGAAGAAGAGTCGTCCGCCATTTTGTAAAAAGCGACAGTTCCACCCATGACGTCACTTCCGTTATGGCGGATTGGTCGCGCAAAAATCAGAAGTGCCAGTTTTCGATATCCGTTTTTTCGCAAATAACGTTTCATTTTTTCGTTTTTTTATCAAAATCGATTATTTATGAGGTAAGGCAAATGTTAATAGTGACATTTATGGGGGTCTGTTTTATGGCACTTGGCCTTTAAGGTTCAAAACAAGTTTGTCTTTAATCTTTCCATGCAATTTCATCTGCCTTGCATGCCACACTATGACAGCCTCCAAACTCACTTGGTACCCAGTGATATTTCCTGGGATTTCTTTTATAGCAAACATTTCCTTAATTTTTTTGAAAATAATAGCTTGTACAGCTTTGATTTTGTTTTTAGACAAAAGTATTGGTGTATCACAGGATTTCTGAAAAAAACAACATCAATCAAATGATAACATTATCGTCCTGAAATGTATATGAATTAAACATATTTATCACATGTACTAGGATGGATATTGTTATCTGATATCATAAAACAGAGAAATTCAAGAAATTCAATACGTTATAAATAACACTTTATCTCATCAGTTAAAAATCGAACGCCGTTCATTGATAGTTAACCAGTTGCCAGCGGGGTTATAGTATGAGATATGTACATAGTTCGCCATTAAGAATTATAACTGTGCTCAATTTGTACTTACCCTAGTTCTACCAAGATTTGTCCGATTTAGCAGATTCTGCCAAGCATCGTCAGACATTCGAGTTTCTAGCTTGAATAGCAAAAGTTGCCAGTCGGGAACCCACATGAGCTGCACGCGTTTCTCCCACAGGCCTTCAGGCAATAACATATGTAGTGCATCTTCGACGCCTTTTTCTTTGTGTACATTATCAAAAACGCTTTTGATGGTATCCTTAGTGAGCGATGGTTTTGTTTTGGGATCTCTCAGACAGCAGTAGCTTAATATAATTGCCAGAGTGTCCCCAGAGGATTCACACGTCTTTGATGGAGTGCATTGTTTTCTTCGTATATTCTTGAAGTTTGCATCTCTTCGTAGCTGGCAAAAGACTGTCGTCATTCTCGATGTTGCTTGTGCTTTTTGGGGGCTTTTTAAAAGAGGAAGATGAGGCCGCAGACCCTGATGTAGACGAATTTGGCGTTGAACAAAGTGGAGGGTTGAAGGTCATCGAGCGAGATTCGTTGCAGCTGGTAGTACAATTGAGAAGGCCAGAAATCTCCTTTACAAAGGGCATCTTCTTTACTGGCGACAGCTCATTTTGCCTCAGTAATAAGCCCGCTAGTCCAATGAACTAACGACTAAAACTTCACCTTTTCTGTTCGCTTTCATTCCAGTTAGTTCATTGCACTGCTCATCTTTCAGTTTGTGTTTACTTACAAATCTTATTTCCAAGGGAAATTTCTTGAAAAATGAACTTTTTGCAATAACTTGAGGTTCTTTTCCACAAACATCGCCATTCAAAACAAACCAGCTTATATCTGGGTGCAAATTTTCAGAGAAAATGCGAAAAAGGGGCATAATACTGATCGTACCGATGCTCGATTCACTCTCCTGATGCTAGAAATGCTGCCAAATCCCTCAAATTTCCCGCTCAAAAACGCAAAGCCACATATGGGTAGTGATAAAAGAAATCAGACAGAGCTATATGTAGTTTACTTGTGTAATGACAAGATTTTTGCTTTATTTCATTGTCGCCTCAAAGTTGACAGGTTAAGAACATGTTAATTGATATGTGTGTACTTAGCGCAACATGAAGTTAACTGCAGCCTTTTGTTTAAGTGCCACAGGTATCGTACAAATCTGAACTGGGTCCGGCTTGTTATGTGTTGACAAGATATTTTCAAATGGAATATAAATATACAATAAAGCAAAATTATTTTGTGCCATCTTTTTTATTTTTCTGTACCTTGTAGTCTCCGCCAAGGTAGATTTCTGTACAAACTTTCTTTTCATTGGCAATGATGTAGCCATTTTCCATCACTACATTGACATCTTTTATGATATGTGAGAGTGCAACTCTCAGGTGATCATAGTCTTCCTGGGCTTTTATACAGGCTATACATGGTTTCCTGAAATAAAAATGCAATGTCTATGTCTATTTATATGAGATGCTACAAATCGTTTTAAAGATATTTTTGATTTAATTAAGATTTAATGATGTAAATCAAGTCCGTATATGATGTTTTATTATTAAATCAATATCACAGATTGTTGATATTATTGCATTATTCGTGATTAGTAACCACTATTCACATGTATTCACGCTGTTGGTCAGCAGTTCGCGATTGGATGTCATCACTAGCCGCACGTTTCACGGAATTCCGTCTTGGAGAGATTTTCTTTTGCATAGCCCGAACAATTACGTGCTGGTTTCCGTTTATCTGCCAATCATTCTGTAACTTAATACATTTGGTGCAACACTTAAGAGCTGACAAGTAGATTGTTGTTGTTTTGTTTGGTATCAGTCTAAATGCCGTTATGAAGCGAATGTTAGGATTCACCATTGGCCTAGCCATTGTGACCATATATTATTCTCATATACAACGTTGTTAACATACTAGATTATTCTCGTGAGACAAAGGATAACAAATATGCTGACAGGCTGGAAAATTTATTGACGAAGAACAAAGAAAAATGCTTCAAAAAGCGCTTACCGTGTCATGATAGTCGGAGTGAAGAAAAGTGGAACTCGAGCTTTGCTGGAAATGTTAAAACTTCACTGACCGAGACCAGAATTATAATGGTCTGGAGTGGTACAAAAACAGAATGCCAAAGTCATTTCCAGGAGACATTACTATCGAAAAGTCGCCTGCTTATTTTGTCACAAGAAAGGTCCCACAAAGAGTTTACAATATGTCAAAAAATGTAAAATTATCGGTTGTAGTACACGACCCTGTATGGCGTGCTGTTTCAGACTATACATAATCACTGGAGAAAAGTCCAACGAATCAAATATTTGAAAGATTTGCAGTAAAAGATCTCGACAGGGGACTCGTTAATGCTGAGTGGATAAAACTTAAGATTGGGCTATATGTGCAACATCTAAAACAGTGGCTGCATTTTTTCCCGTCAAAACAAATTCACTTTGTAAACAGAGAAGAACTGGTAAAAAATCCAGCGAAAGAACTACGGCAAATAGAAACCTTTTTGAAACTGAAACCACTTATTACCGAGGAGAATTTTATTTTTAACAAAACAAAAGGATTTTACTGTTTAGTAAGGAAGAAAACTTCATATAAAAAATCGAAGCCTCAATGTTTAGGCAAGTCAAAAGGAAGGACACATCCGGTAGTGGATGGTGAAGGATGAGGCGATAAACTTGCTGAAAAGTTACTGCAAGCCACACAACATGCTATTATACAAGATGGTGCATTGGAATTTTTTTTGGGATTAAATCGTTTTCATTCAATTGTTGCAGTTTGAAATTATGAGTAACATTTTTCTCAGTCACAATTTTACTAATTTAGATGTACTTAATCAAGTACTGTATTTAAGGCTTGTATCACTATTAAAACTGTTAGCCCACTTCAATCTGTAGTAGTGTAGACTCAAAATACATGTCATTCACAGCTGAACATAAATGATAAAAGGCTGTAATTTTGAAAAGGAGACATTTCAAAATATTAATATTATATCATTTCCTAAGTTTACATGTAATATTAAAAGGTGATTATGAATCTTTTGTCACGGATTACACAAAGGAGTATTATAAAATGGAAATTTATTTGTTGCACCTGGAATTTTGAGATACAAAAGGCAATTGAAAATTTATCCCTCATTTTATCAACTTCCACATGATTATATTGCACTAAGGGCCTATTGGAGTGAGCTGGCCAGGTTAACTGGGCTGGTGCATTTTCCAAAATCTAAAAAATTTGTTTTTCATGGAAAAGCTAGTATATTTGATAAATCAAACTAGCCTGCTTCATATATTCAGGCACTAAAAATGACTTGTGAATGACCAAGTTTGGGCTTCTCTTGTGTATGAAATACAGCAAGGAATAGACAATTTAAACTTGAAGGAGATAGTCTATTGATATTTGGACCCTTAGCCCATCATCGGAGTAGAAATTAAAGGGCTTAGGCTCTAAATGCAAGTTCAATATACAGTTGTATAAGTTAATTCAATTCATTTCTCCCTAAATGTATAGTTCTGTTCAATCATTCTTACCAGAGCTGGACATAATTTTCTCCTCATTATCCAATATGCTGCAGGACAAGACAAATAAATTACTTGACCTGCTAAGCACTGTTCCATCACCAGACAATTTGACCTAATTGTAAAATCATAAAATCAAACTGTTATTATGATGCTATATGTTTTAGAGGTTTATTTGCTTTAGCAACTTAAAGTACAGCAAAAGCAAAACAAAAACACATAAATTATGTGCATGTTTTTGTTTTAGAAACTGCTGAAATTTGAAGCAATCAAGCACTCATATATAAGAACCACATATATATCAATTTTATATATAAAGCCATTTCAGTCTGTCCCAGAAAAAAAACAGGTTTTTTATGGGGTTTTTACTGTATTTAATAATTAAGTAATACTGAGTTATTGTTGTGGGCACATATTCATCATTGGGCATTTCTGTCATGGTACCCCTTAAATTAAGTAATGATTTGACATCTAGTTATTTAATTTTCTTGTCCATTAATTCCTAAGCCCACCCTCTTAGTAAATGCCTTCTTTAAACAATAAGTAAGGACTTCTTGAAGCATTTTCATTTCATTATCAAATGTCAGTACATTGAATTTTACATACCCTTATAAGAGCCTTTTTCAGGTGGAAACTCATCAAGCTGAAATATTAAGGCAAAGTCATATCAGTTTTATTATCAAGGCAAAGAAACAAGATCTTTTGGATATTTGGATGCAGTGAGGAAGTCTAGGGAACACAGGGTGGTGGAAGAGCATGAGCCAGGAAGTCAAGAAAAATGATTTCACTATCAAAACTTACATGCTGCTCAATTAATGTTTTCATGAGATACTTAAATGGAATTTGTGCCCCAGCATTCGGCCCAGGTGTTTTTGTCACATATCGCTGGCATCTCTCAATGAGGTATGACCTCGGCAAGGACTTGTGCTGCTGTGTCAACTCGTGGTAACCAGCCAAGGAGATTGAATGGCGATTTAAGACATGGACCAGGCATTTGACTTTTTCTTGTTGGCTGTCTTCTCGATCTAAAAGTTTAATAGAGTTATAAGCCAAATAATCTGATTAATTAAGTAAATTGCGTGCAATTTAAGAATGCAAATTCTCTTTGCACGTTGTTTATCTGAAGTTTATGTCAAGACTCGTTTAGTAGCATTTCAACAAGAAGTTGCTTTGCGAACTGGACACTAACTCTTCTTTTGCACTTGTTGCCAGTACGCTTTATTAAGGGATTGCCCACGCTTTTTTCAAATCACTGAAAATCATGTTCGATACGTTAAGTGACAATACCTTTTGTCTAATCTCAGGTAAATAACAATTCCCTTTCTCCTCTTAAAAAAGTCCATACTATGGGAATTACAATAAGTTTGACTTTTCATACCTGCACATCGGTTTTCATCGGTTGATTTGGTTGGTGTATTGGAGAAGTCTATTACAACACTTTCCTTTGTTGATTTCTCTTTCAGACTCACTGAAATTGGTGCGAGGTTGAATCTTTCACTGAATTTCAGTGCAACAGAAGCTGTTTCACTGTAAATAGAAATAAACACAAGTTACTCCGTTGTTATAAAAACTTTGTTGGTGTACGTTACTTATTCAGTCAGAATTGAAGAAGTCCCTGAATCCGAAAAGGAGATCGAATAAGAAGAGCTTTCAATGGAACCATACTCAAACGAGCCTTTGGCTGACCTAGAATGGACCAAAGAATACAAAAAGCGTATCGAGGAGAAGAAGAAAAGGGACAGCATGCTACATAACCGTCTGAAAGGTGTAGAAGAAGCAGAAAAGTGGTGAGTTTCTCACACATTTCGAGATCGATGCCGGGCAGTTAGACCCGGCAATTAAGCTTGTTACTCTAGCATTGAATATGCAAAGTCCTCGACTAAAATTATGTGTCAAATGCAGTGAGATTCTGCTGGAAAAGATGATCTTAGTTCATCAAGCGATTACCCTGATAATTGGATTATTTTTTATGTGAAATTCGTCTAATATTTTGTCTGAAATTTATGATTTTGATCAGCTGAATTTCGAATTATACATGTAGTTATGAATAGTTATTGCCTCTAATTTGGTTCTTTATCATTTCAGGTGTTCTTGTGGTCATTGTGATACACAATTTCTCATGAATTATAAATAATGGCACTGCTGTAAAGAAATTGAGCAATTTATAGACGCTCTCAATTCCCCAAGAGTTTTGGAAGATACGAAGGTGCCAATGGCCTGTATTACACAACACCCAGGGTTTTCCTCTGTTTGTTTGGACAAATAGGTTCTTCGTCTGGTGGTGAATAAATATAGAAAGATTGATGGAAAGAGCTACACCAAGGTAAGTAAACTGCATCACACAAACGTAACCGAATATAGTATTAAACAGGGTACAAACACTTGAATCATGCAAAACCTAGTAGAGGTCCTTGAGTCCTATTGTTTTCAATTGCTTCGATGATACTGCTATTTTATGTTTACCACCAAATAAAGTGATGTGATGATAAAGTAAAGTGATGTGTTTTGCCTACTGTTAGTGTTTGTATTCTGAATTGTTTACACCCAATGAAATACCAAAGATATTAAGAAAAAATTGTCCCTGTTGAACTCTTCTAAGATATTCTTATGATTTTTTTCCTGTACATTTCTAAGAAGCATATTGTACTCACGACATCTTATTTACTGTCAGAAAATGCTAATGAACAACACTTACACTAAGTAAAGTCTTGTTCGCCATGTGCTCCGAAAAAGCCACTGCAAGGTCCACTGGGATACCACAGGGAACCCATACAAAATTTAATAATCCTGATGTGAGACATCAACAGTAACAAAATGGTAGAACTTGAACGAAGTAAACAAATGTATATATAAAAGTCATAGTTTCTTCTCAATGGGGCACAGCTTCACTACTGGCCTCTTCAAAACCGTGTCCTTTAGCTTAACATCAGCTGTACGAACATGACCATCAGCTCCAGCATAGGTCTTGATGATACGCCCTAAAGGTCACTTTCCTCAAGAAGTGTCTGGTTGTAGTACAAGTACCAAATCACCGACCTTCATATCATCTTGAATCTTTGCCCATTTTCCTCGGGGGCTCAATGCTGGTAGCCATTCTCTGAGACATCTGTTCCAGAAATGCTGATCAATTCTTGCACTCTATGCCACCTCTTTCTCGGGTTAATATCTGTGCTATCTACTGTATCTGGGGCAAATTGGCCACCGACCTGGCCATGCAAAAAAATGGTTAGGTGTCAGTGGAATGTCATCCCATGCGTTGGCTGACTGATACGTAAGGGGACGCGAGTTAATCAATCCTTCAGCACCTACAATTGCACTGTGAAGTTCTTCATCATTGATGTCTGCATTTCCAAGGACAATCTTGATGGCCTTCTTTGCTGCCTTAACCATGACTTCATGCACTCCATTAAAATGAGGGGCACCTGGTGGTTTAAAATGCCACTCTATTCCTTTATTTGCAGCCGAAGCTTGGATCTTGTCTTTGTCAAGTCCTGCAACTAATTCTTTGAGTTCTCTGTCCCCACTAACAAAGTTAGTGCCATTGTCAGAAACCATGACCTCTGTCAGGCCACGCCTAGAAACCATTCGATAAAAGGCATTTAAAAATGAGTCAGTATCAAGTCCATAAGCCATTTCAAGGTGTACAGCTCTACAACTTAGGCATGTGAACAAACAAAGATATTGCTTCTGGTGTGTCTTTCCTCTTCCTTGCTTAGTCAGGAATGGTCCTGCAAAATCAACTGAAGTCTGGCTGAATAAAGACTTGTCAGTACGAAAGCCTGATAGTGGAGCCATGATCTGAACTGCTGGCTTAGCTTTCCTTAGACTGCACTTGGCACACTCTCTCTCACACTCTCTCTCTCTCTCTCATCCTGCCTCCCTGGCTGGGTTGCTCTTGGTTGGAACATAGCGCCATTGACTTGGATCTGTTTTTGACTGAATCTGTCCGACTCTGTTAGCGACAAAAGGCTTAAATTGACGTGACTGGCCGCGAACCCAGTAAAGAACATCTAAGCTATCAGTCCAAAACACCACTTTGTTGATATCAATCTTACAAGTTAAACAAGTTGTCTGTGATAAGTAAGCCAACAATGGCTCCCATCAATTCTAGTTGAGGTATACTTGTTGCTTTCAAAGGTGCTACTTTTGCTCTTGAGGTGACAAATCGAACAGTTACAGATCCTGATTGATAATGATGAACTAGATAAGCAATGGCACCATAGGCTGCTTCAGAAGCATCGCTGGGGTAGTAGCTGCGGGTCAATGACAGTTCCTTCTTTTCTTAATGCTCTATGGACCTTAATATCACTCAGCTGTGACAGTTCCTCAAACCATGCAGATGCTTTACGATTTAAATCTTCAGGTAAATCTTGATCCCATGTTATACCAGCTATCCACATCCATGTGCAGACGCTTTACGATTTAAATCTTCAGGTAAATCTTGATCCCATGTTATACCAGCTATCCACATCTCTTGAAGTAAATTGATTTGGCTCAGATGACCATGAGACTCCAAGAGTCTTAACGACAGGCATAGCATCAGATTCTAAGTCTAAACTAAACTTCTTTAGGTATTGCCTCAAGAACCTCTGCCTTGTTTGATAGCCACTTCTTTGGGGTCATTCCTGCTTTACCATACAATGACTTGAGCTCCTCATACAAATTGATAGCTTCATCAACTGTGTCCACCGAGTCCATGCTATCATCCATGTAGGTACTTTCACAAACAGTCTCAGCAGCTCTAGGAAACTCATGTTTATTTACTGACGCATTGTGCTGGTTAACAAACTGAGCCAAGTAAGGCAAAGCGTTGACCCCAAAAACCACTCGGGTAAACTGATGGCTTTTTGCTATTGTCCATCTGTTGGCACAAAAATCTATGAACGGATTGATCTGATGGTTTCATGTGAACTTGCAAATACATCTCTGTAATGTCACACACCAGAGCAACAGGAGATCGCCTGAATCTTGTAAGTACATGTTTTAGATCGTTCTGTAGTTTTGGACCCTGTTGAATCAAGGGCACTAGGACAAAGTCGTTGTGTTTATGTGTAATAAATCGAGTTAAAAATTGTACTTATCTGCAGTCAATCCTTTGAAGCTCTGAAGTCACATTTCCTCTGTTTTTGACCTTTCTGGCCTCTGTTCTAGCTGTTATAATGCTTTATCTTTGGTCAAACGAACGTTCCAATGGTTTGAATATCGATACTCATTTGCAATTGGGGTCCAGTTCCCGCTCCGCCAAACTTTAGTTAGCAATTAGTAGTAATAAGTTAATCAAAATTTCGACTTAATATCAACTCTAAAAGAGAGGGGTGAGCAATAGAGCTCTTTCTATTGTCCTCTCATCTGCTCGTATAATTGGATTATCTTGACAGGTAAGGGGGCCAGTGATGACAGATTTAACTTTAACGTTCCTACCAAGCCCACCAGCGAGCGGATTATTTTCGGTAATTTGACTACGAGTCAGTAAACAGAAAGCGTGACCGTTGGCCCGGCAGTAGAGGATTATCCAAATCCGTTTGATCACGTAATCTATCGAACACTCAACTGAAACGCTTTTCGGCGATCCACTTGGAATGATGGCCACCTTGGTGTCTTGGAGACAAAATACAACACCAATCAACAAAGACTGCTAAAAACTGCTATGTAAAATATGATGTGGTGTTCATACTAGAAATATAATCCTTTGTCCTCATTGTTATGGTGTTATTGTTATGCTAGAATTATGCTGTATTTTTCCCTTGGCTCTTCCCGGTCCATCTAAAATAGCTAACAGTTCTGTCAATATAAATGTGCAGGTTCAGATACAGAAAGTTTTATACAAATTTAACTACGAAGAACGATGTCAAAATGACAAGTTCAATTTGAATAGGCCATATGCACTAACAGGTCACGTGACCCTATCTCCCCTAAATCGAGCAGTGCCGTCAAAATGAATTCCAAAAATAGAAAGTGCACCTCGATATCAGTAAACGTACCAAGTTTCAGCTCATAAGGTGTAATACAGGAGAAATGACAGTAAATTTAAGATTTGATATTTTCTTAAGATTCGTTCGGAAAAACGCGTTGGATGGCAAGCTCGTGCCATCCAACGTGTTTTTTCGAACGAATCTTAAGAAAATTTCCAACCTTAAATTTGCTGTCGTTTTTTCTCTTATTCATCTTATAAACCGAAACTTTGCACTTATACTAATATCGAGGTGCTCTTTCTATTTCTGGAGTTCATTTTGACGGTACTTGATTTAGGGGAGATAGGGTCACGTGACCTGTTAGTGCATATGGCCTATTGCTTGTGCAAACACATTGACTGAAAGTGTGAAAACATTGCTCAACCAATTCTTGCTATTTTCCTCCCTGAGTAAATGTAGTAAAAATGGCTCTCGATCGCGACCAACTTTATGTTGTCGAAATTATACGGAAAGGATATAATATTTTTTTAACTGGTGAGGCCGGGACAGGAAAATCAAAAGTCCTACAGGCAATTCCAAACGAAGGAGCTTATTACTGAAAATAATCCGCTCGCTGGTGGGCTTGGTAGGAACGTTAAAGTTAAATCTGTCATCACTGGCCCCCTTACCTGTCAAGATAATCCAATTATATGAGCAGACGAGAGGACAATAGAAAGAGCTCTATTGCTCACCCCTCTCTTTTAGAGTGATATTAAGTCGAATTTGATTAACTTATTAATCATAGCTAACTAATTTATGGCGGAGGACGGACTGGAACCCAAATTCAGATATTCCAACCGTTCGAACGTTCGTTTACTCGTGTTTCGGTAGATAAAGCATTATAACAGCTAGAACAGAGGCCAGAAAGGTCAAAAACAGAGGAAATAATGTGACTTCAGAGCTTCAAAGGATTGACTGCAGATAAGTACAATTTTTAACTTGATTTATTACACATAAACACAACGACTTTGTCCTAGTGCCCTTGGTTGAATAACATCATTAAGAGACACTCCTTTGAAATGTGCTGAGGCATCAAATACTGGTCGTACTTTTGCAGTGGCCTTGCCCATGCACACCACAGGAAAGTGAGGGAGTTACCAGACCTTATCTGCTTGATCATACTTGTCATCTATTTCCTTGATGTAGCCTTTTCCTTATATTTATCAAATACAGTCTGATATGCCTTTGCTACGTCTGGTTGTTTATTCAGTTTCTTTTCTATGCTTTCCAGACGGGACAACGCATTAGAATAGTTGTTGCTTAGTGTGTCAGTGTTCGACTTCCATGGCAAGCCAACCAACAAAAATAGTTTTGAATCAGTCACTTAGAGTGATTTCCCATCATCCATTAGGAAGGATTATTATTTAATGTATCCAGAACAAAAACAGTGGAGTCATCTACTCTAAGTTTTTTCCACAGACTAAGCCAATTTTTTGACATTTCAAATGAACATCATAGATACATACATTTAAAAGACTGCAAAAATGCAAAGAAATATAATGTGTACATTGCAAATGTTTGCTGGAAATTTTTGGGAAGCAACATCAGTTTTCTTGAAATGGCTAATTTTGTGACTGCTGGTTTTTAGGGCATGATAACACATTTTTGTACCCCTTCATAGGCATTTTACAGAGGGTACAGTGGGGTTGTCGTCTGGTTGCAGTAGAAGCTGTGTTTGCTGTTGTAGCTGGTTCGGGTTCGGGTTCTGAAAGGGAAACAAAACAAGAGTGAGGCCACCGCCAGTAAGTAAGGGAGGAAAAGCCAATACACAAAACCAGCTTTAATAGCAGAACTACTGAGACTACAGAATAAACAAGATGGCCGACCACGAGTCGGTCACGTGCGTAACTAACGAGTACCGCTGACCGGTACTGGCGTGACTTCCTTTTTTTTTCTCTTTAAATGTCTTTAACAGTTTGGAACGGGAACATAAGGTCTATATAAAACGCTTTGTATATGGAGATTTACACAACTAGGATAAATGTCAATAACAACTAGATTAAATGTCAGTAATATAGTCTGCTAAATGTGCAGGGGTGCGTCTAGGTCGCGTTGATCTGCGCAGTCCTTCTTGAACTGGTGGAGCCACAGACGGGGACGGGGATGTGACATCTGCTCCATTGGTTTCTTCGGTTGGGTCGGGATCAGCTGGTGATGAGCACTCTTGCGCTTCTGGCTGTCCGGTCTGGGTGACAGGTGTAGAGATTGCGGTAGGGATTGGTGGAGGGCAGGGAGGAGGGGATCTTTCGACAGGGATGTCTACTTCAGCATCTTCATCTGTGATACGTCTGAGAGAGTCCTGATTGAATGTGGTATCAGCAGGGACTTTGAAACAGTCAGACAGCTTAACACGGTATGATGAACTGCGTAATTGGTTGCCAACAAACTTTTTGATGTTGCAGAACGGGTTCTCGATAGAGACGACAAGATAGCGATCTCTGGCGCGTGACTTGTTTCTGTCAGTATGGAGATAGACTAAATCACCAACAGTAATTGGTTGAACTGGGCGTGGTAGACTCGTTGGGGCTTTGGTGAACTCGCTGAAAGGGTGATTCTTTAGGCGTTGCTTGTGCTGTATGGTTAGTAGGCAATCATCGTTCAGGGGTATCTGTTGGTTTGAGAATTGGTCTCGCTGCGTCCACATTTCTCTTGCAGACAAACCGCGTGAGCGGATTCGGGAGTTAAGGGAAGCTGTAGCAATGGAGAGGGTCAGGTCTGTCGCTTGTCCGCCAAGGGGGTCTTGTCTGAGTAGTTCGTGTTCCAACTCTTGGATGGCTTTCTCAGCTACTGGATTCTTGTTGGGATTCTTTGAGTGACCTAACTCGATTGTGATCCGATATTGCTTTAGCAGCTTGTCGTCTACAAGTGCTTTAAACCCAGGTGCAGGGTCGGTTCGTATTATGGCCGGAGGGCCGTCTAGTGGGCGAAGCTGAATACAGAGTTGAATAAGAACATTGCGAAGCGAGGTGTGTCGTTCATCCTTTAAGAGGCTGGTGACTGTATAGGATGTTACAGTCTCTCGTAGCACAAGTATGAGCTGGCGTGAACGTTTGATGACATCGGCAGCAAAGGATTGACCCATGACGTCGGGTGGGGGTGAGGTTGACTGCTCGAGACGTGCATGAGGTGATTGTTGTAAGGCAGCACATGTGTGGCATCCACTGGTTACACGATCAATGGCTTTATCCATGTCGAGAGCAAAGAGGTAGCGTTTGGCGACCATCTTCAGCTGATGACTGCTAGGGTGGTGAAGTTGGATGTGAAGCGCAGTAAGTAGTCCGTCGATAGCTTGTCGGGGAACAATGATGCAGTCGCGTGTTGGGCCTAGAGGCTCGTTGCGCTTAACGACTAGAAGACCATCAGAAGCGATAGTTGCCACATTAAGGTAACGTTTGACATCTTTGATGTTGTTTAGTTTTTTTGAAGGGCGTGTTCCTTGAGTAAGATGCGCATGAGTACGACGCATATCAGGGCATTCGGTCTGAATGGATAACCATGCAGTGCGGCTGGTGAAGGGTAAGCGGACTTTACCATCAATGACATCCTGGATGGATGTGAAGCGGACAACTGATTCTCTGGAGTCGCTGACGAAGGTGCAGATTTGACAGGTTTCATTGTCGCACGGGGGAGCGTTGCGGCTTGCGAAGTCTGAGGGAAGGATTGCTGATCCAGCGACGTGTCGGACGGAGGCCTGGTACCGGCTTACAACTGATAGAAAGGTGGATACGCGGGGACTTGCCGAGAACTCGCCTCTGCAGAGCTTTTCAAAGGCCTGAACACAGGGTTTACTATCGGTGAGTATGCTGGCATTCTTACTCGACTGGATAATGAAGGGACTGAAGTGTTTGGTGGCTGCAGCTATGGATAGTGCTTCTATTTCACAGGGTAGCCATGTAGACTGTGCGCCACGGAGTTTAGCACTGAAGAATCCTGACAGGAGAAGTTTGTTGTTTCTTGTTATGTAAAGCGTCGCTCCAAGGCCAGGATTTCGTACCGCTCCATCTGTGACGATCCATAGTTGGTCATCAGGCCGGGGTAGTGTTATGCATTTAGTGGACTGTATAGCCTGTTGGGCATTTCTGAAGGCGTCCCGAAGTTCGTCCGTCCATGAAATGGTTTCTTGTGACTGACGACCAGCAGTGACACTGTCGAGTGGTGCAAGGTATGAAGAGCATTGGGGAATGACGCGGGAGAGTACTTTGTATGCACCGACGAAGGACCTCATCTGGCCAACTGTGTTAGGATGGGGGCAGGAGGCAAGAGTGTTAACTCGGTGTGGGCTGGCCTTTAGGGTACCAGCTGTCCAGATCCAGCCAAGTATAGTAGTTTCTTTAGGGTTGATGACTGTCTTGGAAGCTGAAAGGCGGAGATCACATCTGTGAAGGTCTTGAAGAAGTTTTCTCCAGTTTTCGAGTAGCTGCTGAGGTGTATTTCCGCCGCAATAAAGGTCGTCGGCTATCTTCACTGTGGAACCCTCCTTGAGAAGTGGGCCAAGCACGCGGCACATAAGCTCCTCTAAGGCGGTTTCTGAGCCGGGCATCCCCATTGCAGAGCGCTTGTAGACTCGTACGCCCTTAAATGGGGTGGCGACGCCGCAGTACTTCAAGGACTCTTTCGCCAGAGGTATCTGGTAGAAGGCGCTTGTCAGGTCTGTCTTGATAAGGTGCTTCCATTGGGCAATGTGTCGCAAGGTGGTGTCAACGTCTGGAAGAAGGGAAGGCTGCGGCTTACTGTAGCGGCCAACGTCGGCGAAGGCTGTAACGAGGCGATGACCACCGTTGCTCTTTTTGACAAGGAAGGAGGGATTGAGGTATTCAACCGTGGTGTTTGCCTTCTCTGGTGTTTCGAAGACGCCGAGTTCTTCAAGTTCATCGAACTTTTCTTGAAGAAGGACGAGTTTACCCCGATCATATTGAGGGAGGCGACCCTTGCGTTGCGGTGGCTCAACTGGACCCATGTTGACTTTGGCTTGGAATGGACCTGCGGCACCGTTGTAACCCTTGAAGTTAGGGTCGAACACAGAGTCGAACTCTTTCATCAGTGACTTAAACTCAGCTTGAATGTCTTGTGGTAGTAGGTTGTCAGGATCGATCTGAACGGCAGCAGAGTGGAGTACTCCAGGCTGAATACGCACAGGTGGCTTGCCTTTAACACTCTCAGGTTTGGTTTCGGGTTGAAAGGTGAGTGTAGCGTGGCAGACATGCTCGTTGCGTCTTAGTGTGAGTGGCTCACACGACAGGTTCGGGATACGGATGCGCCGTGCTACACTTGAGACTATGCAGGGGTTGGGCCAAGTCTGTTGCTTTGAACTAACGGCAACGTTGTGGGGCTCAAGTGCATATTCGCAGTCTGAGGGAGCATCATCAGGTAATTCGACTTCAAGGTATTCTCCAGGCCAGATAGTTTGGGCAGAAGGTGGGGCTCTCAGCAGGAACGCATACCGAGCAGTGGGGTTGGAGTGCTGGTTACGGGATGAACCATAGGCGTAGCTGGAACCGTCGCCTAGGATTACTTCCCTCTTTGCAGGTCGAACGGCGATGTCATTTAGTTCCATAAATGGTGTCCCTGCGAGTATCTCTACATCAAGATCTTGGACGACTAGGCCTTCAAAGTGGAATAAGTGTTTATCCCTGGCAAGAGTGATTCGGGTTTCACCGGTGACTTTGAGCGTAGAGGACCCATCGGCTTGGTGTACAGACTGAGAGCTTGGTGTGATTGTGGCTCCAAGACGGTCGGCAGTGGACTGACGCATCATGTTTCCAGTAGCTCCGCTGTCAATTGTTATGCGGGTGGTAAGGTGCCCGACAAAGGTGTCCAGGTATGGGGACTGCCTCGTTTGGATCCTGTAAACAACGGGAGGAGAGTCGACTGCCTCTTCCTCTGAGTATGGTGACGGAGGACAAGATTCACTTTCATAGGTGGGTTCCTCGTCTAAGATGTCCACTATCTGGCGGGCTTTGGCCATGTAGCGTTTGTCATTATCGGGGAGAAAATCGCATTGGCTTAGGAAGTGTTGTGTGTCGGAGCAGTCCAGCCTGTTTGCACAGGGGGCAAATCTTCTCCTGTCGGGGGGGTTTGGGTCGTGCTTTGGCAGCGGCTCTACCTCGTTGGGGACTACGTCCAAACTCACTGCTGACTGCGGAACGCAGGACTTTGGCGTCATCCGCTGCGTGGATCTCTTGTAGTAAGGACTCAAGTGCCTGGGAAATCTCAGGCTTGATGGAAGCGAGGGTACGAGACCTCAACTCGGTCCCGTAGCGTTGTTTAACTAGCCTTGGGAGGTGAGGATGGATTAATTTTAGCCAGGTTAACACAACAAGGTTTTCGAGGGTTGGTGAGAGCTCTTCATCCTCATCCATGACTTCTCCATGGTGTGAAAGGCCATTGGTTCTCAGCAAACAATCCTCCACAAAGGCCATAAGACGTTGGTACAAGTCTTCTGGACGTTCGTTGGGCTCTAGATGGATTTCGGATAAATCAATAAAGTGGGCTCCAGTCACTTGGAAACCAAAGTGTTGTCGGATTGTCTGCCAGATAGACTCCAAGGACGTTGAGTTCTTTACGAGGGAATTCCTTGAGATTATCGGACAATAGTTCGCGATCTGTCCCAGCATAAGCTCGAGAAAATTCGCTTTCTGTTGGGCAGTTAGACGGCGAGCTTCGGGTACAGATTCATCATCGTTGGTGAGACCACGTAGCGGTTGGGTTTTTGTTTTCTTTTGCCATTGGAATCCTTCCGCGAGGAAGGGGGCGAAATTACTGTCTAACGACAGAGAATAGACGAGGTTTTGCTTCCAGTTTTCGAAGCTGTTGATAGTTTCGGTTTTCGTTAAGCACCACTGCTTTGGGGCCCGGTGAGTTGAAGCCATGTCGTAGCTCTCAGCGATCGAGTGGAAGATTAAGTGCTTATTCGGCGACTCTTTGCCGTTTTGGCTCTTCTTTTAGTCGATTTGTTGACTCAAGGCGATGTAGAAGCTTGGGTAAGACCAGCGACTGCCACCACGCCAGTAAGTAAGGGAGGAAAAGCCAATACACAAAACCAGCTTTAATAGCAGAACTACTGAGACTACAGAATAAACAAGATGGCCGACCACGAGTCGGTCACGTGCGTAACTAACGAGTACCGCTGACCGGTACTGGCGCACGGTGATAGTGTCACTGTTTCTGCTGGACTACAACTTTTACTTTAATACTTCTTTTAACTGCTCTCTGTGTTCTTTGTGTAGAACAAGCTGACCACATTCAAAGAAACCCTCGCATTCATGTTGACGACAAGAGCTTACTCTGTGGCCCTTATAATGACATTTGCTGCATGTAAAGTTTATATTCTTTCCTAAAGGTGGTCTCGGTTTTGGAGTCTCTCATTTTAATGAATGAATGAATGAATGAATGAATGAATGACACCTTTATTTAAAATAAAACAATAACGACTCAGGGTAGTCCTGTCAGATACCAAAAAGGCTATCTGCTATCAATAGGAGCCCCGAGTACAAAATAAAACAATATAAACAAACAAACAAATAAACAGAAAATTAAATTATGCTAAAACAACTATATATATATAAACTCTATAAAAATTTGATATAAAAATATAAAATATACTAATTTGTCAATAAAAATGTACGGTTATAAAGAGTGGCACCCAACCCATGAAACAGAAAGTTTAAGGCCAAAAGGTCTAAATTCACTCTTAAACATAAAGGAAAATTCAGGAATTTCGACTGCCAAAAATTAGATCAAACTATAATGTTTCATGGGTCAAGCGCCAACTCTCTTATCCACGAATAATATATATACTAATGCGAAAGAGAATTATTATATACAACACAACCGTTATAATAAAAAGATCTCTCTGCAGCTTCCGTCCTAATGGCAGGCAAATGGATATTTTTACTCTGACGAGTAATACGAGAATGAACCTTATTGTTAAAAAGAAAGTAATTGGTAAAAAATTGGGGACAATTTCCCTTAATACATTTCTTAACTAAATTTAAGATATGCTTATCACGTCTACTCTCTAAGGTTGGCCACTTGAGCGAGTCCATAGCCTCCTGACTACTAAAACTTCTTATTACAATTCTCCCTGCACGCCTCTGTAAGGCTTCAATTGCTGTACAGTTGCCTTGCCCACAGCAACCCCACACACTATCACAATGTTCTATAATAGGTCTAATTAACGAAGTGTAAATAATGTTTGCGCTAAATGCAGTAACATTGCAGCAAATACGACCTAGCATACCAACACGTCTGCCCGCCTTTGCTAAGATATATTTAACATTGTAAATAGGGAGAGTTCAGCCTCTGAATGGCGTACATTGAAAACGTGAAACAATAGGTCAGCTTTGCTTTCACATTCATGTATCACGTGTACTCTCTTTAATCCTTCGAAATCTAACATGATTTGTTTTCCTTCCGTCCTGTATGATATAACATTTTAGAGGCATAATCAAACTTCAGCTCCAAAGCACTGTTTATATGGAAAAATTTTTAAAAACAACACAACACTTTTAAATTTGAAAGACATGTTTCGACTTTTATAAAGCCATCTTCAGTTTGAAGTGAAGCTAATTACAAGTTACAGTTATACAGGTATAAAAAACAGGATTAAATTACAATGGTCAAATACTAAATGAAACGAGATAAGATTACATGTGGATAGTTGTATTGTAATGCTTAACCTGAGTATTGAGCTCAGGTTTATAACTATTTATAAAAAGAGCTTCTTTTATTTTAAGTGTCATTGTCAGAACATCCCGGGCAGATCCAAAAGATCGGGGTAATCCGATTTACTCTGTTCTTTGACCACTAGTAGACTATCCGATAGGGTGAAGAACTGTGCCTTTAAAAGTTTCTTAGGCCTTTTATCTTCCGAGATTGACCACCCCCCTCTGTTTTGGACTCCTGATAGGACTTTGAGACCACTAAATTTTACGGTCACATTGGGGACCTCAGCAACGAATAATGCCTTGTCATGAGCAACTTTCACATTTTGTGAGGGAAATTTAGTCTATAAATGAGCTATTCTGAGAAGATGAGTCAATTTTGAAAAGTTGCAAAAATTTGAGCGGCTTTGGAAATTTGCATACGAAACTTATCTACCTGCAGATCGTAAAATTTGTCATTTTTAAAGACCATTTTCTCAAAAGTGCGGCAGTTATTTTCCAAATAAATGACAGATTATTAAAGCAGTATACTTGATTATTACGAAACCGTAGAGTTAAAATTGGGATCTATAATACTTTGGGCGTGATTTCCTTCCAAATTTGACAAACATCACTGTTGCAAAGGCTTGTCGCGTCTAATATTCACTTCCGGTCAACCCATAAATTCTTCTTTCCGCAGCACTTAATGCCGTCAATTCTCCCACAATACTTTTTGAAACCTGAATTAAGTTCAAACTTAATTGCTTGAAGCAATAAAATATTTATTTGACTTAATATTTATTCCATCACACAAAATATACCTTCGGATTTTTGCTCTGAAAATTAGTTCATCCCGGCGTTGTGGATTTCCACACAATTAATAATAGTATGTAAATCGTCACGTTTACCTTGAATAGCAGAGAAAGACACAAGTAGAAAGAGATTAAAAGCTATTAAATTTGTGATATAATGCTTCAGTGAAATATTCGATTTTCAAGTGTATTTTCTACTTTTGTCGAAACTAATTTGTATAAGAACCTGTCACGCAACGAGGTCAACTAATTCGAATCCCTGCAAGCGCATTTTTTAGTTGAATTATTACTTTGCAAACTAAAATTAATTTTTTTCATATAATAAACTAAACCAGAAGCCCGGGATTGCGAGGAATAAACATTGAATGCAAAGGAAAAATAAGTATTCATTAATGTTCTTTCATCAGTTTCATCCCACTGACATTTCATGCATTTTTGTTTTTTGTTTTTTTTGTTTTGTTTTGTTTTGTTTTGTTTTGTTTTGCTTTGTTTTTTTTTTTTGCAGGGTTCGAGAAAAAATGGAATACAATTTATATCTATTTCGATACAGAAAAGGCTAGACAAATAGGCAACTCACACAGGTTCCGGTTTACAGATAAGAAAGTAGTTACAGTTTATTTGAATTATATTGAGATTGACCTTTTTAAATCTTGTCCAAACACTAGTCTTGAATGCTCGGCAGTTTTTCACGTACGTAAAGGTCGAGCTTGATCATGAAGTCAAATCCCTTTTAATTTGCATCTGATGTCCCTTAGACAATTTCCGCTTGCATACAGGGACAACCTTGTATATATTCTTCAATTGGTTCAATGTAATTTTTTTTTCTCTTTTCACTTCCTGCTTCAATTTCAATGGTCAGACTTTCACAAATACTTCTAAGGTCTGCAATTCGAAGGTTGTTCAGTTTTCCATCTTTCAATAGCTGGCAAATATTCCTTTCTCCAACTAAAACTGGATGATCAGGGCCCTCCATGTCTTGAACAACAACGTCGTGAAGAGCATAAAAGGATTCCACGGCTTGCACTGCCTCGATGTCTTTCTCTGTTAGTTCTTCTTCAGTCGCACATTCATCTGACTCCACTTGTTGTTTCCGTTGCTTCGCCGATAAACGCGAGAAGAAACTTTTAATTTGATTGGCAGTTCTCCACTCTTCTGGCTTAAACATTGCCTTCCCATGTTCATCTTTCGCTCTTTTCATTTCTCTTGATAACTGGGCAGGATCTGCCTTTTGCCCAGTCACAGCACCAACGTCAAATTGTTCCACAAGAAATTTTCTGGCCTTTTCTCCCATTCTGGTCCCCGTTCTGCTTGTCTTTAACGCCCATCCGATCTTTGGTTCGTTATCAGAGGGTGTCGTATCTGAATGTTGTTCTTCTAAATTGGACTCTTCGACGACGTTTGGGGTTGTGGTGGTATATTTAACACCAGTAACTTTCTCGGCCCATGTTTTCCTTATTGAATCATACATGGATTCTCTCTCAGTTTTGCGCACATGTTTATCGGTATCCATATGAGCCTCTGCCTCAGCCTTTGTCTTGAAAGTGAGGACTCACTCAGTCTCGCTACAAGAGTAGATGTCGTGCTTTGACGTTTGGTCTTGGGCTTTACCTGCAATAACACCAATATCTTGCTTTCGGGGACCAAAGTCTTGTATTAACTCCAAGCCTGTTTCCTGTTGTGGTTCGATCTGAAGTTCCGTATACTTAATAAGGCGTCCGGGTCCGATTTGAAAGCTTCGCCATGCTCTGATACCATCTTCTTCAAAGGAAAAGTTATTTAAGAGGCTAATGCCTGGTATTTTGTTGTCTTTTCCATTATCTCTCAAGGGATTTACTTTGGCGACGGCAGTCCGACATCCTTTAGTACCACCATGGGATTCAAGGGCTTCTTTCATATCTTCTGCTGTCTTGATGTCGTGCTTTTCGTTGACATATCTTCTCATGTGACCTTTCATTGGAGCTATTTTTCGATTGCAAATGTCTTTTCCGGCCTGGGGGTCAGAAAAGTCATATCTCAGTGGAAGGATACCAGTTCTCTTGGCAATGTAAGGCAAGCTGAGTAGAAGAGCAACATTATGATAACATCCTTCATTGTCTGAACGAATGTAGGCTTTTTTGATTGTAGGATAATCTTGTCGGACGACATGCAAAAGGTTTTCGACGATTGATACAACAGCAAAAGCATCTTGGCCACACGAGTCAAACAACTGCACATAACATTCCACTTGAAACACTCCGTCCTTCTTAGTTATCACGGCAGAAACATGCCAACTTTTCCCCCTTTTTCTATAGAAATCACTCATACGCTCTCGGTAATGTTGAGGAAGGTACTTCATGGCCCAAACCATCACTATGAGACATGCGTCGTCTTTGAGATCATTGAGCGCCTGATGTTTAGCCTCATCTTGGTTTATCAGGCGTAGTAGGTGTGATTTCCAAGCACTGATGGCGGGAATATATTCAGCAACTTCAAACTTTATAATCTCCCGCTGCTCTTCTGTAATATTTATGAGTTCAGCTTTTAGAGAGATTTCTTGAAGGACTCTTCTTAAAGATTCACAGCTTTCACACAGAACATCATGCTTGTGCTGGCATTCACGCTTGAAAGCCTTATCTTTAGGATCATTAAGAGCGTAGACTATGCAATGATCTTTGCAGTGTTCGTTGATGCCAATGTGCGCCTTAAAACCAGCTTTTAGATACCTTTTCCCTTCTCTCAGTTTGTTTTGTGCATCTTTTCCCCATTGTTCACCGGCGCCATTATCTACCAACGAGTCTATGATTTTCATCATGTTATCAAATGCTTCTGTTCCTTCTGCAGTTAGATTATCTAGTCCTTGTAGGGATGTCTGCATAGATGCGGAGCAAACCTCGAGCATTCTCCACAGCGATCGATCACTCGCAGGCTGAAATTCTTGCTGCTTGCAGTAGTCTTTATACTGTGTAATAATTCTTGATGGTATCAGTGTCCTAATAACTGCCGGGATAATGATCTTTTCACCAGAATCAAGCTTCATGGTTTTAGTTCCAAAGGCTACATCCTGATTGAATTCAGGGCGGGAGAGAAACTCTATAAAGTGGTCTACCTTTGCTTGAGGAATTCTTTGATGAAATTGAGGATGGGCGGGCACTGGCTGACCTTTTCCTGTCTTGGTAGCATGTAAACGGGCTTGATCAATACGCCATTTGGAGAGGCCAGGTATCATTTGCTGCAGCTCAGATTTACTGAAATCATTTGCAAGAGGGACAATATCTGTCGTTTTGTTTGCCAAGATTCTGCTTGTATGTACGATTTGACAAGAGCATCCACTAGATTTTCGTTACCATCAAAATGAGGCCTAATAGAACCACCTGCCTCCAATCCAGGTACTAGTAGACCTCCTTGTTTTATGGATTCCCATAAATGTTCCTCTTGACCAGAGCTGATAACAGAAAATGCACTTGTTACAATTTCCTTTGCTTTTCGCGAGTAATACTTCTGTTGCGTAACTGATATGTCATCCCACGAAGTGTTGAGCGTTGACAGTACTGGGCTGATATGACCATCACTTAATTTGTGGATCACTTCGTTTAGTGTCGTTCTCTTTTGTTGCTGGAGCTCAATTTCATCAACCCAGATACTTACTTCCTGTTCAGGAAGACTGGTACTCTGTGATGACTGTGAAGAGGTTGTTACTGTCCGAGTATCATCTTGAAAATGACTGTCTGATGAGGTACCAGGTTGAGATAGATCAGCGGGCTGTACACTTAGTGGTATTTCTAGTTCCTCTTGGACTTCTTGCTGGGACGTCTGAAGCAATAATGCCAAAACCGAATTCGTATTACGGGTTCTCAGTTGCAAAATTAATGTTAGTGAGAATAAGAGACAACACCGGCTTCCTGTGTTGAATTAGGACAAGAGACCATAATACTAAGAGAGCGAAACTCAGTATTGATGTCTGTGCGATGTTCGCGGCGACTAAAGGCCCAGACACACAGTGCAACATTTCCCGAAACATTTGCTGAAACATCGCGCGCAACACTGTTGCACCGTGTGTCCACCACTGAAACATCTCGTGCAATGTTGCGCCACCAAAGGAAAGGTCAGTTTACTACATTGTAATCATACATGTATAGTTATGTTGAAAAGCAAGATGATGGACTATATTTGTTTTTTCCATGTGTGTATACTCTAATCGATGCACAGATGACGTCACAATGTAGTGAGAACAAAAAAGTATGCCACGAGATAAAGTCGAGTGGTGTGACTGTTGTTCTCACCACATTTTGACGTCTTCTGTGCATCGATTAGAGTACACATGCACGGAAAAATGGAATCTATCTGTTTTATATAATATTTATTGAAACATTCCAACCAATCAGAGCGTGCGTAACACACAGTTCTGGACCAATCAGAGCATGCATAATATACCAATTAATTATTATATAATAAATAATATATTTATTTGCAGGTTTAACAGAAGCAATCGCATATTTGCTGGACTGTGGTTCGGAAAAGGAAAGCCACACTTCCCCACCTTCTTGAGACCATTTTCTTGTGCAATGCGTGAGCTTTACTACAAAGGTAGTGACATTTATAATTCAATACAATCGAATTATCCAAATCTATTCTTGACACTTAAACTTTACATAGTTAGATACACAAAAATGGAGATACAGCCCAAGAGGAAGTGATTTATTATTTAAATTTGATTTACTGTTGTTTTCTTTACTTTTTACTAATTATAGGGATAGAAATTATGAACAAAACAGCGTTGTTTTTGGATATGTCAGTTGATGCCCCTGCTCGATGCATATGGCAGGGTCTAAAGCAATTCAATGGATACTGTGGTTGTGGACGATGTAAAGAACCTGGTGAGCAATTGGATCTTGGTCCAGGCAAAGGTAATTCAAGGAGAAGGTGCCACATTTATCCATTTAACAAAAATTATGCTACCACAACTGGTCATGTTGGTTTGCGGAGTCATAAAGAAATGAAAGATCAAGCTCGTGAGGTTTTGGCAGAAAGAAGCAAAGGAAATAAGAAAGTAAGTTTTATACTACTAAGTACAATATTATATGTTTGGCTCAGTGAGTTAGTTATATGAAAGTGTCAATGTGTAATGTGTCTGTTATAACTAAGTCAATTTATTACTTTAGACATTCGCTGGATGACTGAATTTAAACACAATACTTTATATAATTAATACAAATAATTTGGTCTCTTAATTCTTTGACCATATTGGGTCTGCATGTACATTATATAAGGCTAAATGATCATTTAATTACCACTTTGAAATTGTACAAAATGAGGTGCATTGTGTGAGACTATAAAAGGTGTGATTGCAGTTAACCGGGAACTTGGATTTAAATAGAACCTAGCTGATTCCTCGAGAAGACAGTAGCCAATCAGCGCAAAGTAAACCTGCACAACTTGTTAGCATCACCCCGAAGGGATAAGCAAATCTATGCCCTACCCGGGTAGGGTATTGTGGGTTTTTAATAAATCAATAAAATATCATTAAATGTGAATTTTCTTTCTTAACTGATTTTTAAGAAACAATATAGAAAATTTTATAGAATTTACATCTTAAAAAAAACAGTTTTTGCGAAATTTTAAAGCTTCCAAATGTATTTACAAACTTTTCCTTCGAGCCCCTCCCGCCGTCAGGACATTTTGGCGAAGCGGGTTTTACTTAGAGTCCCTTGACTCGCGCCTCAGAATCTCGTTGAAGCGAAGTTCAAGTCCATGATATCTTAAAATTAGCCAATTTATGTCATTATTTTGAGCGGTAGCTTCCTCCAGAAGAGCTAGCGAAGCAAGTTGACCAGCACGGACAAGTTTAGGATCTTGAATAATTGGAAACCCCTTCTCAGGCTGAGAATATTTTTCAGCTAAAGCTGCTAGCAAATTCTTGATTTCAGACTTTAACTTGATAAGATCGACATTGTTGTTGTCAGTACAAGATACTTCGAGGTATTCGAGGAGAGGAACAGATTTAGATAATTTAGGTACGAATGTATCAAGGATTTCAGTAAAACATAAGTTCTCTGCGAGTTTGTTTAGACGGGCCTGGCGATAGTACGGAGTTGTATTCAGGAGGTTTTGTACGCATTCTTCTGCTCTAACTTTTGGCCGACGATGTGTAAGATAGTTTGTGTAATGCCTCGATAGTGACGAACATCTAGTATACGACTTCAAACAAAATTCGCAAGAAAATTGATGGTCTTCCATTATGAGTCCATTATCGTTGAAGTCCAAATACCAAAAGAAAGTGAATTAAGAACACTACAGTGCCATAGATATAAACTAAATGCTCTATTTATTCACGTGAATATCAGAAGTTATATAATCCAAATTTAAAAACCTTACTCACTGTTTGTCTAGTCAAAATACCGTCGTGTTAAAGCAATGGAACAAATAAAAGCCTTCAAATGAATCAGCTTTTTATTTTTAGCTTGTTAGTTGAGAAGTGTAATTGAACAAACCATGAATACTACTTATTACGCCAATATCATCTCTCTCTTAACCCTGCTTTGGGGTTTTCCCAGGTGAATGTTTGCATTTTACGCATCGCCGCACTACCGATATAAATAGCGTCAGGGTGCTAACAAGTTATGTGCGTTTTGGAGAAGGCGTGGTTACGGAGGAATCAGCTAGACCTCTTGGCATAAATTTGTTTAGCGAAGCAGGCCAAGCAGGTTCTTAAATATATATATGTCTCTTACTCTTGTCCAAAGCTTAATATTATAATTATCATGATAATCATTCTGACATATTACAACATATGTTCAGTTTACAGTTGAAGGTGTGGTTGGATTGTCTTGGGGCTTTGGCATACCACATTTTCATGTAGTAAGAGGCACTGTAGTGGATTATATGCACTGCATATGTGAGGGTGTTGTTGACCAACTTCTGTCAAAATGGCTTACCAAGTCAAACTCCAAAGAACGCTACTATCTAGGTGCAAAAGAGTCAGAGATAAGTATAGAATTAAACTCCATAAAGCCAGTAATTGAGATCACTCGAACCCCAAGGTGTTTAGCAGATGTGAAAGATTGGAAAGGTAACCAATTTCTATTTAATTGTGCAATGAAAGTACTGGGAATAAATTCCTGATTCATTAATACAAACATTACTTATTTTTTAACACAAAATAATGTTATTTTGACCAGGCATTAATTTCAGTGTAATCAAGACTGTATTGTGATACTGGTTCTTGGTAGCACATGACACAAATAATTAAATTTAGCATATTATATAATTCATTTGAAGCATCAGAAAAAAGAGCATTTTTGCTGTATTATGCTGTGCCACTTCTGTCAACATACCTGCCAGCTGACCACCTGTCACATTTAATGATGCTATGTGGTGGAGTTTTTAGACTGTTGAAGCAATCCATTTCTGCTGTTGAGCTTAAAGAGGCAAGAAAGTACCCGAAACTGTTTTGTGCTCAAGCACCAATGATGTATGGTAATTAGAGATTTTGGATTTAAATATGATGTAGAACTTTCTATAATGTACCAACTTAACTTATTTTTTATATTTCTATATATACTTTTACTAGCTTTTTGTTTTTAATAGTTATATAATTTTAGTTGTTAATGATTACAGGCAACCAATTTCAGACGTTCAATGTACATCAGTTATTACACTTACCCGAAGTTGTTGAGGACCTTGGTCCATTGTGGTCCTACAGTTGCTTTCCTTTTGAAGACTACAATGGAGACCTTAGAGACCTATTTCATGGGACAATTAATGTTGATGGCCAGGTATGTACTGAAATCAGTCAGAGTCAACAGTACTTAAAAAATGAATTTTGCCCACAAGTTATTTTAAACCCAAATTGGCAGGCATTGAGATATATCTATTGTCTCCTTGTGTGTTTAAGGAAATAGATAATTTCATCTTCAATATATATTCTAATTCAAATTCACATTATTTTAAGATTGTGACAGCAGTATCAGTCATCCAAAAACTACCAGAAATTGCCAGAGCTACTACAACATCATCAGAGGTTATGAAATTTTATGAACACCTTACAAGTAAAAGACACAATGCTTGGTAATTGAATTAACAATTTGATTCAATTGTCTTAACCCAAATTATTTTGATATAAATATTTTATGCCTTAAAAGTTGATCAGTGTGCCGATTTATTTAAGAAATCCATAAGTATGCAAATTCATACTAATTTATTACAAGACAAATTTTTTGTGTTGCCCAGCGAAGGTGAGGGCAAAAACCGCTAGATGAAAACAAGAAAAAGATGGTCAAGGATTGGGGAGGAGGTGGGTTGAGTTGGCAGTGGAAAGCCAATACCAACTGAAATTTGTCGCCATTTTGACGTCAAATGTTGTCAGCAAACATCAGGACACAGGAAGCCCGCATGGAGTTCGCTGACCACCACGATCTTATTCTCACCACCCGTTATTACAAATGTAAATAATCAATAAAATATATTTATTTCTTTTTGCAGCATAAATCATTATTTGTATTACAAATAATTACATATACAGAAAATGTATTAAAGTTGCACATTATTATTGCATTGATAGTACATCATACACTACTATTTTCAATCACTATTGTTTGCATATTTGTTTGTTTTTGCCCTTTTAGTTTGTTGAAAGAAAGAATTTCTGATGATTTATATGTAATTGGTTCACTTAACCGAATGTGGGCAAACTCTCGCCTTATATCAACTGAACAACTGGCCACTCTACCAAGAAGACATGGCAAGTTATGGCTGTTCAAAAGATGCTCTATACGAGGAGTCGTGTTCCACAGTGAAAACTACAAAAGAGTTGTTGCCAGAAATGACTACACTGTGGAATTTCAAGATCTTAAGCACAACACGTTATGGATCAATACAGACATTTGTGAAAGTGCAGGAGAAATGCTTGAAATTAATTTGTAGTGCTACTAAA
The DNA here is from genome assembly GCA_029948255.1 of Telmatactis stephensoni. Lineage (NCBI taxonomy): Eukaryota > Metazoa > Cnidaria > Anthozoa > Actiniaria > Isophelliidae > Telmatactis > Telmatactis stephensoni. Next base: position 191,722 of record JALIZF010001666.1, read on the forward strand.
TGTTCTTGTAAGTTGTCCTCCAGATACCTTGCTATCATTGGAATTTTGGATCAGGATGACAATCAACTATCTAAGTATAGAGGACATAAATTGGTTAAACACATATTCAAAGTAAAGCAATATGACAGGTATGTATAATGAAGTGTGCATGTATGAATACATTTATACATTATTAATTATTAGAAGCAATTGATTAATTGATTAATGATATTATATTAATATTATTAATTGATTGCTTAAATAATTGTATTATTGGAATAAGTTTACTAGTGATTATAATAAAAACATGTCACAATATTACATGAAGTTACTGAATTCAGCATGTGTATATAGGATGCACACGGACAGATGGACCACGTCTGTCATACTTTTGCATTAAAATTGTAATTAAAAGAAAATTACTGCACAAACTTGTACTGACAGTGCCAGGAAATATAGCCAATCCCACTATTCTTTAGTCTGGATCCATTAGAATCCATACTCTTAGTTCCAATTCAGATGACAACAATGAAATATAATATTTTTACATGCACATGATATATATATTTCCTGTCTCTTTATCTGTTAATAAACCTAACTGAAAACTTTCATGTGTTAATTTGTGAATAATAGTAAATAATTAACTGTTATTATTTAATTGTACCTAATTCCAAATTTGATTTCGTCAGCGCTATGATATTAATTCTTAATATATATTCCTTCATATATTTTTAGGTTAATTGCTGTTCCTGTGGGAAATGTGGTAAAAAGTACCTGAGAGTTGATGTGTCCTCTGGTTCATACCTTTGTTTAATGCCAAATCCATATGAAAAGGATTGAATTCAGGTTTTATTGATCAGACAACACAATTATATAGATTAATATATTGAGACTTAGAGAGTTAGAACTATTTATTAATAGACAGTTAGGAAAATAGTGCCTATGCATAACCTACGTCACACTGAAATAGTAAAAAAATAGCCATTTAGATTTAAGCGAAAAGGTACATAGTAAATAAATAGTGCCTATGTATAACCTATGTTACACTGAAATAGTAAAAACATAGCCATTTCGATTTAAGTGAAAAGGCACATAGTAAATAGATAGTGCCTATGCATAACCTATGTTTCAGTGAATAGCAAAAAAATAGCCATTTAGATTTAAGTGAAAAGGCACATAGTACATAAATAGTATCTATGTATAACCTATGTTACATTGGATAACAAAAACATAGCTATTTTATAACTATGTTAATTCAGGACAGTTTCTACATAGGTATGTAAATACTATGTATAAAATGACTTAGCTTTCACATAGACAAGACTTAGATTTTACATATTATGTGCTATGTTGTGATTTCAGTAACATAGTGATTAAATAGGCAGTTTTGGTAAAGACATACAAATAACATAGCTTCGCATAGGAATGAAATAGTATCGACATAGGAATTACATATGTCTGATTCTGCAAGGGTTTATTGCCTTCTCCTGGTGCAAAACTGATTATGTTATCCCCATTTTCATTAATGTCTGGTTCTTGCAACAAAGTATCTAAATTGCCCGATGGACGCTCATCCACCTCACACCAGCCATCATTATCATCAGAAACAGGATTGGAACTATTGTGATCACAATGACTATTAGTCTCAGTTGTTTGGTTGTTTACATTCCTCTCATCAGTATCTGACATAGTATTGTCTGCCATATCAATGGCTGATTCATCTGTTTTATCAATGAATTCTTCCCAGTCTTCATCTTCATTATAATTGTGTTGTAAACTTTCTATCCAATTCTCCTTTATTGTTATACCCTCTGATTTATACAAGTCACTTGTTTCAGCAAGATATTTTGCTGCTTCTAAAACTTTCTTTGGCCTAACATTCTGAAACTTATAATGGTGCTTATAAGAAAGCCTTCTCTTTAGTTTAATAGGAATAGTCTGTGAATCATTAAGTGATCTTGGTAAACTATTTACAGTTAAGTTGACATCAGCAGGCACATTAACTACATTTCCATGAATACTTAACTGGCCTCCTCTTGGTAACTCACGAATTTGCATAAATGGGATTCTTGGTGAAATAAGTCTCTCTTCAAGTTGCGTTAAGTTCAAAACATCAGGTTTTGTTGGAAATGTCATCTTATTGGCCTTTTCATGCAGGCAATTTGCCATCTTTAAGGTTAGAATGACATGTTGTACAAATCCATTCTGTGTCTGCTATGCTTTTAACATTTGTAATGCACTGACTTATAATATCTGGGGGGCATTTTGAATAAGACATCAGGTTACACTTTGTTACAGAAGACCTATACCATAACTGATCACAACAGGTACATATATATTCTGGTCCTTAATTTACTTTGTCATGGAAACGTTGAATAAATTGTGCAGCATCTACACCAGTTTTTTCAAAATCCTGATCAAAATTTACTTCATTTTCATTTATTTCATATACTTCATTGTTAGAATTATTTGATATTTTTAATTTTTAATTGTTGATGAACTGTCTGCTATAAAATTAATTTGATCTACCACTGCAGCTGTTCTTTTCCTTGTAACTGCTGCTCTATTCAGTTGTCTTAAATGTTCAGGTTGGGATTGCATTCTCTTTTTGAAAGCTTGTGTATTCATTTCTCTAATATGATCAGGTTGGCATTCTTTTCTCTTAACAAAAGCCTGCTTATTTATTTCTCTGACGTGCTCAGGTTGGCATTCTTTTCTCTTAACAAAAGCCTGCTTATTTACCTCTCTTATCACATCTGGATTACACTGTTTTCTTTTTAGAAATGTTTTTTTGTTTATCTCTCTAACATGTTCAGGCTCACATTGTTTACTTTTGTGGAAATTTTGATTCTTTACATCTTTTATCGCCTCTTTGTTATTTTTGTAGTATGTCTTATGTGCTTCTCTTTCTCTCTCTTTGAACTGTGCATTCACTCTTTTCTTTCTCATGTACTCCTTCATATAAATCCTTCGTCTTTCTTTAGGATCGATCATAACACTCTCTTCTCCTGTGTTTGTTTCTTTAGTGTTTTTTGTTGCTTTAGGAGAATGGTTTGAAATGTTGCTGTTGGTTTTGGTCATTAGCGAAGCTCTAGATGTAGTTTGAGTAATATCATTTGTTTCAGCTGGTATAGTAGAAACGTAATGCATTTCATCCAAGTGGCCAATATAAGTATCTATCAATGGACAATCATCAATATGATTTCCTTCAATAACTGTGATTTCATTGAAATTTTGTGCTGTCTCTATTATGTGAATTCTCAAATGTAAGGCTAATGCAACAGCTTGTATTATGATATGATCAGCCCATGTACCTTGTAAGGACATGTTATTCAAATAATCAGCCCAAGAGTCTCTGGTGTTACTCTCAATAAATCTTTCTGGGTTTTCTTCCAAATACAAAACTCCTTCAGCACGAATATGTGTGTGATATTGAGGATTAGAATATAACTGATGAGAAATTGTGCGAAAAAAGCAGTCACCATCACCTCCAACTTCTAAAGGCTCTAAATTGTAATGACTTAATCTTTGTCTTAATAGTGCTATATTTGACAACTGTTCAGTAGATACTACAGTAGAATTTTGTCTATTTATTAGGTATGTATTTGTCACAGGTCCTGGATTTAATTCTACATCACCAGATAAAAGCAGTTTTTTGTGAATAAAAGGATTTTTCTTGTATTTTCAATAAATACTTCTGTGTGATCTACATGTATTACAAAACCTTTCTTGTTGAGATAACTTAAATTTTAGTAAATGCGGCTGCTCTATAATTTGGGCAAGGAAAGATGACTTTGGACAGTTTCTATGGATTAATGCAATACATTTTTGCCTGCATTTCTTACTTTTCATTACACGATTAACCTTTTTAAGGGAGATTCTTGATGGTTCTCGGTCACGAGGTCTTAACACACGATAACATTCATTAGCAACAAATTTATCAAACAGAGATACATGATATGCGTTTACTTTTGTATGCCGTATTTCACTGCTCATATCATTACTAGATTCATTGACATCTTGCGCTGAATATTTCTCAGAGATAGTTTCATTGACAAAAGCATTGTCATTTGGTATGTGATGAAATTTGTGGGACAGTAGTTCTAAGTTTTGCATTTCGTTATGGTGTGATTGATTGTGCTTTTGATTGCTCATGCTTTGGTTTGATAGATCATAGATATTCATATATTGCTCATTTTCCTCAATAGATTCATTAATTTCAGTTGATTTCAACATTTCAGCGCCATTTTGACTCAGTTTCTTTTCTTTCAAATCATGTCCAGATTTAATATCACTAAAGCAAGATTTTTTTTCAAAACCACTGACATTTTTTTGTCTCTCTAAACATTCATCACTGTCAAATATTATTATTTTGCTCATAATTTCGTTCATGTTTTCACACCCAATGGCTGTTTAAGTGTGACATTTTGCCATGAAAATGGCGGCCTTGTCACACGAGGCCTTGGCGACCATCTTGTCGATGGTCTTCTCTTTTTTTGCCGCTGAAACGGCTCCCTCATGAGTTGCAGGGTTGGCGAACAACAAACTGTTGTTCTCTTCGTTTTGTTTTTGCTTTTCCCCCACGAATGCAAGGGACTGGGAAGAAATCTTTAGCTCCATAGCACATAACTTTACACCTCCTCTTCCAGCAAAGTCGTTTCGCAGAATGAAATCGCACGAGGTTTTCACGAGGTTTGTCAATGAATCTATGATAACGATCTGACCAATGGCAGAGGACTTTACTATATTTAGTCACTAAATAAAAATTGGTTTAGCGCTTACCTTTTCAAGTTCAATTTGCTTCTAATCTTGAATGTGCAAATTTCAGTTGTTTGTTATTTGTATGATTTGGTAGGCACCAAGTTCCACGTAACGTCTTGTAGAAAAGTTTTCCACCAGATCCATTGCATAACATATTTAGTTCATTAGCTTGCATACCAGCCATGAAATCCCCACATTAGTAATAAACAAACAAGTTATTTCCTTCTATGAATACAGAAAAACCCATCGTATACAGCGATAACATGGATAGATTAACGATTCCGAGACTGCGATTCCAATTTCAAAGTGTTCATTTATTCGTTTCCAGTTCATTGCTGACTACAACAGGAATCCCATCAGTAGCATTACTGCGCATGGCATTACATCACTATCGTGCCGAGATCGTGCTTCATTTGCGCAAACTCAGTGAGAATATTGGTAAAGAATGCTGTCTCATCCCACATTGATAAATGGACTTATCATTTCCCGTATAAAGATTATATTGAAAGCTTCTCGAGTGATTTTCGAGTACTATCACTGCATGCGCGTATGCACGGTACGGTACAGAGGAACGGAAGCGAGCACTAACGGAAGTGAGCACCATGCACCACATCTTATTATCGGGAAGGAAGTAAAGTTTGACAGACCGGAAGTTTACAGGAAAGTGAGTGAGTGAGTGAGTGAGTGACACAATAGGTTACTACTTTATGTATGGGGCACCATTCTAGTTAGATAATAGATAGATTGAATATTGTCATTTCATGTTGTCATACACTAAGTAGTAAGCTGTCTCATTTGCATATTCGACCCCTCACAATAACTCATGGATTTGCAATCCACGAGTTAAAAAGTAATATGCAATGTACTTTAGTTTTATAAATTGAAATTGGAGACACGCAAATGAGTTTATTAATGACTAAATGCCTTTTTATCTGGACAACCTTTTTGAGAATGACTGTCTATATATATATATATAATATAGACATGTGGTCCCTACTCAATAGGCTTTGTTTGTAAGTTACATAATGCAGCACAGAGAAAAATAATTCTGTCCAACATTGGCTTTAACACAAGTGGGATGACTCCTGACAAAATACGGAAATGTTTCAATTTCAATATGCACCTTTCAACATGCGATCTCAAAGAAGCAACGCGTCGGGTATGTGTTGTCCCTCTTGCAGACAATCAGCTGCCATGGCAAAATGCAGAAGTTATAAGGTGTAATTTCTTGAAAATAAGGAGCTCTCATATGAGGAATCCCTTATCTGCCATTACAGCATCTCCCTGTTCTAAAAGGTCAACCAAACCTGTAGCTCTGACAATTTCTTTGTCTGACACCATCCCAGTCCACGAAGGAGGGATGAAAGATATTATTCCATTCGGAGTTATTCCAACAAGTAGTTTAACTGTATTTTTGTGTTTGTAGTTGCTCCAAGTAATTTTCTGACTGGAGGGCAGTTTGGCTTTCTGGATAAAAAGCTCAAAGCAGTCGATAATGATTCTTAAATTCGGGTAATGTCTGAATCTTAGAGGAAGAGTTTCCCTAATCTCATCTCTACTGGGCCAAAGAACCAAAAATGAAATCTCTTCTGATAACAATATCACCCAGGTATTGTAAATTCTTCAAACTTCACTAGTGGTGATTCCAAATGTGTCAGCCAAAAAATAAACATCGAAACCTTTTATGGTTCTGAACATTGTCAAAATAAACTCATCCCACAATGGAAGCAGCCTTTTGATACCTCTATTTTCTTTTCTTTTTGACTGTGCAGTGGTATCGATGGAACCTTTCCAATATCTCATTTTCCTAGCTTTTTCTTTTACAGTATTCAAAATTAGATCAAGCTTTTCTTTCGGAAAACCTGTGTATCGATGGCAGTTTTCTTCTCGCGTTGCTTGTTCGATAAACAGATTCCTTCTCAGTTCGTTAACATTGTTCGTTTGACAAACTTTATCTGCTTTTGTGTCTTCATGCTGTTCTTCTCCTATTGGCTCTCCCTCTAGTTCTAAAGTCGAAGTTAGTTTTGCTGTATTCACTGCTGTTTGGTACTGTTGATCTGTCTTTTGGTGGACGTCTCGTCTTTGCACTGGTATCTGGATATCCCTTCATATACAGAGTTGGTTTCCAGCAGGAATCACCTCTGTGACCAACAGCAAAGTGGTTTGAACATACTTTTGTGCTCAAATTGAGTTTAAAATTGCTTCTATGCAGGCATTTTTCTCAAGCAGCCACTTTTTCTTGTTGCGAGGAGAATAAAACCTCAAAACTCCAACATGCGGAAGGTGGATTTGCTTCTCTGATAACGACGATCATTGTCGCATCCATACACCGCACAATGATCACCACCACTCATGGGTAGTTCCTCTCCTAAAATACACGAAGCTTTCGAGCAAAAGACACATATTTTCGATTACACATCGATTAAATCGCAAAAATTACTTTTAATGGTAAACCTTCGTTGCTTTGTTTGCGCCCTGGCAATCCCATAAACCCTTGCGTAAATCGAAAAAATTGGAGGGAGCCTGGTAACCGGCAACCCATTCATTCAAGGATATTTACTGGTTAGACAAAATTGCCACGCCAGCAGATGCAAAAGGTCGCAGTTATAAGTGGGTGAGATTTAGCAAATATATATACCACACACAAACAAAACGATTGATAGAGAACCGATTGTATAGTGCATAGACAATCGTTTTGATTTGAAACAGTTTCTTTCTTTGGTTTTATAATCTCTAGGTGCGAACTGTCAAAATGACATAACTCCACGCATGGGCAGACTAAAATGCATGCTCAGAAAGATTGTATATCTGCTTCTAGTGATCGGATTTCACAAAATGGCTTCCTTGGAAACGCTTTGTCTTTTTATTTTTAGGCCAAAGCATAACCCAGAGAACAAGTGACCGGTTTGCTGAGCATGCGCGACATGCGTGATTTATCATGACCTCAAGGAAGCCATGTTTTGATTTTTGTGCGAAGTACACTTCAAAATTCTTCGTTTTTCTACGTATGTAAAGGATAATTCAGCCTTGATGATCAATCTTGATGTTGGATTTGTATTCCTCGACCCTATTCAAGTCAATATTGGCTAATCACGAGTAACTTTAATACCATAAAGTTTGGTTCAACAAGTAGAGAAAATGGCGACCGTTGTCATTGTCTACATACTTCGTCTTCGATTTTTGTCTTGAAGAACTGCTGTTATTTGGAATTTTCACTAGCAAGGTAAGTTTTTGTCATTTTTATATCTAATGAAGATTGTTTGCAGTAAAATCGGCACTAGATATATCCCTTTTCTTTCGTGTCAAAGATGGGTAATGTGACTTTATTGAGCATATTTGTAGTGAGCTTATTTGTCATCACACTCAAACTACCAGTATGATCTAAGCAGATATGAGAACTTTAATATGTGTTTACAATGTTTAATGGGTAATCTTTGTCTTGAAAATTGGAGTAGTCATATTTTGGGGGGTTTCGGACATCGTGGATATTGTTTACATGGCAAAAATATACTGTTCGAAAAGTTGTTCCTCGACAATTATTCGAGACTTTAAGAATGAATATGTAGTTATGTATCATAGCTGACAGGAAATTATTGGTTTCCCAGGGATCGAACAATCTTTAGTGCTAGTTACGGAGCAATAAAGCAATGATATTATTTTGCTTCCAGGCTGTGAAATGCTCAACAAACATTTCTGGTTTATATTTAAAACTACCACACATATTCCAATTGATTAAGTACCAGGAATTATTGTATTAACGAACTATTGGGCCAGATTTTTTTTTTAAAATTGGAGTACATAGAGAAATTTTCAATTTTAAGTAAAAACCCTTCGTTTTGCTTTTAATTAGCATATGCTTCATTGAATATGCAAAATTTTTTGTATAGTTTTAAAACTTTATATTATGTAAAATATATTATCCCTTGGTAGTGAAGTAAGCTCACATATACATATATATTTTTGTCTGATAGTTTTTGATTCATACTGTGGTACACAATTAGCCTGATGTGCATTTGATTATTTCATAACAAAACATGGACAATTTGTCTCTCTAAACAAATATATAGGGTAAGGTATTTCTCTGATAGTTGATTCATACTGTAGCGCACAAGCCTGATGCATATTTGATTGTTTCATAAAAGAACATTAACAATTTGTTTGTATAAAAAAAATATTTACAACTGTAGTGTAAGATTGTCTAACAAAGTTAAACATTGCTTGCTAGCACAGTAATATTTGCTCCATCAATTTGACTATTCCAGTCACGGCCACACATGTACTCCATATATAAGACCAAACTATCAACATGTTCATAACTGTGCACAGCAATCAATCCACCACGATTGTGACCATGGGGGTGACTTTCAAAAAGTGCAATCTTCCTGAACTGAGTATGAAAACACATCAGCATAGATTTATCGGGTGGCACTGTTACAATAGCACTTCTGTCATCAGTTGATAAGTATATATCTACAAGCGTTGTTCTGAACATTGAAGCAGAGACAACACCAATATCCCCAATTATTCTTAGTCCAAAATGGTCTTGTCTTGTCTGCAGTGCTTCTTGAGGTGTGAGATTGGGTTGGCCTAATGGAAGGTTGAGGGTATTGTACAGGAGATTGCCTTCAACCATTGAATCTGCAAATTTAGCTATGGACTGCATAATACTTATTGCTGCTGGGATAGGTAGGATGCCATTGAAAAATTTCATTGCACCAATAGCAGCAATAATACAGCAGGCGTTGCTGTCTATTGATACCCCAAAGATTGTTGCCTGAGATATATTGATTGGTAGACTCCATTCAGTGATGTGACCAAAGTAGATACTTGTTAGCAGTGTGTTTACTTGGTTATCTGGCTGAGCTGGTTGTTGATTTTGATTACAGCTTTGGACACACACACCCTCTGGACATGCTGGACACTTGGGAGGACCATTCTTGGGGTTTGTATGCCCTTTTCATGGATGACCACAGTTCTTGCATTTTGGTGTTCGTTTAGGTGCAGATGGTTGTGATGGTTGTGGATTATGAGAAGATACACAAGGTAATGGTGGAGCTTTTGGAAATGGTAGTGCTGATATTGATTCTACTGCAGATTGGACCTGGCTGTCTACAGATGGTGTTTGTACTTGGTCACTCTCTGTTAGTATGTGTGAGGTATTGTCATCATCATCATTGTTGTTTTCATCTACATCATCATTGCTTGTTGTCTTTGGATTTAAAATTGCATCTTTTGCTGTAGTAGCCAAACTCTCTGCTTTTGCTGCAAGGAATTTCTGACAGAGTGGACAGAAACTGCAATCATCTAGACAATCATTGTGAAAAGAATGAGAACATCCCTCAAATAGAGTCCAAGGCTCATCCTGAATAACTTTGCACCCAGGCAAGTCACATCGTTGGTCTTGCTGTGCAGTTGTTAAACCGCAGTATCCTAGTGGTAATACTTTAGTTTTGACTGCTTCTGTACCGAATAATCTAGGTAATGCAACCAGCTTCTTTTTTCCCTTGACAACAATGTTTCCTTTTCCAGGTTCTTTTCCTATTTCACAAAATTTTTTTGCGAGGATGGATGCACATTTGGCCTTCATGGAGCGTAGATGGTTTAGAACACTTTTATTTTTTGGGTTGGTGTAAAATTTTCTTTGAAGCTTTTTTGTGCCTGTTTGGAGTGGAATATTGCTTTAGCCTTTTTTTCTAGCTGCTCTGTACTGTCACATACATTTGTCTTTGAACGAATGATACTATGTGCATTCTCGACTGGGTATTCATCAAATATAGTCAAGTATTGTCTAATCAGGTTGTACATACCAGGGTGGTGCATTCCCCAGTATGTACACATGGCTATCCATACAAGAGGAGATTTATTGTAGTGATGCCTTTCCAAGCAAACAAACATGGTCCAGATTCTTATCACTGCCTTGAAATACTCAGTAAAATTGTTTAGTTTAAATGTCATACTGTAAATTGTTAGAACAAGGGGCAGATAGTTGTCCAGAAGGTTTAATAGTGTTCTGTACTCTAGATCTTTGCACTGGGAATCGAAAATTTCTCTTTGACAGAATCTCTTAAAAAGAGCCAACCACCATAAGTCACCTCCAACAGATAGCTTATCCTCCAGGGCTTTGGCTTCTTAGCAAGCTTGCTTTTAGGGTAAGTTAGTGTAAATGGCTTCAAAAAAGGGGCGGAAATCATTGAATAATGTTTCTCTAGCATTTAGGGAAATGTGTAATGGTCCAATGCAAGGTATTACTGATAATATTCTTGGTTGGTTATTGTTGTTTATGGTTTGTCTTTTCCTTTCAGGTTCACTGGAACTGGCAGTTGAATATGAATGATCTTCATGAATACTTGGAACATCTGTGTGGTTTGATGATTCATGATGCATTACAGAGGAATATGAATGGTCAAAGTGATGAACACCAGCAGTAGCTTCTTGTGTCAGTGATGGAGTTGGTGGAAAAAACTTCACAAGACTTTCATAAACTATCTGACGCGAGTAGAACTGGGCTGGCCAGTCACCAGGTTGTGGAGTTAAGAACATGTTGAAGTAGTCAGCTAGTTTAGTACTTAAAATAGCATCAAAAGCAGCCTCAAAATCATTTTTGCTTTTGAGAGTTAATGGAAAAAAATTCACCAAGTAAACATCATCCATTTGTCTCATTGATTGCACTGACTCATGATCACAGTATTCATGTGCTGTAACTCTATGTCTCTCAAATTCAGAACTGAAAAATGAATCCTTAATCCATGGTGGCATAGTTGACGAGTATGTGTATGCAAGTTGGTGCATAGTGGAGGGGCCCGAAACAGTTTTCACACAAGAAGTAATATCGAGAGCATGGACATCATGGTAGTAATTAGCAGGCCCTGCAGCTATTGCCTTGACGTTTTTAAACACTTTAATCACAATTGTACACATGTACTTTGGATTAGACAATATTGGAGAATTGGGACGTCTTATAGAGTGCACGGAGGTGTAGTCATCTACTATGACAACCAACTGCCATGAATTTCGTATTGCTTCTGCTACAATTTTGTCTATTTTTTTCGCGTTTCCCTCAGATAGCGCAACCATCCGCTCGTTTGTTGTGGTTTTTGAGCATGAAGCTCCCATGACATGCTGGGTTTGTATCCCTTCTTGATTGATGTTAGACGTTTTTAAATATAGAGCCTGATCGGTCTGCATCCAATTGCAGACCTGGCTCAATCCAAAGCACAATTTGTAGATCATGGCGACTGTTCTTTTTCGGTTTTCCATTGTACGGCTGATTGAGTGCCTTTCATTGGTCATCGCATCGAGAATAGTATTGAATATGGTTGTGGCGCCAGCTTTTAAACAAAGTTTCTCAAATTCGTCGGGGTCATATACCGGCGGATTCTTCAATGTTGTAAACTCATAATACATGACCTCCTTTAGACGCTTTAGTTCGAATGGAAGATCGCACCCTGTCACAGTAAAAAAAAATAGGAAATATCTCTAAGTGTAACAAAACACAATGGTTATCACAATATGTTCTCCTTGTTTTATAACGCAATATTCTTTGTTATTGGGGAATAGGCTTACGTTTAGAAAGGTGTTTCATTTCATCCTGAACTTCGTCAAAGAGGCCAGGTGGAAAAATTACGCTGCCGCACGGACCTTCGCAGAATTTCTCCAAAACACGTTTCTTGCACTTGCCAGTTCTCTAGTGCCATGACATTTTCCTCTGTCTGACAGTGCTCCCTTTTAGTCGTGGGCTCTTTGATGGGCGGTGTTCGTCGTAATGCGCTCGGCCTTCCAACCTTCCGCTTGCATTTTCCCACTCTCTGTTTTGGACATGCTAAATAAGTTTTTGTATTTTTCTTGGTTGAAATTATGAAAGAATCGTAATACTTACCCTTGATAATTGATTGCTGGATGTAGATAGTGCTGAATATCTGCATGCTCCACAAATTTGCGCGTCGTCTGACAGCTCAGCTGTTAATTTGAACTTACTGGCGTAAGGCTTCGCAGGCCTGCTATTTTTATGATCTTTAGAAGAAATGGCTTTATTACACACAGCACACTTAAAATAATTGCTTCCATCACAAACGATAAAAATTAAAAGAAAAAACGAGATATACAGCAGCAAACTATAACTCCAAAACATTTTTGAACAAATAATATAACCGGGAGCCCTGTGGTGAGCCTTCAATACAACTCTGTCGTTCAGCAGCTACGCGCATGGCCATGCAAAACGGCCACTTGTTAACCCAGAGAAGTCTGCAATTATGCAAAATATGTTAATGAACTGCCAAACAAGCTAAGAAAGCATTTAAAATGAATGTTTTTTGGGGGGGAACACAGAGCCATTCCTGATACCTTAAAGCAAAAGCACCTGCTGCTATAAACTTGTCCCAATTGCAATGATTGTTCTCACATTGGGTTGCCAACATTGTCTCAAGTGTGTGCATCTGGCGCTCTCATAACCCATTCCCCTTGGGGTGGTATGTTGTTTTTTTCTCTTCTCTATCCCTAACAAATTGCAAAGCTCTTGCATCACCTTTCCTTCAAAGTTTGCTCCTTGATCTGTTAATATAATAGCTGCTACTCCGTATAACAAAATCCAATTATCTAAGAGTGTCTTAGCTACAGTTTCTGCTCGCTGGTCTTGCATTTGGACTGCTTGTAAGTACCGTGTTTTAAAGTCTATAATAACAAAAATGTACTTGTTACCTTGTGTTGTCTCCGGAAGTGGTCCAATTATGTCTGCTGCTATCATTTCAAAAGGCTCCAAGGTTGACGTGTCAAAAGGTTTCAGAGGTGCTCTTGGTGTTTTAGGTGGGCCTTTTGCTTGGGAACACAAGTGACACTGCTGACAGTACTTGACTACATTGTCGTACATGCCTGGCCAAAAGCATTTCTGCTGGATTCTGCCATATACTTTGTTTATACCGAGATGGCCTTAAGCACTGTGGTTCCAATGGATAACCCTTCCTTTTGGGTCCTCTGGAATTACGACTTGCATATTTCCGCCAAAGAGTCTGTAACTTGAAGATATGGCATCTGCTGCCACATGTTGGAAAACCAAGGTGATCTGCAACTAACATCACCTTTGTTCAGGACAATTCCACATACTTTTCTTTCAGCAATTTCTCTTAAGTCTGGATCATTTTCTTGCCACTCTTTTACTTCATTTTTACTTCCAATCTCTATCATAGACACACTGTCTCCATTAAATGCTCGTGATAAGGCGTCCGCATTGAGGTGTTGCTTTCCTGGTCTAGCCATCTAGCTCAATGATGTGTAGGATGAGGCATCTTTTTTAATTGCGCTAATGGGTTGTTATCTACACGAAATGTAACGTGTTGTCCATAGATGTAAGGCCTGAACTTCATTTGTAGCAAAAACCATTGCCAGTGCTTCTCTGTCTGTAATTCCATACTTTTGCTCTGCCTTAGTTAAGGCTCTACTTGCATACTCAACAACTCTTTCGTTGCCATTAGAATCTACTTGCGACAGAACTGCACCTGCGCCAGTCACTGATGCATGTGAGTCAATAATAAATGGCTGTTTAAAGTCTGGTAAGGCTAACAATGGGGCTGAAGTTAACAGCTGCTTGGTCTGAGAGAAGGCGACATCATGAATACTGAACCATTTAATTTTTGCATCACCTGAGTTTACAAGGTCCCATAATGGTTGTGCTGCATCAACTAGTCAAAGTGCAAATCTACGGTAATAATTGATAAGATCCAGGTATGCTCGCACATCATTCTTCGCTTGAGGTGTAGGAAAATTATGGACAGCTTTCACTTTGTCTTCAGATGGCCTTATCCCTTGATATGATATGTGATGTCTTAACCACTTAACTTCTGTCTGGAGGAACGTGCACTTCTTTGGATGAATGTTTAGATTGTGCTGCATTAACTGACTAATCTTTCTAAGGCTTCTTCAAAGGATGATCCCCAACTGATCATGTCATCAATATAGGCATAACACTCTATCCCTGTGACTGGAGCAAGTACCATTACCATCAATCTTTGAAATACTAGTTGTGGTTACACTTAGTCCCAAAAATCGATTTCCCGTGGTAAACATACCTAGGTCAATTTTACTGTGGTCTATTTATTTACCGTGGTGATGTGGTTACACGTAAATCGATTACCCGTGGTGAAAATGTGACCTCGACCTTATAACAGATTTGGCGCGCAAATTGATTTCTTACCGCGAATCTCCTGGTCTGTTTACTTAGTTTAGATGAAATGGATATCGATCGTGATTCACAATGTGCTGTAATATTCTTCATGCTAATTTTGTGTCGCCGAACAACTTCATATTTACCTCTAATCCACTACATTCGAAGGAGGTCAAGGCATAGACGACTGATACTTAACTTTCTTGGTATGTTGCAAGGGTCCATTGCTGTCAGACAAATTTATCGCAGGCTTTTGGCCCTTAGAGCGCCCAGAAGAATTTGGATGCTTCCCCGACCACAAAACTGGTTCCAAGAGATACTAAATAACAGGGCGTTTGATCACTGGTGGAAGGAAAATTTTAGAATTAAAAGACAAACATTTGAATCTGTTTGCCGAGTCATTGGACCAGCAATTCATTGACAGGATACAAGGTTAAGGGAAGCTATTAGAGTAGAGCGAAGAGTGGCCGTAGCTTTGTGGAGACTAGCTACAGGAGAGTGCTATCGATCGTGCGGACTTATGTTCGGACTCTCAAAGGCATCAGCAGTGTATTGCACGCACGAGTTTGTGGAAGAGTTATGTAATTTTCAGGATGATTTTATCAAGTTTCCTGTTTCAAGAGCTGACATTCAAAAGGAGATTGACGGTTTTTCTGAGATATCTGAAATCCCAAATGTTGTAGCGGCTATCGATGGAAGTCATATCCCTATTAAGAAACCTCCAGATAGTGGCGAGGACTATTGCAACCGAAAAAAGTTCTACAGCTATGTCGTACAAGGTGTTGTTGACTCTTCTAAATTGTATCTGTCTGTGTCTACTGGGTAGCCAGGTAGCATGTATGATAATAATAATAATAATAAATGGTTCTTCAAAGCGCATCATACAAAAGTCTCGATGCTCTTTACATTAGGCCAGATAGAATTACAGATTCTTGAAGTTTAACGAAATACCATTTGATTATACGTTCCTGATAAACAGGAATGTTTTCAGTTGAGATTTAAAGGAAGCCAGAGAGATAGCATGTTTCACAGTGTCCGGTAGATTGTTCCAAAGGGAAGGTGCAGCCAGTGAAAAGGATCTTTTGCCAAAGGTAGAAGTTCTTGAACCTGGTTCTTCGAGAAGAAGCTTTGAAGAGGAACGCAGTAAACGGCTGGGCTTATACGGCTTGAGAAGGTCAGAAAGGTACTTTGGGGCGAGTCCATGAAGGCACTTGTACGTTAAAAGGAGGATTTTGAATTCGATTCTTTCAGAAACAGGGAGCCAGTGTAATTTCTTAAGAATTGGTGTAACACTGTCAGAGCGTTTAGATCGGGAGACGAGCCTTGCGGCGGTGTTCTGTACTTTCTGCAGCCGGTCGATGATGCGAGAGTTCTAAGATTATCAGAGCTTTGTAGAGCTGCAGAGGACGAGGACATTTTAATGGAGCCAACTTTTGACGTTAACGGAACTGTTGTCCGTCCACTCATCATTGGACTCAGCATACCCACTTAAGAATTGGCTACTTCGTCCCTTCAAAGACAATGGGGCTTTAAACCAGCATCAAAAGTATTTTAACAAGCAGCTTTCTACTGCACGAATAGCAGTTGAACATGCATTTGGTGCTACTAAAGGCCGATGGAGAATTCTACAGAAGCGACTAGATGACGAAACCGAACGTATCCCGGATACAATCATTGCATGTTGCATTTTACACAACATTTGTATTTTGAATGGAGATCATTATGATGCTGATAGTGATGATGATGATGTTAATAATGATGAAGATGAAGATAATGGCCCTCCATCTCAAGCCGCTAATGGGGTTCTGAATGCTATAGCTGATTATTTATCAAACTAGTGACAAGAACTTGTAGCTACTTGTATATAAATGAACTGTCTTCAATCGAATCGACCATATAATCGACTATTTATTAATTAATTGATATATTTTATGCCATATTTTCCCCATAGCTTTACTTCGCAAGACAAAGAAATATTTACTCTGTTTTACTGACAAATGTTTATTCCAATAACTATTCAAAATATCTAGAGTGCTTTTAGTAAAAGCGTGAAACACTAATTACTAAATTGTACAAATAAGAGGACTAGTTAAACAAAGAAAACAATAGAATGGGCATAAAATAGTACAAAATACTGTTATTAAAATTTCACGCTTTTACCAAAAGCTCTCTAAAAGTGAATTTATCACTTCGATCAAATCATACATATGAAATGCATTTATAAAATATTTATATTATATTCGTTTTGTTTAAATAGCTATTCTTATAATACGAATATTCTCTACTTATATTAATTTTTTTGTATCTATGTAATTCAATGGATCAATACTGTATTGTATATATATGTGTGGTAAATAATCACTAGCTAATACTTGTAAAAATCAAACTTAACAAAACAAGAGTTCAAATGTTTGTGGCTAAAATGACTGAATGGATTACTTTTTTGATGAGAACATGTCTCCTAGTTTTCCAAACACTGCAAGCATAAATTCCTGATGCCTCTTTTCTGCATCTGTTTGGAATTTTAGCAGAGTTTCCATCGCCTTTTCATCTTGCTCCTGAGATCGTTTAAAGGCTTCTTGCTGCGCTTCCAGCAGATCGATCAGCTTGTTTTCATTTTCCTCGCTGACTTTCTGTTTCTTCTTCCTTCCCCCGCCACTGCTTTTGGGTTCGTTTTCTGTCGTCTCTTTTCCACCTGTTTTCCCACCACTATTTTTGGGTCTTTTCCCCTTTCCTTTCAGAGCATTAGTTCTGTCCGCGTCATCATCGTCGCTGATGTCAGAATTATGATCACCCTTGCTGATGACCGCAGTTTCTTTTGTGAATCGTGGGTGGACTTTGTCTGAAGAGCCCATGAATTCATCGATATCATCGAAGAATTCAAATTCCATTTTTTTGCGACCAGTTTGCGAATTGTTATTGCAAACCGCTTTGTATTTGTCAAACAAGGCCCGCCACTTCTCTTTAGCTTGCGCTAGCGTCTTGTTGGTTTTAATCTTTGCTTCGCTGCAGCTGTCTAAAAATTCTTGATAAAGTACATCCCATACGTTCTTTTTCCCTTTGCTACTTTTTGAGGACTGTAGGTAGTCAATGTTGTCCCGATACGCTTGGATCAAAATCTTGACCTCAGTTGAACTCCATGTGGTTCGCTTACCGCCGCTTGCCGGGGATGTCTTCTTTTCGGGCTTCTTTTCTGGTCCTGCGGGCGTCGACTGGTTTAAGCCACTTGGTCCAGGGAGATCCAGGGGCCTTCCTGGAGGCGTTAAGCCAGAGGGCACAAAATGGAACGACGAAGCAGAAGGAGGATAGAACGGCATGTACGGCCCATGTTGTTGGATACCTGGATTTTGCGGGGGATTTTGATTGAAATACCACGAATCATCGTCACAAGATCTGTTAGAATTCCTGTTATAAAGAGAGAGTTTAATTTGTTAAGTCACTTGTTTCAAATGCATGCTTTATTAGTATGAACAATTTAATCATACTCACAGCATTTGTCGAAAGCCAGCCATGTTTGAAGTCTCCAGAACACGCGGTAAACTACGATCAATTTCTCAATACTACAGCCTAGGTAGTAGATATGTTCACAGCATGCAATTTCCTGGATTATCTTAAACGAGCAATCTCATTGGTTGCTTTACCGTTCCCAAGCTTTCAACCTACCTTTTCATCTCGGGGACTGTCATGGGGAATTCTTTTGTTCTTTTTGACGTATCTATGGTGATTCACCGCGGTGAATTTACCTCGGAAACGCAGGTTACACTACAAAAACACTTTTACCGTGGTGATCGGGTCGTTTACCACGGTAAAGGACTCTAGTGTAACCACAACTACTGTAGGGCTGGCACTGCTGAACCAGTATCAATATTGTGTTTGACTTCACTAGCTCTACCAAGGTCTAGCTGTTATTGCGAAAATACATCTTGGTTATTTAAAAGATTTCTAACTTGTGTTGCCTGTTCTTCTGTAAGGTGTTGTAGATCAAACAAGTCTATCCATGATTCACTACCACTACTGCATTGCTCTGTTCAACTGAATTGATATCAAAATTTGTGTCTACTGAGTTCACTTGTGCTGTAATCTTTCCTTTCTCCAACAAAATAGCTTCAGTGTTCAAGTTTGCTACTATAACTGGTACTGTTCCCTCACTGTTAATATTCACCAATGCATGCGCAACTAAGAATTCTGGCACAGCACGTTCATTCTCACTGATGGGTTCACACATAGCCACACACGACTCTTTCTGCTCCTTTAATGTTGACTGGCTTATCTTGGCGTTTAGGGTTACTTCTGAACTAGGGGGTATCTCTATGGCTTCTAATAAACAAAGCTTGTGAACAGATTCAATGGACTCATCACCAAAGTAAAGACAAAGTTCTGACTGGTTTTCGCCCATGAACAGATTATTATTGGGCAAGTGAAACACTACAAAATGTTCTTTAAGGAAATTTACTCCTAGTATCATGTCAGATGTAATTTTGGTTACATAAAAACTTTGTGTGTAAAATTTCTTTCCAATTTTGATTTTCAATTTTACTTCTTCCATCAATGTCAAAGGTTCTCCTCCTGCTGTGTGTTGAGAACGAGAGCAATCAAAGATTAATATATATTTTTACATTTAAGATATATACACTCGATTGCAGAAAGGTTGTAGTCTACATTTTACACAAATATCTAATTTATTCAGTATACTAATGAGATGCAATTTGTAAATACGCGATCACAACACCCAAAATGTAGTTCTTGAATATCTGCTAGAGTTAAGAAAGACTAAAAATATATTTTGACAATCATTGGATGCAAGCAATGCCGATTTAAGCAGTATTTTGGGTTTTGCATCTCATTAGGTATTTGTATATTTGTGTATTTGCAGACTACAACCTTTCTGCAATTGAGTGTATACATTTTTTATCGTCATTGATCTTAGGTTTAGATTTATTTTTAATTTATTAATCGATCTTTAGTTTATGTGCATAAACTAAATAAGAGATAATTCTTATTGATCAGGCGCTATATAAATTATTAAATTATTAAATTATTAAGGTTTCTTCTCTACGTTTTTTTGAAATGACCTTAAGGGTGCTAGGGTCGACAAGGCAAATCATCCTGATGTGCTCTTAGCTTGGACAGCTGAACAAGATGGTTTTGTTGTTGATTCAGGTGGCTTAAACCAAGGGTTTTGTTTTGTTTGGGGCACACGTGGCCTAGTGGTATTGCTTTGAAACTGGGGCTGGGGTTCCTCCCTGAATTTGCTTCTACAATGTGATTGGTAGTGTCCTGTCTTGCCACAACTATAACAGATAATGTCTTTACGACACTCTCTTGCTCTATGACCGAGTTTACCTCAATTATAACACTCCATACTCTTACCATGCTGGTTGACTAAACCGTTGTCTGTACGTACTCTTGTACTGCTTCTACATTTCCTGCTTTAACTTCTGTTTCTACTTGTCGAGATGCTTCAATTCTTTTGGTGACTGCTAGTGCTTCGGTTAGTGTTTAGTCTGCCTACTGCTGCACTTCCAAGTCCCTCGATAAACTTGTCACCAGAAATTTCTTCGATCATTTCAACTGACAGTTTAGGATAAGCTTTCCAACACAAGTCTTTTAAAGCGAAGGCAAAAACATGAAGTGACTCACCGGTTTTCCTAATTCTGGTACAAAATAAAGGGTGATGAAGTTGTTGTTCTTCTGGTGGCGCCAAAACTTTTTCTAGTGCTTCTTTCAATTTCCATAGTCGCTCTTTACTTCGTCTGTTTGCTCCTCATATGCTATGAACACAACCTGGTTGCAAAGAGGAGTGGTTTTCTGGGTCCCACTAGTAGGTATCCTTCCACAGTGCAAACCTGATGATAGAATTGTTGACAATGAGTTTTCTAGGACTTTTGTCTGATGTGGTCCTTTTGCTTCCAGGTGGTTTCTGATCTTTTTAAAATTGTGCTACAAATGAAAATGTGAACTTGAATGAAATTAATCAGCATCGTTAATAACATCGTTCACATATGGTGACAGAATAATAACTGCATGCCCATCACAGGCTGCAAAGTGTTACTGTGTTTAAAAAGATGTATAGATGTACACAACAAATTATTGGAAACAATAATTATTATTATATTTATATTTTAATATTATTATTTGGTAAAGTACATTTTAAATGTTATAAATTTCTCAATAAATGACAGATTGAATTTTTGTAATTGATTCACTTAAATAATATGAATTTGATGAGTTTTTGGGAGTTTGATTGAGGAGGTTTTTTGACTTTGATTGAGGTTTCAATTTTGTTCTCAGTGTCTGACCCCCTTCCCTCCAGAATTTTCAGATCCCTCCATGTTAGGGGTATGGATATTTTCTGGTCAACTATATACACTTATATCACTTATATGTGAGACTGGATAACATATGTTTTAATCATGTAATGTACATGTACCTTAGGACCCATTAGGATGGCAATTTGGCCTCCTGCGTGTTTGTTATGGGCAATAAGCTTGTGATTCATTAGGAAAAAACAGCTTGACAAATGAATGGTTTGGCTCACCACCATCACAAAGCAGCCAATAGATTCTGGGTATGTATTGAAGTACCATATAAAAACAAGGGTGTCCAGGCCTTAACATTGCATGTTTACTGGGCAAAATGTATTTGCTGACAGACACTCCGCATTCTAGGCCAAAGTGTTTGGAATTTAGCCAGATTTAGCCAGATCATAACGATAGTGCTTCATTGACTGACATTTATTAACGATTTTAGCTCAGGGCATCATTTTCACCTGACATAAAAGTTGACAGGACAACAAAGCAATGTCAATATCATAATCAACATGTTCAGTAATTACCTGAAACCAAATCTTTCACACAATTCTACTCCTTGCCAGAATGTTTCAAGTAGTATTGTGGCTGGCATAACCACTGGAAAGTGGGGTAGAGTGGGGTAGACCTTCGATGCCAGCTCTTTCCATGTTGGGCACAATTGCATGCAAAATCGGCAATGTTCGCCATTCCTTGTGGTCAGCGGCTCACCAAATAAGTATTAGCTGCTAAATCAAAATGGCAGCTAAGTGGTTTACTCGCGAAGAGGTTATTGAACAAGTAGTAAATGATAATAATGATGAAGATTGTAGCGAGGAAGAGTCAGATTTAGATGAATCGGAGGCAAATACAGCTGTAGACAGTCAGGTCGACAGTTTAGACGAATTACTGCAGTCTTTAGATGACGGGAAAGGGTTTGACAAACTCTTCTTTCTTTTTTAGAAGTACTTCTTCCAATCCTTCACCTTTCATAGACATCCTGTTTATTTTAAAGGTATGACTCATGAAAGTCCAATTCGTAAAAAGAATATATCTCTAAAGGTGCAAGTTACTAGTTTTATTGTTTATTTTTGTAGCTTTGTGTTCTTGTCTGTGTTCTTTTACCTTATCTGCTGGATCAATTTTAAGGAATCTCAGATGTAGCTGAACTCAATACATAAAAGGCTTGCGAGCCGAGTTGCTGTAAGGAGACCATATTATTCTGACCTTGTAAGACACATTCCATACGATGTCTTTGTTGCTGCTCGCAAAGTTTTAAAGGACAGTGGAATTACTGAGCCTGAATGTTATATTGCTGCCAATCGCAAGGGTGAAGATTATTTCTTAAACTTCTCTACCCTTATTGATTGAGTTTTTGTCATGCCTTTCCGGGATAAGTACCAAAGAAGTTAAGAATTCATTTGCCAGAAAGTTGACCTCAGGATCAAGGTACAATCACAAAGTCAAAGTCATTGTTTCAAAAGAAAATGATTTTGGTTTAGTGTTCAAGAAAAGTAAGGGACAGCTAAAGATTCAGTTCTACTATGGAGAGTGGAATTCTAATGGATTTCCTCAACATAAGTGTGAAAATAAATTGATTCTTTACACAAAACCTCAAAGTTAAATTTCTTTACTGTCATTCTACTCTCACCCTGCAAGATAACACTTAAATTTCCCCAGCAGTTATGATATGCTATTTAGAAGTGTTTCTTTTGTTTTCAATTCATAATCTGATTAGTGAAAAAACTGCTGTGACCATGTCATTAAAGAATAGAATGACAGTAAAATGTCCACAGCAGTAATCCAATATCCAACTTTGTGTCAAGTTTAATAGTTTTGGTTGCTTTTCATCTTATGTACACTCTCTCCTGATAATGAAATAAACTTCATTATCTCAGACAAAAAGAAATTGTTTTGACCTCAAAGTTGTGTACACTTAACTTGAACTTGATTTGGGACCATGGTCTTAAAGTGGTAGAAGCTTTGGATTTTATAGTTCATTATATTATTACAGCTAGGAGAATAACTGGTCTTAAAAACAAGCCTTAAAAATGTAAACAATAAATGGGTGTTTATTTCAACCATTAAAGTGACTGTTTGTTATTCAAGAGTTCTTAATGGTTCTCCCATAATTGGGACTAACTTGCACACCTTGCACTTGAAGGTAACTTAATGTAGCTGAGTGAAGTTTTAGAGTTTTCTATTCGTGATTGTTGTAAAACCATTTTAGCTTTCATAGCTTGACAAGTAATGAACTTGGAGAACACAGTGGGTTATAGGCGCCTGGTTGACAATGACTATTGTCTTGTTTATCTTCTGTACACTTTCTATAAACATTTACTATCTTCTTTGAAGCCACCAGAGGTTTGAAAAGTTGCATGAGCCCCCTGGCAGCTGCAAAGGAGACTAACACATTTCTGACTCGTCTCTTAAAATATTGCTAATGAATGACACAGATAGCATGATTTGTAAACAATTACAATTCCCATTTTAAGAACCCAATAAAACCCAGACGTTCTTGAATATTGAAACAACAAACATTCTGTGTACAAAATAGAAAAAAAAGCATGTAGATATTTTGATTGATCATGGTGTGTTTATTGTACAAGTCATTCAAAGGAAATACATATTTTCACAAGCTCATTCCCTAAAAGTAAAATAGATTTGCACCAATGTTGTCAAGAGATTTATATATATCTATATAGATATACTAGGGTGATTCTATTTAACCCTTGAAAAATGGTATTAAATAGTAGTTAGTAGTGGACTCTAAACCCATTGTTTACTATTGTTCATTATCTACTAGTATTCAGTAGTCAACTTTCTTTCACAGGTTAAATGTCACTCTAATATCATTTGAGCAACAGTGGACTTTGAGAGAGTAACTAAAATACGAGCGAGCCGCGAGCCTATTTTTGCGAGTCTTCAATAAAAACGTAAAATGCTGTATTTTTGAGACATTTATTTGTAATAAATTGCTACGAGACACATATAAACCTAAATTAAGCTTACTACTGCTTGAAGTCTTCTTGGGTTTGGACTACCGATGGTGAACATCGCCGACTTCTGAGAAACGAACACCATTAATGTTCAGCAGTATAGCCAAGTCATCTTATGAGCCAAGTCCTTCATGTATGGAAAATAAGGGTATTTTCACAGGGAGCCCGGGAAGAAAGCATGCTTGCGTTTTGTTTCAATGGTATACGTATAATATAAGCTATTTATCGTCTACGTCACATGTTTTTAGGACATTACTTTCCTAACAAGATCATAAGCGTGCGTGGATTTTGTAACGATTTTGTTGATTCCATTTATCCTGATGATGGGCCTTAGGCCCGAAAGCTTGGTAATAAAATTACTAATGGTTGATGAAACAAGATCAATGATAAGATCCAATATATTTGAAACAGTTCTTTGGTTACAATTTTTTCTCGAAGTTGGATCAAGAGCTTTAATATAGTGAACAATTTGAGGTACGCATGAACGATTATTTGACTGCGTCATACTGACCAGCTCTAGGGGCCTTCTTTTCTTTTGTTTTCGCTTTAGCCAGTATATCAAGGGAATATAAGGAATAATACATTTCAGAATTCCGCATATTAGCTCAGCAAAATATCTGAAATTTTCATGTGGCCTGATCGAAACTTTGTTCACCTTTCGGACCAGTTCGAATCGTTTAACGCATAATCGCGAAAACAGGGCACAAAAGGGGTGTTAAATTAGTAAAAATACGAAAATAATCCAGTAATTCCAAGGCAAAAGTGTTAAATTAAAGAAAAACTAAGTGAAACCTTACCTTGTATTCCTCCATCTTGTCTCAAAGATAAACCTAGACTATATAAATTTACATGTTTTGGCGCGAAATTATATTTATGGCGCAAAAAAGGCTGGTGGCTCGCATACAGAGGCTCGGGCTTGCAGGCTCGCAATTTAGCAACCCCCTGACTTTGATGGTATGCATGTATAATTAGCAAGAACATTTTACCAACAGTGGTAAACTATATGGTAGACTCTAATGGTATGCATGTATAATTAGCAAAAACATTTTACCAACAGTGGTAAACTCTGTGTTAGACTCTAACAGTATGCATGTATAATTAGCAAGGACATTTTACCAACTGTGGTAAACTCTGTGTTAGACTCTAACGGTATGTATGTATAATTAGCAAGAACATTTTACCAACAGTGGTAAACTCTGTGTTAGACTCTAACAGTATGCATGTATAATTAGCAAGAACATTTTACCAACAGTGGTAAACTCTGTGTTAGACTCTAACGGTATGTATGTATAATTAGCAAGAACATTTTAGCAACAGTGGTAAACTCTATGTTGGACTCTAACGGTATGCATGTATAATCAGCAACACTCACCTGCAATTTATCAGCTTTGTGCACCTTTGTTTTATTTACAGTTGAGGTAGAATACAAATACTAAAAGTGTGCACTTTGTACTATTTAGCACTAAATAGCACATATTAAAGAATAGAAAACAAAAGAATTTGCATAATTCTGCACTATTTAGTACTATTTATGTTGCACACTTATTAAGTGTTTGTACTCTAGTACAAATCATTATAAGTTACCTGACATCAGTTTAAAATGCATATATGAACAAATGATCACATGTTGTTTGAATGATTGTGTAGGAGGTAAAGCAGGATTTTTATTCCTTATGAACAATTTGTGGCTCTTCATAGAATATTGTAATATTGTTAATGAGAGATAAAAGACTATTTCAATGGTCTACATTTAGAGTACTTATAATTACAGAGACTGTTCGTGGTGTCATAAAAAACTCTGCAGCTCTACTAAACAAGATATTTATACATTTTTATAATATAGCTCAATTATAACACACGTTCTGATTGGTTGAGAGACCACCAAAATCTATGCTCTATTTCACCGGTAAAGACATGGTTTTTCTGACGAATGAGTATCATTAAATTTTACTTTAGTAAAGGAAAACCTTTACTAACCTGGACTTTCCATCTTTCCAGTCTCGTTTAAATTTACAAACTGAGCTTCATGGACAATAGCAATATAAAATGTGTAAATATTCAAAGAAAATGACTCGAATGAGCATGTACTTTCAAACAACGCCCGAGTCTATAAAATTCAGTGAAATTGTACTTTGTTTATAGCCTGAGTTACAAGAAAAACCTGAAGGAACTAGGATTCATGCACATCAGGAATTTTCTCTTTGCCTGAGATTAGTTTAAATCGATTAGGATTATTTTTCATTGAACAAAATTTTGTTTCTTACTTACAAAGACAGGAGAAGATTTCCAAAACTGAACTGACCGTTGCCTCGAGACAACTTGTTCATCCTTCATATAAACTACGCCAGTGTAGAGATGCTTTAACACAAGCTATCGGTGAACAGCCAACAGATAATTCAAGTTAAGAGCTTCTTGTTTACCAGCAAAATCCTCATTCTGTAAACCCCTTTTAAACTTCAACTTTTTCAAACCAAAAACACGGCTTTCAATTCACTGTGTGGAACGCTGCTCGATTCATTGAAAGCACTTAAACATTTCCAAATCTTGAAGAACTGCAAGTCATATTTAGCCTTTTCATCTATTTTCGTGCCATTGTCAATTATAAAAACAAAAAGCTCTTTGTTTGGGATAATTTTTGTTGAAATCCTTCGATGAAAGTTGTCAAACTATTCTCAAAAACACCGCTTCAGTTGTACTGATTACTCAAAAAGTACGACAAATGTGATTGGCTTATATTTGCACAAGTTTTGAGAATTTTAGTTTTGATCAGGAAATAACACAACTTGATCGTTCTTAAAATACTTCTTGCTATATCATAAAAACTTGTGATGTTGGGAGAAACACTCTAAAAAGTTTGAAAATCACTCGCCTACGGCTCATGATTTTCAAACTTTTCTCGTGTTTCTCCCAACATCACGCATGCTCTATTTCACCAGTAGAGTCATAGAAATCTATCTTCTATTGCTTAAATAAATGTTTTTTTCCATCTCTTACACATACCTTGGTGCGTTCCCTCAAAGGATGGGAGCAATACCAACAGCTTTCTTCTATGGTCTCTTTTGTCATACCACATTAGCAATATTCAGGGCTCTCTACCCTTTGTGGAATATATTTCCGAGAGTTGCTTGATGCAGTGGTATTCAGGTTATAGCCCCTTTCTCAAAGCCATATCAGTGAAGTGTATTCATGGCGAAAAATTTGTTCCCATCGTTGCCTTACTATACTTACTAATGAAGACATTGCCTCTCTTCCTTCCATGGAATTTAGCCCCAGACCCATATCATATAGGTATTTCATGTGTTCCGTATAGGCTGAAACAATGTGGCTGGAACAATGTGGCCAATGGTCCAAACTGCTGGATTGGCAGCCAAGAATAGTGCATAGCACCAGAAGTAATTGAAACAGGAGGATTTTAACTCACTGATCTGTGAAGCAGATATGTTAACTCGCGAAAAAAGGGCGAAAGCGTCATGTAAGCACAGACAAGCATAAGCAATAATGTGCAAATCATCTGAATCAGTTTTCCCGTCTCTCTCTACAGATGAAATAAGAAGCATAAAGTTATGCAAAAACAATCTGGAATCTCTACCAGTGAAACAGTAATCAAATTCTTTACCTGAATGGTGAGATTCGTCAAACCACTTGATTATTCTCTTAGCTAACCTTGAAAGATTACAATTAGTACGCATGGTGTCAATGTATCTATAGAAGCATGAAGAGTTTGAAAAAGAAATGTTGTTAGGCAGGCTAGCTAATGATATTACTTCATTTAAAATAAATCTGTGTGCATTAGCACATACATTAGTCTTTATGTGTTATGGGTCGATCCACATGAGCTCTGCCAATAATGTTGCCCAACTGGCATACAACTTCTCAGATTCTGTCATAAAAAGAAGATTCGATCATTCGGACACTGCCATTAACAAACTACAAGAAACCTTTCTACTTTCCAGGAAGAGCACGCTTTCATTTCCTTCTTTAACCTGTACTTGCAATTGAATTTAACCCATACTTGCAATTCAATTCTGTACAGTTTGACACAGAGTAGAGTTACCTTCAGGGTTTGACGCAGAGGAATATTGAACCTTCCATTCGTCTGGCCATTCTTCAAATGGAATCTCTTTGTATTCTTCACACAATGTTTGGTTTACAATGTCACAGAGAGCGTGGGCATCATTACTGGCACGGACACCAATACTGGTCATAACGTTAGCTTTGGTGATAATTAGTTAACATCAGCAACAACTACAATCTACAATTATTTTGCAGAAACAAAATTTATAAACATTGATATTTTTATGTGACTCGATCGAGTTCTACTATTTTTCGTATTTGAACGCATATTATGTGTCAATACAATACAATAGTTTATTTAACCACATAACACTGGGGAGCTTAATTGAAAGACTTGTTTAAAAGTGTACATGAAAATAATGAGTTTGACTAATGTGCGGGTTGCGGGTTGCGGGCCAATATTTGTGGGTTGTGGGCCAATATTTGCGGGTTGCGGGCCAAAATTTGCGGGTTGCAGGCCAAAATTTGCTGGTTGCGAGAAAAATGTTACTTTAATGAACCAGTGACCAAAATAAAGTCAACGTGCCGACTTACTGGTGTTATTTTGTAAAGCTGTCACTGCAAATCAGCAATGTGTAACGTATGAAGGGGGTGTTTAGGGCTACACGAACTAAAATATTTAAACCCAAAATAAAACAGACAACAGATTGCTCATTTACAGATGCACTGGATGAAGTATTCCAGACAGATCTAGATTGCTTTTTTGATAAGATGACACTCGATATGTGGTGATCCTGTTGTGATCTCGCTGTGATCCCCTAATTTATCCAATTAACAATTAAACGCTGTGGGATACTTAACGTGGATCACGTAGAGAGGAAGCAAAAGAGAGATTGAAAGAGGGGGATGAGGTTAGGTTATTAAGAGAGTTTGACTAATGTGCGGACAGAACGTCAGAAATACCATTATAGCAGCATATTCATGTTAATTAAAAACCCACTTAGCCGAATAAGGCGGAACTGTTGTGTTCATGAACGGCACCAGCTCCTCATCTCCCGATTTGAATCACCGGCATGACGCCCAGAACAACTGGCACACTCACGACACTTACTGTACCACACAACCGTGCGCGATCTGGGATGTGCCACGATGAAAGATATATCCCGGTCCGTTGATTGTTCAACTTTGTGACGTGTTTGACCAAAAAACATTTTTGTGTTTGATGATAGATTGGTTTACAGACACTGCTGACTCAAAATTTGGATTGTGACGGGTATCGAGTATAATCTGCTAAAGGGACTTCAAAACTTGACTCACCCTTTATAGTGATTGTACAGATTTTTAACCCAGTAAGTTCAGGGGCAACGTCAATGTTTACGTTTTTGACGTCTGGTTTTTATGTTGTTTTTATTATATAACTTATCTTAACAAGCTAATCAGCAACGACTTTTTAAACTACTGGGGAAGCTTGTTTTATTCAAAACGACTACATTTTTCTCAAGCCCGCAAATTTTTAGCCCGCAACCCGCAAATTTTGGCCCGCAACCCGCAAATTTAGGCCCGCAACCCGCAGCCCGCAAAATAGCTGGACCCAAAAATAATAAATGAAAAATAAAAAAGGGTAACAAAAAAATAGTATATGTTAACCCCCCCCCCCCCCCATAGTGAAATATAAATTAGAAATTACCCATTACCATTCCCCGATATTTTTGCTGTGATTGTGAATTTTGTTGCTGTTGTTGTTGTTTCGTTTCGTATTGTTTTGCTTTGTTCGTTTTGGAACAAAAATTATTTTCGAAAATATTAATACTTAGTAAAATTACGGATCCTCGACAAGGTACCCTTGACCCTCAATCGTCGACAAATAGGTGTATGTTTTGTTTTGAACTTTAGTTTAATAAAAGCTGTTGTACACATTGCAAATTTTTCAAAGACGTTTGTAGACTTCAAACATCCTAACGGAGGCCATTATATAAGCTAGTAGAACAGGAGGAGAAGCTGACGAGTAGTCTTAAAATACAGTACTGTTTTTTTAAAACACATGTTTTGTTTTTGAATTTAGAAATTTCCTAGCTAATCAATTTTGTGTGAAACGATGAACTAAAATTAAAATGGAATGTTTGAACGTCACAGTTCATAAACCCCAAACATTGTTATCAGTCATACATGCATCAAAATTACTTTACATCAACATCACTTGATGTTACAACTTCTAATGTCATCTTTATAGAATATCTGCTACACAGTTCACAGTTTTGAGATATATATCTACTCCAAAATCTACACTTTTCGAAAGGGGATCAACTTCAGAAGCAAGAGTTTGCATTTGACTTTCATTCAGAGGGCAAATAGACAGGCAAATTGACTAGGGGTTCAACGTCATAGCAACTGACATCAGGATTTCTAATATCTTCTACAGCAGTATAACCAGAAAAATCAGAACTGATGACGCCTGCAATATGGAGTGACGAATTATTATTCGTGGTAATATCAAGTCGTTATGTCATTCTGATGTCCAACTTTTATCACTGCTTTCATAAATTTGCTCACGTCATCACGATGGTCAAAACGGCTATGTTTTTCTCCCACTCGGGTCAACAAAAATTTGTAGAATGCTCAAGAATGTCTTGTATGCAACGAAACTTGTCATGGAGGTAGTTTGAGGTAGTCCACATTTAACAAACTCTATGGCTCACTTGGGACTGTCATGTTGACGTCATAAATGACGTACAAATTTGGCGCCAAAATTTTGAATTTTGAAATTGATTTTACTAACTATCCAAAAATGTTCTTTAGTCAAAATGATGCATTTCAGTGAAAACCCCATGTAAATCCGATAATTGGTTCAAAAGTTATTCCTTTTTAAATATTTTGAATTTCCCGCCAAATGAGCAAAAATGTATGGAATTCACCATATATGGTCAAAATTTCGGGTATTTCTAGCTCTAACAGTATAATCAGAGTCAGTTTGAAACAAAGTGAATAATGCATTAAAACAAATTTGTAGTTTTTTTGACTTTGGAACTTTTGTGTCACGTGGAGTAATACGTCATTTCCTTATAGATATTACGTCATATGTATAAGGAAATGACGTAATACTCCACGTGACACAAAGGTTCCAAAGTCAAAAAAACTACAAATTTGTTTTAATACATTATTTACTTTGTTTCCATCTGGCTTTGATTATATTTTTAGAGTTAGAAATACCCTAAATTTTGACCATATATGGTGTTGTCTTGACCATATATGGTAATCTCTCTCTATTTTGGCGGGAAATTCAAATTTCTTTAATCAGTCATAACTTTTGAACCATTTATCCGATTTACATGGGGTTTTCACTGGAATGCATCATTTTGACCAAAGAACAATTTTGGATAGTTAGTAAATCAATCAAATCAAATCAAAATCAATTTCAAAATTCTTAACTTTTGCGCCAAATTTGTACGTCATTTATGACGTCACCATGACAGTTGCAAGTGAGACATCAAGTTTGTTAAATGTGGATTTACTCAAACTACCTTGATGACAAGTTTCGTTACAATCAGACAGTTCTACAAAAATCTGTGAACCAAGTGGGAGAAAATCGAAGCATTTTGACCATCGTGCATACAGAAATTTATATTCTGTACCTTGATTTTAAATAAAACACTACCGTGATACTGATTCACTCTCCCTTGATAAAATGAAACACTACCGTGATATTCCTTCCATAGATCTCATAATTGTTTTCCTCCCTCCTTCCAAACCGTTCCTCTCCGCTCTGAATGAATGTAAAACTAGCGACCACTGGGCCACCTTTGCTTTCCAGTCATCCCAGAGTGATCTCACTGTCCACCCCTACTCCAACGGAGGCTGGTTTTATCCATGCGACCGGCTAGATCAGCGGAATCATCCTTTATTATGGCAGAAGATCAGTGGATAACTTTTCTTAAATGTGTTTCCAGTCTTTGCAAAGAAGTGGAAACAAGACTTTATGAAACTGATCACCCAAACTGTGCAATTTATGTACATAACTGATAGCCAACAGGTAAGAAGCTTTGGCCGAGGGGGCCATGTGTAAAGCGCTCAAATAAGAAATAAACAGCGCGATTGTATCCATCGAGATTGGCAGGTTGAGGTGTGAATTGTAAAATCTCACATAGAAATGGTCAACAACTGGCCTTGTGCATTGATGCATTTTATGGGAACCTTCTGATAAACTCGTTTTCAAAAGCAACCCTAAGCGATCAACCAATTCCTGGGCTGTAGGTTCTTGGGGACCTGTGTTGGCGGCTCCTCTATTCCAGGAGACATCGCTTTGAACTGCTCTATCTGGAAAAGAGAAATAAGATCGGTACGAGAATTAATTAAGAACCCCTGGGAGATGACGTGTGCGGAAAAGGACACTCTGTCTAAGCGCTGTCAACACTAGGTCCCGAATTAATATCTAATGGATGTGGTATAGTATGGTATGGTATACTTTATTTAAACACGCTTGCCCCGTCAACTAGCGCTGGTTTCCACAAGGGGCGTGTGGATTACAAAAAAATAAGAATAAAAATAGATTAATTAATATCTAGATAAAATATTGCAATTACTATTATAAAATGACTATATATATATATACATATCATACTAAATTAAAAATTTAAAAAATAAAGACGAATTTATTGTTAAAGTAAAATGAAAACTAAGGAATACCAGTGTGAGTGGCAATTTGAGATTTGAATAAATCTAAAGTTTTAGCATTTCATAGTTTTTCAGGGAGCCTATTCCACAGTTTAGCCCCATCATAAGAAAAACTCTTTTTCACGCTCTCTGTTTTAGGAAGAGGTAACTGCAGCAGGGTATCGGAACCCCTTAAATTATAATTTGTAACATATTGTTTCTTAGTAAAAAGGCGCGCTAGGCACTTTGGGGACATTCCGTTTAGTATTTTATACATTTGTTTGGCCTTGGTTTTCTCTCTTTGATTTTTGAGAGGTTCCCAGCCTAGAGCTCTTAGAGCTTCTTGGTGAGGAGTTTCGTTGTTACGCGTAATTATACGTGCAGATCGGTTTTGTAATTTCTGAAGGCGATTAGAATGACCCTCACCAAGGGTGTCCCAAACCTCACTGCAGTAGTTAAAATGCGGCTGCACTATAGCATTATATATGCTGACCAGAGTTTCTCTGTCAACGCAATCTCTTATCTTTCTGATTGCTCCTATACCGGACGTAATCTTTTTAACTATGTTATCAACGTGCTCATTCCAAGACAAAAACTGGTCAATTTTGACACCGAGAACCTTGCTATGAGTAACTTGTTTTAACGAATTTTGACCAATTTGTATATTAGGCTGAGCAGTGCAATTACGCAGGTTATAGTAGGAGCCAATCAGTAAGAATTCAGTTTTAGCTACATACAGGCTCAATTTATTAGCTAGTAACCAGTTCTTGATGGACTCCAGGTCACTATTCATGGCACCCTCAACTTCCTCAATTGTTTCACCAGATGCTGTTAAATTACTATCATCAGCAAACAAACGCGAGGTTGTTTGCTTTAAGCACTCTGGCAAATCATTAATGTACAAGAGGAAGAGGAGGGGACCAAGAATAGAACCTTGAGGTATCCCACAGTCAATCCAGCCGTCTGAAGAGCGCACTCCATTTAGCTGGCATACCTGTTTACGACCTGTGAGATAGGATTTTAGAATATTCAAGGCATTCCCAGTTATACCATACATTTCAATTTTACGTAGCAGTATTTCATGGTTAACTGTATCAAATGTCTTTTTCAAGTCCAAAAATACAACCAGATTAAACAGCTTACGGTCCATGTTGATATACCAGCTATTTGTGCAGTCCAGTAGTGCTGAGGTAGTAGAGTGCAGTCTACGAAAGCTGAACTGACGCTCACAGAGAATGTTGTTAACTGAGAGGTAGTTATATAATTGGTCATATACAATTCTTTCCATTATTTTACTAATTACAGGTAAAATAGAAATCGGTCTGTAGTTTTCAGGTAGGTTGCGTGGACCATTTTTATGGATAGGCAGAACCCTTGCTACCTTCCAATCGTCTGGGAAACAACAACAACTAATAACGTGATTGATAATATAGGTAATGGATGGAGAAATTGCTGGTGCCGCCACTTTCAGTATTTTGCTAGATATTGTGTCATTTCCAGTGGCTTTGGACGTTGATAGACCACTTAGAAGTTTCTGAACTTTGGCATTAGAAACTGTTCCAAAGTTTGACAAATTGGAATGCGATGGTCTTACAAAACTTTCAAATGAAATATCTGAGTAAGCCAAATCATGGGCTAAACTAGGACCAATATTAACAAAATAGTTGTTAAAGGCCCCAGTCAATTTCTCAGGAGAATTTACAGTAAGATTATCCAATTTCAATTCATTTACCACAGTATTGTTACAGGATCGACCTAGAATATCATTAATTGTTCTCCAGGCTTCTTTAGGATTATCCTTCTGAAGCTCAATTTTAACTCGATAATAATTTGCTTTGCTTTTCCGCATAGCAATGTTAACATTATTACGAGAAGACTCATAAGCCTTCCAGTCTTCTTCTTGTTTGGTAGCAATTGCTTTGCGTTTTAGTTTATCTCTATTATGTATCAATTCCTTTATCTCCCCTGTCAGCCACGGAACACTAAAAGTTCTCAATCTTTTATTTTGGATAGGAGCATGTTTATTTAATGTTTCTATAAACATTTCCTTCCAACGTTGCCACATAGAGTTAGTATCACTCTCTAACATGATCAATTCCCAGGTCTGGCAATGGAGATCATCAAGAAATTGTTTCTCATCAAATCTTTTTAAATTTCTGAATTCAATAGTTCTGGTATTTGATCCTGATTTTGCAGCAGGGTTAGTTTTCCTAACTGCATAAATTAAGCTGTGGTACCTGATCCCTGTATGAATCACCCCTGACAACGCAACTTTTTCTGTCGTATTTGTAATATGATGATCAATAAGGGTACTTGACGTTTTCGTTATACGAGTAGGTTCTTGTATCGTTTGATACAATTGGTAAATCTCAAAAATTGACTTAAGTGATCTTGTTGGCTGGTCAGGAATACTCTTTAACATATTACAGTTCAAATCACCTAGAATGTGCAATTCCTTATTCTCATTATCGACAGCTTTAATCATGATTTTGAATTCCGTAAAAAACTCATTAGCACAATCAGGTGGTCGATAAACTGTTTTGACAACAAATGGTCTACTATTTGGCTTAGAAATCTCCAAGCAGACACCCTCCAAATCACTTTTGACTAGGTCATTTCGAATTTTGTAGTTTATCGAATTTCTAAGCACAGGACGAAATTGTAGATTTACTGTTCTTTACGAAGAATATTAAAGGTAACTTAAAGAGTGAATTGGACTTTAAGATGCTCTTAAAGTGCACTTAAATAACGTAAAGGGCTGTCGTGCCTTTAAGTGTTCTTTAAGACCCTTTAAGATATATTTAATATTAAATGATTTCCACTTGCTTGAGTCACTCTTTAAATGTCGACATAAAGTTATCTTAAAGAACTTAAACAATGTGTTTTTCTTTAAGAGTGATTTAAGATTTTCTTAAAGTTACAGTTAATAGAGCCAACTGTTAACTTGCTCAGCACTGGGGTACCTTGGGCTACCTGTGTTCATGAAATTCCCATCCGGTTCTGCGCTTGGTTGAATACACTTGCTTCATTTATGTCGAAATATACGAAGCAAATACTGAGTTTTCTCATATGCATTGTTTTTCATAAGTCATTTCAAGAGGATATCTAGTTATCTTTGTGTTTTTATATATACCGTATTATTGTCTTGACATGGAGGACCTGAACACGAATATAATCATCTCTGAAAACTAAGAGGGGTACCGTGGAAACAAGAAACTCGCAGATACTAAAGTGATTTATGGCAATAATTCTGACTTTGAGATTTGAATATCGATTTGGTTTTCTTTTGGTTTTAGTTAGACAACGATAAATACATTCCTTTTTAAAAAACAGACCAAGAAAACGATACCACCGAAGGAGAGATTTTGATTATATACTATCCCATCCCCTCCCTAGTCAAATACTTCAAGCCGTTAGTAAACATACATTTTTGCGCGCTTTTTTTGAGCGCCACTTTACTCGTTACAGCTCACTGGGTCAACACACAAGTATCTAAGTTCATAATAACTTTGTTTAAAATTCTTTTGAAATATGGCTAGCTTCAGCGATGATCATGCGATCCTCCTTGAAAACACTTTGCAATCAAACAGAAAAGTTTTAGAAGAGAATCGAAGATTCCAAGAGGAGATATTAAATACGAGAGACGAGGAGCACAAAGGAGTGCTCAACGATCTCATGGCCGAGCTGAAGCAGCTAAAACAACAGTCTGCTGCTGAAGGAACAAGGTCAACATCGAGGCTTAGAGGTGGAAAGAGGACATGCAGAGTTCAAGTTCTCCCAGCCTGTCGCGTGAGTACAATTGACCCGTAACCAAATGATTCAGAGACTACAATTATTCGCTTTGTAATGCAAAATGGCGGAACAATGCTGTCATGCTTAGTGTTTATAAGCTTAAGTGATATTGTTGCTGTTTCTCTCTGTATGAAATCGTGATAACTTAAGAAGTCCTTAATTGAAGATTTTCAAGTTCTTCTCTAAAAAAATATTACCATTTAATCATAATCTAAACGGCAATGAAACGAAAAATACAGTTTGTTTGACTTCGAAGGAAAAATGGCGGGAAATCTTGCACACGGTCAGTTCAGAGCAGGACACGATGCTCTCTTTCCTCACTTACTTTTCTTTTACCTTAACAGCGCACATTGAGAAAAATTTACAAAAGCCTCTCCAAAAAGGAAATTTTTTTAAAATGGATTCTATCTAGAGGAAAGACAATATTAAGAATAACTCTAATTCCACGTTTTATAGGCAAAAAGCAAAAGAAATCATACAACAAAATAAACATCAAATAAGTTTAAAACTGATTGGAATTTGGCACTGTTTAGCAGCAGAACTGTCTCAGTTCAGGGCTGTAGATTGTGCGAGTGACTCACTTGCTTACAGTCGACAGTGCAAAATCTAACTCGAAAACATTTTGTCATTATTTAACACAATAATAAAAGAATCCTGATCAAATTTGGCACTGTTTAGCAGCAGAACTGTCTCAGTTCAGGGCGTGTAGATTGTGCGAGTGACTCACTTGCTTACAGTCGACAGTGCAAAATCTAACTCGAAAACATTTTGTCATTATTTAACACAATAATAAAAGAATCCTGATCAAATTTGGCACTGTTTAGCAGCAGAACTGTCTCAGTTCAGGGCTGTAGATTGTGCGAGTGACTCACTTGCTTACAGTCGACAGTGCAAAATCTAACTCGAAAACATCTTGTCATTATTTAACACAATAATAAAAGAATCCTGATCAAATTTGGCACTGTTTAGCAGCAGAACTGTCTCAGTTCAGGGCTGTAGATTGTGCGAGTGACTCACTTGCTTACAGTCGACAGTGCAAAATCTAACTCGAAAACATCTTGTCATTATTTAACACAATAATAGAAGAATCCTGATCAAATTTGGCACTGTTTAGCAGCAGAACTGTCTCAGTTCAGGGCTGTAGATTGTGCGAGTGACTCACTTGCTTACAGTCGACAGTGCAAAATCTAACTCGAAAACATTTTGTCATTATTAACACAATAATAAAAGAATCCTGATCAAATTTGGTACTGTTTAGCAGCGGAACTGTCCCAGTTTAGAGATCTTTCTTACAGTCACTTGTCCATTGTGCATTGCCATTTTCAATTATGACAGTGATTTATTGGGATGATAATAATAATTTATTGGGATAAAATTGAAATACTAATACTTTTTTCTGTTATTATAAGGTGTTGAGTCACCCAACAATAAGTCCATTTTGGAAAGGGTGACAAATGAGGTTATTCACTTTGTTGGTGGCAAGGAGAGGTGTCAGTGGAGTGAGGACCAGATAGAAGGTAAGACTTATCAAAACTTAGGTATTAAGCTTAATCATATTTTTCTCATTTCTGTGACTTCATTATTAGTGTCTTGAATTGTAAACTGCTACAATTTGTAATCACTGGCAATAGTATTGAGTGAATAATATACAGCAGAAATTGTATAGTGTCTTGTCAATGGTTACAAAATGTCTATGCTTCACATGATTTTACTAGGTAAGTGTATATTCACAATTTTGGGTACTTCCTTCTCCAGGTGCATTTAGAATGTACTTCCTTTCCTGCTATGAATCATTTACCAAAAAAAAAGGATGGAAAATATGAAGACCATTTAAAAAAGTGTCGACAATGGGGCCGAATCAAGGAGGTACATATAACCAGTGTATTTATTATCCATCAAAATGACATGATATCTAATCATGATGTCAGTACTGTAGATCCTATATCTTGCAACATTCAACCAATCTGTTCCTTTTCACATGGTATCTACAATGGCACTATTACTAAGAAATATAGTTTCTAAATTTACCAATTTCATATCCATAAGGGATTGACAAAAACACACACAGAATGAGCTTTGAATAGGTATAACAAAAGTAATCACCATTGCTTGAATATGTCAAAATTAACAAAATGGAGATGTTTGAAAGAAATGATTTGAAAAATCATGAAGGTATGAAATTCCAGAAAACTTTCAACTTGAAATCTGAAGAAAGCTGTGCATGTTTTTTAACTTATTTCTTTCAAAATTCATCATTTTTGCTAATTTTTAACATGATCCCTCCCAGCTTTGTTGTTGTTGTTGTTGTTGTCTTTTTTGGTATGCTTAAAATGAATTCACTGTTATTTAAAGATACCTCAGAAAAACTCATTCTGTAAAGATCATTCTTCAGAAATAGAAACATGTATCTAGTTTTCATGTACTGAATTCATTTGTGAATTTATTATTAGTAGTAATTTGACAATTATTATCTTTTTTCAGAAACTAACAAGAAGGACTATATAGTCTAGAAAAGACAAACTGGACTGCCTCAGCCAAAGGAGCCATGGCCGAGATGCTCCATGAAGACTTCATGATCATCATTGGAAGAATCTGACTGTGAAACCAGTCCCTCAGGGTCAACAGTACAGTATTTTAAATCATTTCCATTTCTTTTTGATTTTTATCATTGATCCTGAAAATCACCAAATCCTTGGTCTCATAGGCCTCATAAAATGTTAATTATTATGATTGTGATACATTATATTGTAATCCTGTTCTGATTATAGATAGCTAGTATATTGTAAGATAATTAATGTGTACGTG
This sequence comes from Telmatactis stephensoni, assembly GCA_029948255.1. Classification (NCBI taxonomy): domain Eukaryota; kingdom Metazoa; phylum Cnidaria; class Anthozoa; order Actiniaria; family Isophelliidae; genus Telmatactis; species Telmatactis stephensoni. Next base: position 231,159 of record JALIZF010001666.1, read on the forward strand.
TTTTTTATTAAAATAAAATTTGAATCAATATATATAGTGTTCTTTACAGAATATGAAAAAATTCTTTTTCTTTCTTCCTTTCTTTCTTCCTTTCTTTCTTTCTTTCTTTCTTTCTTTCTTTCTTTCTTTCTTTCTTTCTTTCTTTCTTTCTTTCTTTCTTTCTTTCTTTCTTTCTTTCTTTCTTTCTTTCTTTCTTTCTTTCTTTCTTTCTTTCTTTCTTTCTTTCTTTCTTTCTTTCTTTCTTTCTTTCTTTCTTTCTTTCTTTCTTTCTTTCTTTCTTTCTTTCTTTCTTTCTTTCTTTCTTTCTTTCTTTCTTTCTTTCTTTCTTTCTTTCTTTCTTTCTTTCTTTCTTTCTTTCTTTCTTTCTTTCTTTCTTTCTTTCTTTCTTTCTTTCTTTCTTTCTTTCTTTCTTTCTTTCTTTCATTCTTTCTTTCTTTCTTTCTTCTTTCCTTCATTCCTATCAGGGCTATCATATATACTCAATCCGATTTGAGCATTACTAGGAAAATATTTTTCTATCAAGTTTAAGTAATACTTAAAGTCAGAAATGTTTAGTATAAGTACTCTTTACTGGTACTTTAAGTATCTTAAATGGTAGTTTTGTTACTTTACTGGTACTTTAAGTATCTTAAATGGTAGTTTTGTTACTTTACTGGTACTTTAAGTATCTTAAATGGTAGTTTTGTTGGTCTTTAAGTTACACTTAAAACAAGGAAACGTCCATTTAATTGATATTAAATTAAGTCTCTTAAAGCCATTAAATTGTTCATTAATAGCAATAAGAGGTAAACTTAAACTTAAAGTTTATGTATATTTCAGTATTTAAGTTTCCACTTAAACATACACATATTGGTTCTTTAAGTGGACTTTAAGATAACATTACTGTTGATTAAAGTTACGATTTCGTCCTGTGAAGATAGATACATACTCCTCCCCCTTTTCTGGATCTATCTTTTCTGATGAGATCGTAACCGCAAATTCTAACCTGTTCATCAGTGATAGATTGGTCTAGCCTGGTTTCATTGAAAGCAATTAAATCAAACGATTTGAATAAGTCAGACATTCGAATTTCGTCAACATGTTTTGGAAGACTAACAATATTTAGTGCTGCCATCTTAAAACCTCTAACATTGGAAATAGGATTCCCGATGGGGTCAGAATTGCCACTCACACTGTCCCTCACTATCAATCAATTAAAATGATTACTAAAATCTTTAGTTAATTGATCACTACCCTTACGATTTAAATGCAGCCTATCGTGATATAAACACGAAAAGTCAATTTTCTGATGATCTAAAAAGGGCCATCCTCTGGACTTACATAATAGAGTTGTCCCGCATAAAGCCAACAACAGCGTGCAGAACCTGTTGAGACACTGTCCCAATTTTGGCCTTAATTAGCCAACCCTGTTTTATGGTCCCCCTTCCCCCCTCTCTCAATGTTGAGTAGGCCGGGGAGATTCCTGATAGGTCCAACACTTGACCCAACCAACATTGTGTCGGGGGGAGGGGGATTCAGAATATATGGCGGTTCCACGACTTACATGGTGGGTATAATATCAAAGAACGTCAATTTTAGGGCACAATGTCTCAACCATTCTGCACGCCGTTGAAGCTTCTACTGTACAAATATAATTGTCCATTATATGACCATAGATATGCTAATTTTCAAAATGTTTAGTCAGCGGTAAAAGTCATTTAGCAACACTGAGTTGACAAAGCAGTGATCTGAAAAATCTACCAGTAAACTATTTTCAGTTCACTTTTACATTTTGGTATTTCTTTAGTTCTTCTCTACCCAGAACCACAATGCCGACTAAGGGCCTGATTACATGAAGCGGGCTGGCCCGTTTCTAATATAATCACAACAACCAAACTTTTTGTGTGTTATAGAGAAGCCGGGATCTCAACAATTAAAGCAATCCAACCCGCTTAACCTAGCCAGCCCACTTCATACAAGAAAGGAAAATGAATTAGAATTATACAATTTCAGTACTTTATGAAAATTAAAGTTCTTCGAACAAAGAAATGTGTCTCTCTGTGAGGAAAGTACAAAGTTCTATAACTGCGAAATTGAGTTAAAATAGATAGTATAGTGAATAGTTGTCGGAGCTGATCTTCATAGATAATTCCTTGCATTTGTGGTGGGCCAACTAAAATTAGACAACAATTGATTTGCTGGCAAATTGAAAGCAGCAAAAAATTTAGGCGTAAGTAGTGAACATTTCGTTGAATCATTTCAGTATACTGCTTGCAATCAAGCTGTGTTTTTAACTCCAGGAACTTCCAATTATTTGACCTCAAAACAACATGATCACCGATCAATGCTTAGTGGGAAGACAAAGGAACAAAGTGGTAATAAAAAGTAATTCCAGATTCCATAAAAATATAGGGATCTAAAGAGATTACATAGCAGACATGTTTGTGGTCAAATCAAATCTTTGCTCATAAAAATATGCCATTGTTCTTGTTCACAATAAATGGAATTCATGAAATCCCTCTAAAATTGTCTAAAAATTCCAATAGCAGCCTCAGTTTTCCATTGCCATTATACAAATGACAAATATATCTCCTCCCCCGGCTCTACTTGAATATAAATCTAAATGAAATACTGTATTCAATTCCCTATTGGAACTTATAAATACAAATATATCTCCTCCCTCTTCCCCCTCTATAAACACAAGAAGTATTTATCACACTTTTGGGTAAGGTTGTGCAAATCTTTTCTTAGTCATTGTGAGTAGATGTATAAAAGCCTGATCATGAGCTCCGCTCATTCTCTTGTCGTTCCACGAGTATAGTCAGTCATGTCAGTAATCTGGAGACCTTTTGAGGATACAGAGACCAAACAACGATCATCGTCGTCATGTAGTACTGCAAGGCAAGACAGCAAACAAATGAAAGTTAGAGTTGGAGAAATGGAAATTTTAATGGACGCGTATATGCACAGTATGGAACAAGGATGGAAGGCAGTCCTCCTTAGGGTAAGAGAGAAAATACGAAATTCGTCCATCAGTTCAGTCTTGAAAGATTATTACACCAAAGACCATGAGACCAAAGTATTAAGACGCATGAAAAGAATTGTGAATGAAGAGCTGAAGAAACAAGCTTTTTTGTACCAGAAGAGCGCTGCTAGCAATCAATTTAGTAAGCCAAAAAAGCACAAGACAGTGCAAAAGAATATAACACCGGCCAAAAACATTATGGAGAGAACAAAATCATTATGGAGAATAAATCTTACTAGCCTTACTCTAAGACTTACCAGGTCTAAGCCAATCAAAATCATTTATTTTGAGACGCTTTTGACTGCAGTAACATTACTGTAAACTATCCAATCACATGTGAGCTAAGTGGTAAGAATTACTGAGACCAGTAATGTTACCATTCACAAGCGCCACATGTTAACGAAACAGGGCTAAAATGAAGCTAAAAACTCCATAAAAAACGTTGTATACGTTTAATTAATTCTGAAAAGGTGATACCAGGTTGTTGTTTCTCGGTTCGGCATAATGTAAGAGGTATCATGAATTTGGCTGTGTCGCACACCGTTTCCGTTTATCTGACATTCGCTAATCGAACAAATATACATTTGACAGATATCATACATGTCACGAGAATTTTAAAAGAGTTGAGAAGATTGCAAAAACTAAAACTTGCTCAGTTCAAAGGCCGTTTAAGTAAATGTTCCAAGGTTTGAAATAATTATAAAGCACATTTGAAAAGCCAGTATATAAAATCTGAATCTACTCATAATACACCGTTTTCGCGCCATTTCTATGAAATTCGCGCTGTGGCGGAATATTAGTCGAAATTTCCATACTTAAAATACTGATCAAAACAAATTCCAAAGAAACGTACCAAAACAGCTAGTTCTTCTGGTCTACTGACTATTATCCCTACTGAAATCACAGTTCCGCAGTGAATTCGGTGGCATCAGCTACCGCCGATATTTTATAGCGAGCTATTACAGTTTGATTACAAAATGTTTAATTCAAATATAAGGAGATAGCAAATGATATATTGTACCTAGAAATAAAAAAAACTATGATAGAAATACAATAATTCTAATGTAATCTACCTGTAATCTACCTCGTTTTTATTGTTGACGTCCTTGTCGGCACACGTGGATTGCTGGACCAACTTTGATTCCTTTCCCCGCTATTATCAAAGTCCTCAGAGTCAAAGCCGCCATGTAATTCACCTCTCCAACTATGTTGGATATCACTGTTGCCTTTCACTCCAAAGAACCAGAAAAAAAATCCATTTTCCGTATGAGTAGAGCAACAAGTATACTTAAAGCATGTCTACGTGAACATTGTTGCCTAAGACTTACCGCTTACGTAATTTGATCAGTGTCGGGGCATTCTGATATCCATCTGATATCGAATTTCGCACAAGATTTGGGCCGGCATCAAAACATTTGTGTAAAAACTTCATACGGTAGTATGTCATTTTGCGAATTATGTTTCTCTCAATTTTATCGCTCTGATTCTCTCACTTTGAGTTATTGATTTAAAGCTGAAATTATACGTTTCTCAACTTTTATTGTTTGCCGTGACTGATTCACGACGTGCCGATTCCGGCCATTGACTAAATTAATACTAAATGCAGTAAGTCTTACCGGAATGCGTGGTACGTAGTAACATTACCGCCAAAGACCTCCAGTTATCAACCAGTTAAGTGCAAATTCCACAACAAGACACTATAGTCACCGTAAGCTTTCGAATAAGCTGCACAATATTGCAATCTTTGTTTTATTGTAAGTTTACAAAAGTCGGACACAGAATTTTGTACAAACAGTAGAATGATAAGATCTATCTAATTAGTCTTCAGTACATGTTATGTATGACAACTTTTCCGTTCCTCGACGATAGATTATTTTACAAAATGCAGGATTTGATAAAACACGTTCCAAACTAAAATGCATTTTTCCATTTTCAAAACATGTATGTATCTAAAAAGCTGTCAAAGTGATAACGAGTATTGATATTGCTTTGAAACCTAAAAATTAGCGATGTGTCTTGCCTTTCATCGTCTTTAAATTCAGGACACTGCAACACGTTCGTCATTTGAAATTGAAAAAACGCATTTTAGTTTGGAACGTGTTATAAATGTTGCTAAATAAAATTGTCTCACCCCAAAAAGCCGGAGAAGTTATTTACAGTAACTACTGCGCTTCTTGCCCGGTAACATTACTAAATGCAGTAAGTCTTACCGGGAGGACTGATTTTCATTGGATGTGTGGTAGTAACATTACTCAAAGCCTCCAGTTATCCAAGTGAAAATTCCACAACAAGATTACAAAGGTCAACGAAAAGTCTGAGTGTGTATAAACGATGATATAATGATAAAATCTATCTATGAAATTCGTCTTTTATACTACATGTTATGCACGACAACTTTTCCCTTCCTCAAAGATATATTATTTTACAAAATGCAGGCTTTGATAATACGGCTACAAGATTGATTTGTCTTGGGTCGAAAGCAGTCGCTTCAAATAATTTATTGGAGAGGCCATTTACAGCGGTTACTACTGAGCTCCTTGTCCGGTAACATTACTTCACAGATTGCGGGCTTTGAATGCCCTTCAAACAAGAATTGCAACAGTATAAAACTAATAATATTCAACTTGTGCAGAAACTAATGGATGTATAAACTGATCTAGTACAACCAGGCTTCACTGATAAATAACCCTCAATTGAAGGGGATTGAAAAGTCATGCCTGCAGGGTTTTGTTTACATTGTTCTCTCGAACCAATCTCACCAATCGTCCCAGCTGCGCTGATACGTGTTACAAGTGAGAGAACAATGTATTAAACAGAGCGCTGTGTTTGAGGTTGAATTTTGATTCCAGCCGGAATCAATTTTTAAAGCTCAGTAAAGTATTGTTTCTTGAAGCCGTTGTAAATCTTTGCCAGTTCGTTGTAGTGTGGTACTAAAAAGTTGGAACCCTCATTGATGACGTCGACATTTGGATGGAAGATATATTTCATCGAAACTTTGTCTTCATCGGGTCGTTCCGGCCACTGAAAATGATTGCTGCCGAGGTCTTCATTCCTTGACAGAAAACGAACTTTTGCTTTATTTTGAGTTTTTTTCTGCACTTCACCCACAAAGAATTCATCGTCATACGCAACGGCTACCCAAGATGGGATTTTTAAAGCGTCAATTTTGTATTCCTAAAAAGAAAATGAAATAGATGTATTTAGTTGGATTTCTAGAATTATCACGTCCCGACGTAACTAATTGATAAAAATTGATAATCAATGTTCAATCGATACAGTTCATAAAAATCGATACACATTTACGGATTGATTATCAATATGAGCAAATGATACTCACTCAAATTGTTGCCGTCATTAATTTGTATATATTTTTTTATAAATTGCCGTCAACTGGATTGCCTGCACATTATCAGCTGAAGTAATACTGAATTGAATAATATAAATTGCCTTCCTATTTTTCCATAAGTTTTATGAACTGCCCATCGATCAACTTATCTAATATAAATATCAGCAGTAACTATTACTTATCAATTGATTACCAGTCACTAACAATTATAACTTATCAGTAATAATCAACTGTTTATCAAATTACTATCAATTTTTATATAAAGATTGATGCTAATTATCAATTTTATTTTATTTCATAAGTTATTTCGGATTATGTGCAAACTATGAAATAGGGAGTAGATGTAAGTAAACATACCCAAATATCTTTAAACTCCTCTACGGTTTCTGCCTCCTGATCTGAAAATGAAAATGAAGGTTAAATTTTGGACAGTAAAGTTCAACGAGTTTCCCGGCATGAATAACTGATTGATGAAGATTTTAACTGAAAACATCCAGTCTCAGTCAGTTAACTTATAAGCAAGACATATAGAAAGTTCAGATAGTACAGTACAACCTGCATGAGTACAACTTTCACTTAACTTTCACTTTAACGAAAGCGAAGTATAACTATAATGCATAAATGCTGGGTACATGTTCCAGTTTTTTGTAGGGACGTACCGCTGCGCCGCTCAACCCCTGACCCTGTTCCAAAATAAAGAAGCTTCAAATGCTACCCTGTTCCGGAGTTAATACCACAAAAATATACCCCGTTTTGGCAAAATGTTCTGCATTTTAAAATTTAATCATTTATGTTATTGGATTTGATTATGAAGCATTTAATGAAAAGTCAACCTGGTTTTGCGGGCGACTGATTTCTTTTGGTACCTAATTACACAGAGACGTTTTTGCAACGCCCAGACGTACTTTGTTTAAAATTAATTCAAGCTACCTGTTCCAGAGAGAAGGAGCTATTTTACATTTTATATGCCCTCAGTTCCAGAGTAAAATCGCTGACAACAATACCCTGTTTTGAGGCACGTTCCCGTATAGCAAACATCTGGGAGGACATTCCCCCAGATAAAATGACTAAATTAGTTTCCGCTCACAGTGATTACTGACTCGCTTATATATACACCTATCTCAAAAAGCAAACCAAAACAAGTAAAATAAAATATAACGACATTGGCCAATCTGAATCTCAGACGCGTAGTACAATCTTATTGGGGCTTTTCTGGTGATTTAAAACGAGCATTGCCAATTTAACTCTTAACTCAGTTATATTCCAACAGTGAATTTTATTGAAATAGAACTGAGTCTACAAATAATAATGCCGCAATTTTAGTTGAGAAAATTACTGGCTCACCTGTACCATTAGAGGTTGATGGATTTTCGTCCTCTTCCTGTACGAATCAAAATCATACAACAATGAATTCTTAGATGAAAACAGTTGTATTGGGATAAAGAGTGGTTTAACTGAACAAGGTCAAAGTTTAGTTGCAGTTATCCGTGCACACCCCATAATAAAACAACGTAACAACTTGTTTGATTAAATTCTCAAACAGGTGGTTAGAAATTGATTTGCTGAAGATGACCGGAACTAAGCGTATGAATTGATCAAATGGAAAAACGTAAGTCCAGTCCAAGACTAACTACGTTAGTATAACAGTTTTGCAACATAGACAATTAAGAATTGCTGTTATGAAATACCTCGTTTATGCTGTATGTTAAACGATGAACTTTTCGTTTTTTAGGGCGATCTAAAGAAAAATTAGAATGAAGCAAAAAAAAGTGAAATAAAATTAAATACAATAAAATAATGAGAAATTATAGGAATTGATGCAACAAAAACATTGACTCCCTCTTTACTTGGGGTGTAGAAGTTTGGAAAAAGATTATATAGAATTCCTATTTGTCTACATCTTGTGTTATGGACTAAACACTTTCACTTTAACATAATCTAAGACTGCATAAAAATATTCACTGCTACAATTACTCACCTTCATTCATAGATTTTGAAGACGCCTGGGCATCTGCCCTTTTTCTCTATAAAACGATCAAGGATATATGTTAGAAAACACTACTTCAGAACCCATCATTTGCTGGTTAAATGTAAAAAAGAAATTGTTTCATTTGAAAATTGCTTTCAATCTATTCAAAAATCTATTTATTGCCTCCAAGTATGCGGCAAGTATATATAGCCAGGTACATTTTGGTGGCCCCTCCCTACCACCAACCAACCCCACTCCCCCCCCCCCCCTTTCTCTCCATACCTTAAGATCAAAATCCTCTCGCAAACTGTCTATCCTAAGACTTAATGGCCCTTCCTTGAACTGTGTAACGTAAGAACAGAAGCCATGAGATCAATTGAAGTGATTGAACAGTTATGGTGAAATAAGGCCATAGTTTAAAACATACCGTGAAGGGGTCGTTATTGTTATCATCTTCCTATGTGACAAATATTAAACGTTACTTTAGGTACATGCCCTCAAATCCTGTTTAGTACAGTTAAGAAAAATTTTACCTCAACATCGGAACTTGGAGAAAAATAGGTGTTCAATGGAGAATCATCTTCTTCAAATGACATATTATCAGTATTACCCTCCTGAATAAAGAAAACGTATCAAACAACTTCGTTATCCGGCTCACTGAAATGATATTTAGTAAACAGCGGACAACAAGGGGACATACGCAACGGCTATATATGAAAGTTTTCCAATTTACTTACTTCACTGACAATCTGCTGGCCATCGAGGCAGGCATTCACAGATTGCTGTCTTCCTGCAACGTTTTCTGTGGCCGTCTATTTTAATAAAAGTAGTACATCACAAAAGGACGAGCGTTTGTAAAATTGGTAAATTTTGTCGACTTAGGAAAATTGATCATAATAAATTCAGCTGTATACCTGTGCTTCTTCAGCTGCTTTCCCTTTCTTTTTTTCTTTAGGATTCTGGAAAAACAGAAAACATTGAAAACAAATAAATAAATTTTTGACTTTAATACTTTGCGAACAAAAAGGAAAAGCAGAACCATTATTATGAATGATAAACAGAAAAGGTGCGAGGTGGAGGAATTCAGTGCACCCAGTCCCTATATAACTTATATTGGAGATCAAACGAAATCTTAAACTTCCTCCATTTACAACTGCTATCGTTAAAGTGCGATCTGTGAAGTTCAAAGTCTTATCTTGAAAGTTCTGCCGGAGTGAGCGAAAAACTTACTGTGACACTGATGCACGTTGCCTGGGTGAGCACAACTGCTTCTGTGTATAACGTTTTCCAGTTCTCTCTCTCCTTTTTGATATTTGCCATCTCTTCCTTCAGTTGACTTATCTCCTAGGCAAGGATAAACGGTTATGGCACAAATAAAATTGTATATATAAACTAAGATAGATGCTGAAGTATATTCGTGGACTGTATAAATAAGAGCTTTGTTACAGCCTGTTCCCTTCCTTGGTTGGAGCCCCGCTTTGGTGCTCGCTAGCTGGTTTATCCCCTACTCGTCCAAAAATAAACGTTAAATAATGTCGAAATTAAACTTATCACTCAAAAGATGCCAACAATTACAAGTGCAGTGTTCAGAATCTCTTGATCAAAGAAGGAAAAAATTAAAAGGCAACATCAGTTTAATTAGTTTCCTTACTTCGTTCTTATTTCTTTCTCTTCTTATCAGTTCGTCTCTCTCTCCCTTCACTTTCTCAACATCTTGAAGAGCCTAAAATATAAGAAGATGATCAGTCAGCCATTTCAGAAGCCCTTTTGGTAGAGAACAAAGCGACGGCGACTGCCGGAAACATTTGAACTCACTTCTCTTAATTTACTTTTTAGATGCAACAATTCAGCTTTTAACTCATCACGTTCTTTAGATATCTGTGTTTTCAAAATGAAAGGGTAACATGTTAAAGTAAAATCACTGAGCTTAGTAGCATAGATAGATATTAAAACAACTCCACAAAGGAAGCAGTACACACAGTCTTGTTCCGTTTGCACAACAGCGTAAAATGAAGCGAACAAGAGAATATTAAAATAAATCCTTTGGTTGCCTCACCTATGCGCCCATTCAAAGAAAAGTGGTATATATACCTTATTTTTGGATCCTCCCAATTCTGTCACTGTCACCTTCCCTTGCTCCATCTCAGAAAGGACTTCAAATTGCTGTTCTTCTTTCAGCTTGTACAAAATTGGAAGGAACGTGTGCTGGGTTGCCTTCTTTGCTGTTGTTATTGACCTCAGCTGGTCATTTTCTATAGCCCTGCCAATTGCCAGGACTTTGTCAAAACACCGATTACTCAGACGAGCTGCAGTGTAGTAATGTTTGAGGTCCTGTTTAAAAGAAAAAATGATGTTTTTTTAGAAACAGATACATGCATTAAATACTCAGTTAACATCAGATATTAAACTTACATTTTTTGTTCCATATCGCAAGCGTACATTTTTCTTCCATTCGTCGATCACGTTTTTTCGTTGGGGGCTCCACCTCACCTCCCATCGACAGTCCGGACGTTTGGAATAGCTCTTGTCTCAGCCAAGTAACGGTGGCTAAAAAGTCCGGCTTACTGATCAGCTGGCCACTAGATGTAGTTGTTGAGGACTGTAGTCGTGCTATGGGTACAAACTGGCTATCAGATCTGACTGTTGTATCTTGTTGGGAGGGTATGAAGCTCAGTCGACGTGGTGCAACAGAAACGTTGTGTCCTTGTACTTCAAGTGGATGTGTCCTTACCATTCCAGCCTCATGCGTCTCACCTGCTCTGATCGGAATAAAACCTCCAGATTGAATTGGAGTGGTTGTAATTGTTGACGGAGCATTATTATAAGCAAACTCCTGAGAGAACAGAGAATTTGGAGCAATGGTAGAAAATTCGTTTGTTGCCATTTTAACGATTTAGTAAGTTGTTGTAATAATGTTGTTTTTAAGTAACATAATTTTTTATTCAGCTGCGAGTTTAAGTCTTTTATACTTACCGATACGCCTATCGCGCTTTACAAATTACACAACCGGATCCCACATGGTGACGTATTTTTGATGTAATCTTAGGTCATCTCACATGGGTGCAGCCCAATAGAGTATATTACATTGATATTTAGGTAAGACTTGGAGGAGAGCTTTACTAAACCATTCTGTGCATCAACAACCTTCATGTCTTATGAATATCTCTATTCTGTTCTGCTGATGGGATTTCGTACAAATAAAGTTATTTTCGAACCTGGATTCTTGATTTATCATTGAGATTTGTCGGTAGACAATGTTACGTTTCTTACTTGTCAACACTACGTTGTTTACGTTGTAACCGATGATGCTACGTACATGTACGTATGAATGGAGCAAGAAAGAAATCACATTTCAGAGCCGTATACGTAAATGTATTTCGTAATTTTTTCAACCCAGCACGTTCTAGAAGACACTGAATAGTGTTCAAACCAGAGGAATATCCATTTTCATCTGGGAATAACACGTAAAATGAAATTTAACCGCCCTGAGGTTTCATTTCAGTTAATCCTGTAATATCTGAGCTACAGATCAGTAAAAGATGATTTTCGAAATGGTAGTAGGCTAAACACGGCTGCAAGGGAGACTAATGTGAAAGCCGTAGATTACAAAGTCATTTGAAGTGCTGTACAAATTTGCGGCCCTTTACAGTGCAGCCATTGATTAACAGCTCCGGGCATAAAAAAAAAGTAATGCCCCATGAGAGCATAAATAAATATACTACTCGCTGTGTGAACATCTCGGACAGTCACAGTTTTTAAACTTTTATTATTTTAATTGCTGGATATTGCTGGAATTGCTGGGGGCAATTCACTACTTTGATTGTTAGATAGAATAATAAAGTAAACAATCTTCTACATTATTCTTCATACATCGCTCAACTCGCACGTTGATTTTTGCAGAGGGAGGAATAACAGGAGAAAAAACCCTCGTGGCATGGTAGGGAACAACGGTACAAAAAACTCTGATGTGATGCCCGAACCGGAACTCGAACCTATTAAACCAACCATTTTCTGATACAACGTGGCAATTAAATTCAGTCTGTCAATCACACTTACTTAGCGCTGACAAGTAACATTACCAATCACAAAGTGGTAATGTTAGCAATTCGCGGTAGCAATCTCAAACCGTATATGGAGAAAACATCCGTATTTGGCGTTTGCGTGACCGTGTTTCGGGCGCCGGGAAATTCAAAATGTTCTACTCCGATTTCATACATGGAGTTGAGTAGCAATCAGTACGGATATATTCTGAGATCGGGAACTAGAAGACAGAGGAAACAAGCACTGTAGTCAATATTTCATAACCTCAGTCCGTCTCCGGCGGTAGTTTAGGACAGGTTAATGTCTATAATATCCCTGTGTGTGTGATTGCTGTGGAATTATTCGGGAAATCATGTCTAAACCTTTTAAAGAGGTAAGAAAGCTAATATCTCTGCATAAAGCAATACGACTCAATTGAGCATAATCGTAATCAAAGGGAATTAAACTAACAAAAATCTTATCTTCCTGCAACACAGACTGTTTTCGGAAAGGCAGTATTCTGTATGAACAGCGATGATGAGAGTAGTGATCCTGATAGAAGGGTAAGGTTCTAAGCTGTCGAGTGTATTTCTTCTATTTCCTTATACTTCATACTTTTCTCGCTGTAGTTTTTGATTTGTTTCCTTTTCATTAAAATATCTGATCTAAGGAACTACTGGATATGAATTCACGTTGGTCTCCATTGGAATCCGAGGACGACGAATTTTCTGAAGATTCTGAAGTCAGCCACAACATTGAAAAGAATCAATGTAATGAGGTAAGTCTGCGGAGATCAGCTTCATTTTCATGCCATTTCCATTAGATTACCGGGAATATTTTCAAACCACCAAGTCAGACCTATTTCTGACGTTAACCCTTTTGATTGAGAGTGCGCACCATATTCTGATAAAAAGCAGCATACTGCATGGATTTCTTACTTCCAGGGAGAGGCCCTTGAAAATCTTCAACAATTTCAGCGACAGAAGCAAATTACTGCTATACCTGCGATAACTTTAAACGGCTCATCTGATGACGAAGAGAATAATCTTGATATGGTAAGTCGTGATATTCAGTAATGTACTTCAAAACAAACCTAAAGTAAATGTCCTTTTTGAGATTTCAAAAGTCAGAACTTTATCATTATATCTTAAATACGAAGTCATTGTATTTCTCTTGATTTCCTCTGATTTTTGGAGCCTACTAATTTAGCATTTGCTTTTTGGAAACTAACTGGCTACTTAGTTTGTTGTTGTTGTTGTTCTTGTTGTTTGTTTGTTTGTTTTTTGTTTTGTTTGTGTTTTGTTGTTGTTTTTTTTTTGGGGGGGGGGGGAAGTGATGACTTTTACTACCCAACCCAAAATATACAAAATTTGGCGGTTTTGATGAGCTCCCTAAAATTTCCCTACATTTTGTTTTCGCTAAATATAAAAACCTTAAGGAACTTCCATCATATTTAGGAGAGTGTAAAGCGTCAAAGGAAGGTGAGAAGCCATCGAGCCCTCAGCCTTGAACAAGTTAAGAGAACGTTGCGCCTGGGATGCTGTAAGAAAAAACAGTGCCTTGGACAATTTTTAAAGGAGGAAATCTTAGAATGGCGCAAGTCATTCTGGTCACTCAATGACAATGGCCAAAGACAATACTTGTTAACTGCGTTCTCACTGAACACGTTTTCCAATGGGGGCAAACGAGGTTATTCATTTGAATATAATGGAAAGCCACTATGCCCCACTGCATGGTATCACGCTTTGGGAATTTCGAATGGGTGGTAAGTAGTAGACACTCATGCAAACACTGTTTAATACCTGCCGTTTCCATGTGTTTCAACTTTTGTTCATATTTCGAAACATGTTTCACAATCCACTTAAATCTACTGACAATCGGGAAAGCTCTTCACAGTTGTAGAATCGAACTGAAGCCGATGGTACGATGCCTCAGTGAACAGATCACATTAATGGCACTGATCCAAGTTTTACTGATACTGTCGACACCCGCCTATGCGAAAGTGTAATATCGGATGGTTTTGAGTAAAATGAATGGACTTGTATTTTTATAGGTTCTATGGGCTCTTGTCCGAATATGAAAATGGACGAAGGAACGGAAAAAGTTCAAGGCAGGGTACCACATGGATGTCGGAAAAAATGCGCAAAGCAATCACATGGCTTCGAAGTATGTATAAACTTATGTAAAAATGCCAGGAAAATCTCTGGTAACGTGTCGTTAAGAAAATATAGTAGAAGTTACTTTTCACATATTGCTGACAGCCGTGATCTTAATATTACTGAAAAACTTCGTTTGTTTAGAAGATAAATCAAGATCGCTGTTGAAAAGTGATTAACTGAAGTTTGGGATATGTTGTATATTGCACGTTCTCTTGCATTTTGAGACACACAATTAACCGCACAACCTTTTTGAGTTGAATTAAGTTGGTGTATTTCTTTAGGTCATATTGAGCAAACGGCGGACAGAATGCCACACGAAAATCGTTTGTGCTTGCCTTCATGTGACACAAAACATGACATCTTTGAAATGTACAAGGTGGACTGTGAACATGCAGTCGTGGACGCTATCTCGTGGTCAGCATTTAAAAAGATGTGGAGAACACACTTCAAGAACGTTATCATTCCTAAGGTAGCTTACCTTGAATTTATGTCCTCATATTAGCATACCACTTAGCCCATTGATTTAATCCGTAGCAAAATAAATTTACAAAGTGTGGAGTGTGTATCCTGTTGAAGCATAGTATGCAGTCAACCCGAGATGCTGCCAAAAGAGAAAATTTGTCAAAGAAGAAAAAAATTCACTTGGAGCAGCAACGGTAGGTTGTGATCAGGGTCAATTCAAGTTAATAAAAAGCACATTCATTTGTTGTTTATGTTGCTACTACGAAAATTCATGTGGTTATATTTCAGGAGTGAGAGAACCTGCTACTATGGTAACCGCCTGAAGGCAGAACTTCAGCCTAAAAAGTACTTGTCATTAATTGTGGACGGAATGGATCAAGCGAAAACCAATTTGCCTCACGTGACCAGCATCTCCAAGGTACGGGATAGCCATTATGTGTAGAATTTATGAGAGCAATTTCACAGACAATGCTAGAAACTTCATCATGTATATATTTTTTTCTTACAAATTATTAGAGTGAGCCCGCGCACTTCCTGAAAACCCACATAACAGGTGCTATTTCTCATGGCCACAGAAAAGTCTTTGGCTTCCTTGACCTGCTAAAGTGGAAACACGATTCAAACTTGACTCTGAATGTGCTGCTACGTATTTTTGAAAAATTATCCAAGGTAGTTTTTAATGTATGAACAAAGAGTATATTGGCCCCACGGTACAAATCGATGAAAAGCGCTTTAAGGAGAAGAGGATTCAATAAGAGAGACAGAGAGAGGGGGTGTGTGTATTTCTCATTTTCTTTCGCTTTAGAATATAAAGTTGGAAACCTGCTTGAACGTTATTTTTATTGTGAAATATTTCACTTTAATTCAGTTCCTTCAACGTCTTATAATTATCAGCAAACATAGTGAAGGCAGGGCCAAAACGTCAACCGAATGGCTGAGCCTGACTATCTACGGTTAAAATAGCGTTGAATGAACTACATTAATTATTTTTTAAAAAAGAGAAAGTGAAAGAAAGTGGATCAGTGCATGTGTATTTACAGTTTCTTTGTATGCACTTACTTTGCTTTTGATGTACAGACTGGTCAACTGCCACCATATCTATTGCTCCAAATGGACAATTGTTGGCGCGAATGCAAAAATAAATACATTATGGCATTTGCATCCTATTTGGTGGAAAAGAGCATATTCAAAGAGGTAGTGTAAAAACATCATCTTTCAGACCTTGAACTATTCAATCCATATTTTAAATGAGAAAATAAATCGCCACTCAAATAAGGTGCAAATCTCACTTTTGGTCTAAGACGCACCTCAAGTGCTGATTATGTGGAAAAATTCATGCCTTATTTAAGTTATTCTCGCTTGTATCTGTTTTTAGAATGTCTCATTTTTCAATTTTTTAAAGTACATAACTTTTTCATTTCAAAGCTATTTGCGATGCAATGTTCTTCAGTAATTCCACATTTATGTAGAATTACTATTTGTTTCATGACTTTCACAATTATAGATTCAATTGTCATATTTAATGGTCGGCCATACCCATGAGGATGTTGACCAGGTAAGCTTAGATTTCTAACTGCAATCCACCGATATAGCTAAATCTAGGGTTAAATGCTCTTGTTCTTTTTGCAGTTCTTCAGTAGAATTGCTCTTCAGCTTTCAAAAAAGTGTGCCATGACAGTTCCGCAGCTACTGGACCTAGTAGGAGATTCATTTACACCTACTCCTGAGAGTTCGGAGATAGATATGGTTTTCGATATTGCGGGATGGCTTGATCCACATATCGTAAAAATCAAAAATCATATCTATCCTCATGCTTTCCGCTTTTTTCCTGTGAATGGAAAAGCACGTATGCAGTATAAGAATTGGGCACAAGACACGAACTGGAAACCGGTAGACCCTTTGACTATTCTAGAGTCTATGCCAATAGGATTTCCAGTTCTCTTAAAGCCTCAGCCAAAGGAGAAGGCTTTAACGGTTGAAGAGCTGAAAACTAAGATCAAGCAGTGTAGCAAAAGAATGACAAATGCCGAGCTGGATTGGTGGAAGGTATATTTGTCAGACTTGAAGTTTTGTGAGGTCAGAACTATTTTTCTTTTTCTGACTTTTCAAAGTCGGTAGTTCGCAGAAAAGTGACTGCTCTGAAAGTAAAGGAAAATTAGAAAGAAAGAAAAAGAAAAAAAGAAGGAAAGAAAGTAAGAAGAAAAGGAAAGAGAAAGAAAACCAGAGAAAGAAAGAAAAATGGAAGAGAGAGAGAGAGAAAGAGAGAGAGAGAGAGAGAGAGAGAGAGAGAGAGAGAGAGAGAGAGAGAGAGAGAGAAAAGTACAGAAAGAAAGAAGAAAAAAGGAAAGATGAAAAATAAAATGAAAATAAAATGAAGTCAGTATATATTTACCCCTATCTAAAATGAAGTGGTAAACGCTTTGATTTGATTTTTTTGAAGGAATTCACATCAAAAGAAACGGAATCCCAAAAGATCTGGGAGAACACGAGCCAAAGAAAGCTCGTCACTGTATCACGGCGAGAATGGCATAACATTCGGCTGCAGCCCAGTGTCGACATGGAGACTATAGAAGCACCTGCAGCCAAAGGATCGGAACAAGAACGACAAAGAGAGGAGCTCAACAATCTTATAGCAAAGCAATACAAGTTCCCCCCGGTAAGCTTAACATTTGTAGACGGAGGTCTTAATATTTTTGACACCTGCAGCTTTTATGGAGGAATTGTACATGTTGGTTTGTAATGTTAACTTGGGCCAATCAAATAATATGCAACAAGCTAATTATTTTGTTTTTGTTTTTGTTTTTGCTATTTTAAACATTTCTTTTTCGTACGGCAGATTGAAACTAAAAGCAAATCAAAAAAGCGAAAATCTAAAGCCACAGCAAACGGCAGCCGAAAAAAGAAACCATCCAATGCTCCTCCTCGACAAAAGAAGAAGAAGAAGACAAAATAATTGAGCAGAATTTTAAAGTTTCATTATTGGTTGGGTTCACACTAGGACCTCTAAATTGGACTCAAGTCACATTACTCACAAGTAGACTTGAAAGACAAGTCTGACTTGAGTGACAATTATCTAGTACACAAATAGTGACGACCTGTCAAAAAGTTGTTTCAAGTCGGAGCTAAGTCATGTTCAGACAGCATTGGCTTTGCTTCTGCACAAGTTGAATATTATTAGTTTTATACTGTTGCAATTCTTGTTTGAAGGGCATTCAAAGCCCGCAATCTGTGAAGTAATGTTACCGGACAAGGAGCTCAGTAGTAACCGCTGTAAATGGCCTCTCCAATAAATTATTTGAAGCGACTGCTTTCGACCCAAGACAAATCAATCTTGTAGCCGTATTATCAAAGCCTGCATTTTGTAAAATAATATATCTTTGAGGAAGGGAAAAGTTGTCGTGCATAACATGTAGTATAAAAGACGAATTTCATAGATAGATTTTATCATTATATCATCGTTTATACACACTCAGACTTTTCGTTGACCTTTGTAATCTTGTTGTGGAATTTTCACTTGGATAACTGGAGGCTTTGAGTAATGTTACTACCACACATCCAATGAAAATCAGTCCTCCCGGTAAGACTTACTGCATTTAGTAATGTTACCGGGCAAGAAGCGCAGTAGTTACTGTAAATAACTTCTCCGGCTTTTTGGGGTGAGACAATTTTATTTAGCAACATTTATAACACGTTCCAAACTAAAATGCGTTTTTTCAATTTCAAATGACGAACGTGTTGCAGTGTCCTGAATTTAAAGACGATGAAAGGCAAGACACATCGCTAATTTTTAGGTTTCAAAGCAATATCAATACTCGTTATCACTTTGACAGCTTTTTAGATACATACATGTTTTGAAAATGGAAAAATGCATTTTAGTTTGGAACGTGTTTTATCAAATCCTGCATTTTGTAAAATAATCTATCGTCGAGGAACGGAAAAGTTGTCATACATAACATGTACTGAAGACTAATTAGATAGATCTTATCATTCTACTGTTTGTACAAAATTCTGTGTCCGACTTTTGTAAACTTACAATAAAACAAAGATTGCAATATTGTGCAGCTTATTCGAAAGCTTACGGTGACTATAGTGTCTTGTTGTGGAATTTGCACTTAACTGGTTGATAACTGGAGGTCTTTGGCGGTAATGTTACTACGTACCACGCATTCCGGTAAGACTTACTGCAT
Organism: Telmatactis stephensoni; assembly: GCA_029948255.1. Taxonomy (NCBI): domain Eukaryota; kingdom Metazoa; phylum Cnidaria; class Anthozoa; order Actiniaria; family Isophelliidae; genus Telmatactis; species Telmatactis stephensoni. Next base: position 250,306 of record JALIZF010001666.1, read on the forward strand.
TTAGTATTAATTTAGTCAATGGCCGGAATCGGCACTTCGTGAATCAGTCACGGCAAACAATAAAAGTTGAGAAACGTATAATTTCAGCTTTAAATCAATAACTCAAAGTGAGAGAATCAGAGCGATAAAATTGAGAGAAACATAATTCGCAAAATGACATACTACCGTATGAAGTTTTTACACAAATGTTTTGATGCCGGCCCAAATCTTGTGCGAAATTCGATATCAGATGGATATCAGAATGCCCCGACACTGATCAAATTACGTAAGCGGTAAGTCTTAGGCAACAATGTTCACGTAGACATGCTTTAAGTATACTTGTTGCTCTACTCATACGGAAAATGGATTTTTTTTCTGGTTCTTTGGAGTGAAAGGCAACAGTGATATCCAACATAGTTGGAGAGGTGAATTACATGGCGACTTTGACTCTGAGGACTTTGATAATAGCGGGGAAAGGAATCAAAGTTGGTCCAGCAATCCACGTGTGCCGACAAGGACGGTCAACAATAAAAACGAGGTAGATTACAGGTAGATTACATTAGAATTATTGTATTTCTATCATAGTTTTTTTTATTTCTAGGTACAATATATCATTTGCTATCTCCTTATATTTGAATTAAACATTTTGTAATCAAACTGTAATAGCTCGCTATAAAATATCGGCGGTAGCTGATGCCACCGAATTCACTGCGGAACTGTGATTTCAGTAGGGATAATAGTCAGTAGACCAGAAGAACTAGCTGTTTTGGTACGTTTCTTTGGAATTTGTTTTGATCAGTATTTTAAGTATGGAAATTTCGACTAATATTCCGCCATAGCGCGAATTTCATAGAAATGGCGCGAAAACGGTGTATTATGAGTAGATTCAGATTTTATATACTGGCTTTTCAAATGTGCTTTATAATTATTTCAAACCTTGGAACATTTACTTAAACGGCCTTTGAACTGAGCAAGTTTTAGTTTTTGCAATCTTCTCAACTCTTTTAAAATTCTCGTGACATGTATGATATCTGTCAAATGTATATTTGTTCGATTAGCGAATGTCAGATAAACGGAAACGGTGTGCGACACAGCCAAATTCATGATACCTCTTACTTTATGCCGAACCGAGAAACAACAACCTGGTATCACCTTTTCTGAATTTATTAAACGTATACAACGTTTTTTATGGAGTTTTTGGCTTCATTTTAGCCCTGTTTCGTTAACATGTGGCGCTTGTGAATGGTAACATTACTGGTCTCAGTAATTCTTACCACTTAGCTCACATGTGATTGGATAGTTTACAGTAATGTTACTGCGGTCAAAAGCGTCTCAAAATAAATGATTTTGATTGGCTTAGACCTGGTAAGTCTTAGAGTAAGGCTAGTAAGATTTATTCTCCATAATGATTTTGTTCTCTCCATAATGTTTTTGGCCGGTGTTATATGCTTATCGATGAAAAACAAGCTGATCAGCAAGATGATGTAAGATCCCCAGACAAGATATACACGAGCATCGTCGATTCTGATGAAAGTGCCGATAAAGAGGAAGAATCTTTAAGCTGTTCTTTACAGGTGGCTACTTCATCTCAGAAAAAGGTGCAGTCACATCCAAACCTCGAAGTCATAGACAAACACATGCGATATGCTGCAAAGTCAACACCTGAGCAAAGAAAAAGGTCAAAATTCAATGCCTTTTGTGATGATTCAGATGACGAGGATGATGATGGTGCACCTACTCAACCACCAAAAAAGAAAACACTGCGAGAAGTAAGCTACGAAGCACAGGCGGCTCATCGAGCAATGTGCGAGCAGGCAACGGCAAGTCTTGGCCTGATGTCACATGTACTTAACAAGCTCGAGAAGAAATTGGATGAGAGCTTTATCTGAAGATGACTAGTTCGGTTCAAGAAACATGTAGCTTCTTTATTGCTATACGTATACTGGCTTTGCTCTGTGTTCTTAATGGAGTACAAACACTAAGAAACACTAATTAAAATTGATAATAATGGAGTTAGCATAATTTAGCGCTAGTTGTATTATTTGTAATGCATTCTTTTCTTTTTCTTTTCAAGATATTCCAGCTCTCATGGAATCTCCATTGACAATGCACTAAACGAACTCGAGAATTAAAAAATTTGATGAAAAATTTGCATAAATTATGACTATAAGAAATACATATATTCTTCTATTTCTGATATACATGTTACCTGTGTTCTGATATTTTTCCAAATAAAAGTATTTGCTCCATAAAAAATCAAGCCTATTTTCTCGTGGAATGTTTGCTAAATCAACGTTATATATGTTCGAAGTTTTCCCCGTGCTTGTATAAATGCAGTCCGAGAGACCTATACTGTATACACACTGCATCTTTTAACCGCTCAAAATGCAACCAAAAAGTGACTTGCCTTTCTTGCGTGGGAAAAAATTTGAATCAGTGCAGGTGTATCTTGATCATAATGAAGCTTGTCGTACGTATATAAACGAAAAAAAAGGGTATATACTAAAACTAGGCCGACAAAAGTGTGATCGCACTTAACCCGTGAAAAAGTACAAAATCTAAATAGTACTAAATAGCAAAAAATCCCTTGTTTTCCATTGTTTAATAGTGCTATTTAACATTATTTAGCTAGTACAATTTCACGAATTAAGTGCAATCACTCCAATAATAATGATAATAAGATCGGCCTTCACTTTTTAAATGCTAATTTAAAAATGCTTATGACTTTTACGGCTGACTAAACATTTTGAAAATTAGCATATCTACAGTCATATAATGGACAATTATATTTTTACAGTAGAAGTTTGGCTTTATGCGGAACAACTCTAATGATCTTAATATCTTATTTGATTGTTTGATCTTCTCACTCAGTTCAGGTTTATCGGTCCTCGGTAGTATAGAGGAAATGGAGATATTTGTGTTTTGAGAGTTTTGTTCGATTTGGAAACATACATTTACTATACCTTCAGCCACTTTGCGTGGGTCATTCTCAGGAATGCTGTTTGTTCCTGCGTGTAAGATTATTTCCTCTGGTTCCTTGCGTATTAGTGGCTTTAAGTAGTCCTCCATGTCTTCGACTGAAGCGCCAGAGAACATTTTAACAGACACTTTACGATGCTTAGATGAAAGTTTCCAGCCATTCACATGCTTTATCATTGAGTCGCCAGCAATGTAGACAAGGCATTTGTGATCTTTCAATTTCTCTCAGATCTCTCAGATTGACTATTTTCATTCTCTTTTTGGGATGACGTAGGTGTATTGCTTGTCTGCCTAGGCTGGACATGTTTAGATGTCTGCTGGTTGATAATTGAAACTAAAGCTGCGTTATCAGTAGAAAAAAACAATACATCTTGGCCCTATACGTATAACGCCAAAACAATGGGAAAAAGTTCGAAAAAAGTTATGTTAAGCCCTTTCCACGTGTCCGGCCTCCCCACATAACCAATGGTTACCAAATAATGCACCATGTCCCTTCGACCCCGCAGCATCTGAAGTGAGTTCTAAAGTCAGAGTTCGAAGCCACGTTTCTTCAATAAAAAACGTCCGCCCATTATACTGCTCGAGAAACTGAAGCCAGACAAGCGAATTGGACTTAACTGAGGCAGTAAGCCGAATACGGTGATGTGGGCGGTGAACAACTTTAGTAAGATCAATGAGTCAGCAAGGAAATGCACGACCCGGGAGAAAGACCAAACATGTGAAATTCAGTAATCCTATAAGGGATTGAAGTTGACGAAGCATTACTTTGCTTTGTTTCAGAAAGGCTGCTATCATCGCAATGCATTTCCACAGTTTTTCGTCATAAAGTTGTGCCTCCCATCTTACTGACTCCAGTGTTGTTCCCACGAACTGCAAGTTAGTTTCTGGGCCGAACGTTTTCTCATGTGCAATCGGTACTCCCAAATACGTGCATATGCGTATGAAATTATTAAGCATGGTCTTGCAGTCTGTCTTATCTTTGATGATAAAAAGGAAATTGTCAAGCACATGTAGCACACCTCCCGTCTTGGAGCACATTCTTGCTAGCCATTCCAGTGCTGAACTAAAACTCTCAAAAATAGCGCATGAGGATGAACAGCCCATCGGTAAACAGCGATCAAAATAATAATTATCACCCCACTTCATCCCAAGCAATGGATAGTCCTCGGGATGAACCAGGATGATGCGAAATGCAGACTAAATAATCGATTTGTGCTAGAAAACAGCCAGTCCCTGTATGCTTTATGATTGATATTGCATCCAGGGTTCGTGCTACTCCTTGAAATCCTTGAAAAGCCCTGGAACTGAAAACACGTTTTCAAGTGCACTGGAAAAGCCCTTGAAAATAGGAAAAAACTCTAAAATTCTGAAATACTCCTTGAATCTGATACAAACTTTGTTATTTCTAACTTTCCTATCAAAATGAATCAATAAAAATGAAAATGTATTGAAGAGTTTCTGTTTACTTGCACGAGGCTTTTTTTCCCGGATGTGCATTGTAACTGGGGTTCCTGTGTTATGCTTGCTGCGTGCGCATGCTTTACACGACGTTTATTCGGCCATTGAATAAATATTTACTATTTTCTCTGGGGGCTTCACAAAAAACTTAGTCCTTGAAAATAAAATGTTTGTGCTTGAAAAGTGCTTGAAAAGTCCTTCAATTTTGTGATGAAAATGTAGCACGAACCCTGTGCATCATTAATAGATGCATAATGAACTGAAGAAAACTCGTGAGGAATCCCGTCGTTGACCAATTCATCACAAGGATAAGACAATTGATGAATAAGGCGACGATATTCGTGCCTTCTTGGGAACTACACCCAGAGGCGAAATGACAAAATTATTAAATGGAGGCTTAGAAAAAGGTCCAGCAATCCGACCGATTAATTAAAATCGCATTCACAAGCTTCTTGGTAAAATTTACAATAAGGTCAACAAGAATAGATATAGAATAAATAGATATAAATACAACATGACATACAGAGTAAGCAATGATCTCAAAAACGCTAAGCTGATACGCCATATCAATAATAACAAATAAAGCAATGAGAATACTGAGTGATTGGGCACACTGTAACACAGTGGCCGTTTAGGGTTGTACACTCAATGGCATCTCATGCAAAGAAATCAATAACCGAGCCCATCAAATTGTTGCTAAAATATAATTAGGCCAGATAATCATGGTCAGGAAGACACATAAAGCCCAACATGTACAGGGGTCTCAGTATTGGCAATACACAAGTGAATAAACAGAAAAAATGGCCAGCTATAGCAAAGGGTCATGCTAAACTCTGAAGCATGCGCATGGCCTTGAGCACCGCCCCTCTTATACTTCGGTAATATTTCACTTGCTCCACAGTGTTCAAATGTACACAGTCACCACATAAAATTCGTTGCCTCGGGTTCCAAAAGCCCCTGTGTGCCCAGTAAATTGCGTATGGCAAAGGTTCCAGTACAACCCGCAAATAGCATGATAAAAGGCCCACATTATCGTTGTAATTACCAGCTACTGCCTCTCGTTTGATAGTTTGGCACACCACAATCAATTTAACCCCACAATTATCGTGTAGTTCACGCATCAAACCCTCGATCTCAGACCCTACAGTGGTTGCGTGAGAATGGGTTAGGACATTTGTCCCTAATTGTAAAACCGGAATGTTGGGCTTAAAGTTCCTCACAATGTGAAGGTTGTTTAACACAAACTTGCGTACCGTACACCCACCTATCCCATGTAATTGAACTTGGACGGAGGGTAGATCAAAATCATCTTTCAGATGGGGATGTCGGAGAATAAACTCCTTTAAACACCTCACAAAAGAGTGACCCAGAACCAAAACCCAGGATGCGAGAGAGACAGCAATATAAGCATAGTTGCCCATAGAAATACAATATTAACAATAGGATATATAAGGTACTTGCCTTAATCAATAAATTCAATCGACGAGGTAAAAGAAGAACTCTTGAAATATGTTGCAATAAATTTTGAAGATGACTCAATGATGTGTTGTCGGGTGACCTACACTGAGGATTAACTGATAGCCTGTCATGAGACCACTCACACCATGTGTATAATAATTTCATCTTTCATTTGTCCACCCTGCGGCTTCTCTTACTTTGAATCTCATTGTTATGTAGAAACATTAACCAGGCCACACGCTCCATAAAAATGACATTATACATTCTGCATAATGTTGGATTTTTTGGGCCTGTATTAGTTGTTTCCTCTTTGGAGTTCCAGTGTTGTGCTGTAGTATTTGGGTGTTCCTCACTATTCTCAAAGACATACTACACCAATACATATGGGAGCTGCTTTCCTTTGGCATCAAAAAGCATGAGGCATCAGTAGTAAGGGTAGACGATGGCTAATCATGGGATATAACGTTACTGGCACAGATTGCGTTATTTACCCACCATGATAGTTCACCTTTAGCTTTTGCTGATAATGAGACATGACTATCAAAAAATTTCCATAGTTAGCTTTAAGAGCAGTGGATTTGTCGTTCTCTAGAGATCGAAAATAGAGAGGTCCATACATAACCCCGGGAAGGGACGATATAATTTTCCCTATAACACGTGCCAGTTCTCTAATCGTAGACATATTCTGTGCTAATAATGATTCACAGTCTGCTTTTAGTGCGAGAGCTTTTACCCCTGTAAGGCGAATTGTCATATCGACGGAGTTAATAACGAATCCCAACAGGACTAACTGCTGTGATGGGATAAAGACTGACTTAGATGGGTGAACCATGAAACCAAGTCTGTCAAATAATACGAACGTATCAATGACATTATGAGTGCATTGTTCGCACGTCTTGCTTTGAATAAACAAATCATCTATGTAGCTAGCTACAATGTGATCCAATTTGTGTAACGTGGCAAGTGGTGGTTTCAAAAGTTTTGTAAAGACTCTAGGACATGATGATAATCCATTAGGCAAACATGTAAACCAATAAAATTCACCTTGCCACCGGAAACCGAGGTATTTGTGATAGGATGGATTGACAGCCACTGAATAGTAAGCGTCTTTTAGATGAAGTGAGGCCATAAAACAATTCCTATCTACGAGCTTTAATATGGATTGCAAAGTATCCATTTTAAAATGATGATATGTGACATATTGATTTATATCACATAAGTTTAAAATCAAGCGGTGAGTGCCATCTTTCTTAGGCCGTGTGAATATAGAGGAAATGAACGCATCCTTACTGAAGATGGTTTTTCAATTATACCTTTCCCGATCAACTTTGATATTCTGTCGATAACATCGATTTCGGCAGGGGAAAAGGTGGTATGAGGCATAAACTGAAATTGTGGTAGTGAATGAAACTCAACAGACACGCCACTTACAGTAGATAGTATTTCAGTGTCAGATGTTATATTGCGCCATTCGCTGAATGGCTGAAGTTATGCAGCCGGCCTTAAACTGGGCACATCTATCAACAAGGTAGTTCTTGATAACATTGACAAACAATGGAAAAACACTTACCAATTGTTTTATGCCCTCCAAGGCTATAATTACTTCTTTCCTGGTTTTGCCTTGGTATATGTATTTAATAGCGTTACGGAATGTACAAAGTCTATTAGGGTTTGTTAAGCCAGATGCAAGGCTATACCACGGGCCAAGTATTTGTTGTGTTTAAGACAATAGCAGTTTTGTGTTAATCATATCCCAAGGGTATATTGTGTTCGGAGTATTTAAGTGATGAGGAATATTTGCCACTCGAAGGCATCTCTCTCTCCTAGTACGTCGGTACTATTCATCGTTTGCTTTTCTAAATGATGTCGTCTGACACAGAGAACGACCTCCTCGACTCTGAATGCCCTGCTGCACCTGTTCCATCCTCTGTCTTACCTCCTCAGTCTCAGGCGACTAACAAGCCTTCGTTGCAATCACTCGGCCGCTTCATGCAATTGCTGGATTCCAAACTAGACCAGAAACTAGCAGTATTCAAGAGAAGCTTCGAGGAAAGAGAACAGCTTCACGAATCTCAAATAAAAAAGCTAAAGACAGAGTCCAAAGCCACGGGATCCTTTAAATTTAAAGGGAACAAAATGAAGTTCGAATTCAACACATCAATACTTGATGGTTTTGAGACCGTCAGCAAAAGTTTACTAGATGAAAATCTAACAAAAACGAATTCTGAAGTAGAGAAGCTGAGAACTCTGGTTAACAAGCGAAAAAAGTTAATCCGCTTCACTGACAAGAGTCCCGCCGGTTGAACCGCCGCTGAAGAATATGAATCTGATGAACTAGCTGAGGATTCGGATGACGAGAAAAAGCTACGCTCTGCAGAGAAGAGGGCCATGTCAAAGCTCAAAGCTAAGAAACAACCAAAGAAGCCTTTAAAACCGATGGCTCATCAGCCAGCACAAGAGGCTACAGAATCCACTCACAGTTTCAGCCCTTTTGTGCCTCCTCCCGTTATGCCCGGCAACCAGGACCCAACGACAGATGCTTCAGTTGTGGGCAGCGTGGCCACTGGGCCGGCTACCCAATTTGTCCCAACAAGTACCGAAGTGGCGAAAACCGCCCTTCAACAAGTGGAACCGTGTCATAAAGCCGCTGCTGAAAGATTAGAAAAACATAAGTATCTTGCTATTTCATATTTACAACAGTGTCACTCAGATTCTGATTATGACTATTCACTACAGGACAGTCCTGTGGAATATTGTGAAAATTCTAAATCTGTGAAAGTGAAAGGCCGACATCGGTCTCACATTAGTTTTTGGCAGTCCATTGGGGCTTCAGGATTTATTTTGAATACTCTGTCTCACGGATATATCATTCCTTTTCTAAGTACACCCCCTCGCGCCTGTTTTGCTAATAACAAGTCGGCTTTCGAGCATTGTGAATTTGTTAAAGCTGCTATACGTGATCTTGTTGAGTCGGGCTCAGTTGTTGAATGTGCTCTAATGCCAACAGTGGTTAATCCTTTGTCTGTCTCCATGCAATCGAGTGGTAAAAAGAGACTCATTCTAGATCTTAGGTATCCGAATGAATTTGTGAAAAAGAGCAAAATTAAGTTTGAAGATGCCAAATCAATGTTGAATCTGCTCAAAGATTGTCCTCAAAATTGTCTTTTCTATTTTGACATCAAATCCGGCTACCATCATATAGATATTTTTTCCGGATGATTTGCAGTTTTTAGGTTTCTCGTGGGTGTTTGACGGTGTCACAAAGTATTTTCAGTTCACTGTTTTACCTTTCGGTTTGTCGACAGGACCTTACATTTTCACTAAAGTAATGAGACCTCTAATAAAACACTGGCGAAGCAAAGCTTTCAAAATAGTAGTTTATCTTGATAATGGTTTGGGCGTATGCCCCTGTTCCCTCTCGTGCAAGGAACAAGCTCTTAGTTTGCAATCAGATTTAATATGCAGTGGATTCGTTGCAAATCTCGAAAAAAGTAATTGGAATCCCACCCAATGCACCAAGTGGTTGGGTTTCATTTGGGATCTGAATAAGAAATTGTTATCAGTTCCACAAGATAAAATTACTAGACTGCTAGCAGGAGTAAATGAGGCACTGGCCTCAAGAAAACTCCCAGACAGACAGCTGGCTTCTATAACGTTTAATTATTTTGAACATGCTCGTCTTTGGTAATGTATGCAAGTTGACGAAAAGCCTTCATCGAAAGATTTATTCTCGATCCAGTTGGGGTGCGAATTTAATCCTGGATACGGATTGCGTAAACGAATTGCAATTCTGGCACGATGATGTGCCTAGGTTGAACAGTAAGTCACTTTTGCCTTCTGAGCAGTTGCCGTCAAGAGTTGTCTATTCAGACACTAGCGACACTGGTTGTGCAGCGTACGTTTCCACTGATGGATCACCTATATGTTACAAGAACTGGAATGAACAAGCTCCACTTGGAGAGAACTTAAGTGCGTACAGTACGCGCTCGAGAGTTTTGTGTGCATTTTATCGAATCGTTCCATTAATGGTTCACTGACAACCAAGCAGTGCAATGTATTATTGAATCAGGCAGTATGAAAGTGCACCTGCACAAGCTGGCCGTAGATATATTTGATTCTATTCTAAGTTTTATGATCCGGACTCATTGGGAATTGATTGTTTTGCGTTTAATTGGGCCGGTGAGTTTTGTTGGCTAGTGCCACCAGTGTGCTTAATTGTTCGTGTCATCAAGCACGTGTGTGTCTGTAAGTGTCGTGGCATGCTTGTGGTTCCCGTATGGCCTTGGGTAGTGTTTTGGCCTCTGCTGATAAGCAAGGATGGAAATTTTCGCTCTTTTGTTATCGAATGGTGGTACATCGAAAACGGCAAAGATGTCTTTGAACATGGTGCTAATAAAGAATCTCTCTTTGGCTTGGATAATTTTAATAGCCCTGTAGCTTTTCTTCTCTGAGATGGTAGCCGCGCGCCCTTGTCTATGCATAAGTTACATGTGATCACCTAGAAATTCATCGAATCGCGATTCTATTAAAATTGACTGAAATAGTATGCGAATAGTTTTGCCACTGGGCACGCATTTTTATAATTGTTTTCTTTGAATATTTACAGGCCATGGCTGCCAATTTTTTACAGAAATGATCCAAAATTTCAAAGATCCCGAATTGCATTGACTAGCAAGTCAGATTCCATTGTGTGTTATTCAAGCTAAAGCCCCGAGCACTGTTGTAAGATATTCTAGAGCATTTAACAACTTCAAGGTTGTTAAACTCGGCATTTTACGGGATTCACCGGGAGCATACTGTTTATGGGCATTGTAGCTCGTGCCATTGTGGTCTTGTGAAACATATTTTGGAGGCAGGCAAGCGCAAATTGTCCAAACCTACAGTTAAGAAAGTTACGCATGACATGATATTTAAACTTTGTCTAAAGTATGCATTTGCTCAAGCCAGTCTATCGGATCTGCGCTTGGCGGCGATTTGTGTGACAGTTTTTCATGGTTTTCTATGATTTAACGAACTTGCTAGCATGCGTTGTTGTGATGTAAAATTCTGTTCGAAAGATCCATCTAGCTTTGTGGAACTTTACATTGTGCAGAGTAAGACAGACAGACACAGAGATGGCGCTAAGGTGCTACTGGCCCAAAGTAATGATTGTTGTGGCCATTTAATAGATTGCTAAGATGCGTGAATGCAGCTGGTTCGTAATTTAGAATTTCTTAAGTCTACTAAAAGTTATAAACTTCGTTCGGAGGGAATGAGTTACACAAGAATGCAATAAATAGTTCTTGATGCATTTGAGAGTGTTGGCTTTGCTTAAGGGAATTTTGGACTGCACAGTCTAAGTGGTGGTGCAACAGCCACGGCTAATGCCGGCGTGAGTGACCGTTTGTTTAAACACCATGGCCGGTGGAGATCCCTGTTGTCAGTTTCCTGTAGCTTGCAATATATTTTGTTCCTTTCTTTATCGTCGAGGGCGGGGCATGAATAAAACAAGATGCCTGCCCCACTGCAACTGTGTCTGTTGTTGTGATAATGCAGTTAAGCTAGTAAATGCTTTATGCTCGTTCACAGAGTGTATAGAGTATAAGAGGTTTTTTCTGGCTTTTGCCTAAAAAATGATCTTTCTGGTTGTAGTACCAGTTAGCGGAATATTTGGGATGTTTGCCCTTGTCACAGCGATGGTAGTCGTGCGAATAACCAGCTTTATCCGATTGGTTCGAACCACCATAGCTAAAAGCGGCGCCAATCTTTTTGTCAATAGCATTGGTGTCCTTGGCGTCCCTGATTTGTTTTGCCAAGTCGTCCCCAAATAGCCATTTAGATGGGGTGGGATCATGGTCTTCGTTGCAGAGTGTGCCAAAATTTTAATGTATGCGTCCTCTTGTTCAATAGGACTTCTGCGCTCAGAGGGTTCTGGCGGGTTAATAAGCTCTCTGATATCTTGGTCTGAGGTACTTATACTGAGCTCATTGTTGCCTCTACTTCGTTGAGGAGGACGTTCATCCGCCAGCTGGTCCTCAGACTCAGATATTTCCTGTAGAGCAGCCTGTCTTCTCTCTCGTGCCTGTGGAGGACATCCTTCTGCTACGAACTGGCGTAACAATTCAGCCATGTCGCTCATTGAGCTATTCATTTGACTGAGTGTGGCACTCAAGTCTGGGCCAGGTTGGTTAGATTGTGCGGCAGTGTGCCCACTAAGATGGTCGGATTGACTGCCGTTATTCAGTTTTAGATTAATTAATTCTTGGCACTTCACATTGCCAACTGTCAGACAATATTTATGTGCCTGGCTTGACCAGAGATATAAGAGAACATCCGCCTTATGGTCGCGAAATCTGGGAAATTGACCAAAATTCGCCCTACCTAATTTTTCCCTCCATATAAAGCCGGTCACCTGACAAGTACAAAAAGCGGGAAATAATTGGTCAACGACGATTTTTTTATGTCGTAAAAAAAATCTAAATACGTTAGGGTATTTTGACATAATTAGGTTGGAAAATGTCAAACTTCGAAATGCTCTCCTTGCCGGACTAGTCATTTCCTTCCAAAGTTCTTTTCCTCGATAGTTTATACATATTTCCTCTTTAAAATGCGATCTCTGTTTTTTCTTCACATTCAGGTTTTTCAGAGCTATCGCAGATTGAGTATATACCATTTTCAGCATTTCGTTTGAGGCTGAATATTGGCCAAATTCAAAACGGCCAAAATCAAGGTAGTTTAAGGTTGGTGCCTACTATTGTCCGCGCGCACTGCTTTCTGCGCATGCAAAAACACTGAATTTTTGTTGGTAAAGCAATCGTAAAAGCAAGGCCTTTTTACGACTTTTTGAAAAAATAAACTTACAGAATTAAAGGAAAACCATTTAGCCTCTCCTGTGTTTGAATGAAATTCACAGTTGATAAATAGAACCTGAGTTACAACGCCTGTTTTGACTATCATTTCTACCAGAAACGATCTGTTTTTGCCGCCATCTTGAAAATTTCCCACAATGCATTGTAATTCGCTCTACTTTCCGGGGAGGGCTAGGGAATTTTTGATCATTTTCGCGAATTCTGATCAGTTTTCACGCGTTTATCGACAAATAACTTTCTAAATCGCACGGATACCCCTATTTTTTATTTCTGTAAATTGTAAAGTGGGGATTAACCTACTATTTTAAAATACTTTTATGAATTTAAAATTGAAACTGGATTGCAAAAATTGGACATTTCATTTAGCGATCATGAACCAAAACAGGTCTAAAACTGGTAAAAAGTCATTGAAAAAAATTGTTATTCTGGTTTTTCATATTTCGTATGGCATTGTAAGAGAATTGTGTTGTAAACGTTTTAGTAAAAAACGTTTGACATTTTTTCAAAATATGGGGTATTTAGGATTTTTTCTTTGGGCCTCTAGAATAGGCAGATTTTGCAACATTTGATGGCGTGTAACTCATTAATATGCACGGTGACCCCCAATTTTTTCCTTGGATTCTAGCTCCCTATGATGGGTTCTTTGATACCCATGTGGTTTTTGGCCAAAAAAATTACCTTACCATTAGTAGGCACCAACCTTAACTTTTTTGGCAATTATCTTCGTTTCCATGGAAAATAGAAGGATGGATTCAGATTTCTGCTGAATAAAATAGGTGGGCAAGGAACGTTTTCATTTTGCGAAGCATTGTCTTTACGCCCTAATTTGCATTTTCGCGTGATCTTGTTCGATTTCACTCGATCACTCTTCGAGCTCCAAAAGTAAATTGATCTTGATGATTAATCCTTGATTCTTCCAAAATAGCTCTAGTTATTGTCTTTGATTCATTTTGAGTGCAAAATCTTCGATTCATTACTGTTTTAAAAAAATCCCTTGGCTGGGTAGTGCAGATATGCACGTGAATATAGTATGCAAATTAAGTAAACAAGACAGATGACCGACTCACAGGACTCATCCATAAAATTCTTTATAATTTTTTATAAAATATTCTAATAAGTTCATGAAAAAAAATCAGAAGGATATATAAAAAGCAGAGAGAGACTGAGAGAGGGTGGTAATTGAAAGGCAATTTAAAAACGAACAGGTTTTGCTGTTGCGCGAATCAAATACATACTGGTAGGTTTCATATTTCACTTGAAAGAATTTTACAATTTGGAATGGTTTACATTTTTCCTTAGTACTTGCATACTTGCGATTTTCACACTGAGAAATATTGGCTGTTATCTTTTTGATGGACTTAAGTATCATTATGAAAAAGTGCTAATTTAATTTGCTGAAAATCCATATTAGTAATGGGAATTCCCGGGAACTTCAGACGAGTTATAGAATACAGGAATGAGTTAGGAAAACAGAACGGCTGTTGATTAAATACTTGTACTGGAATCATCGCGTTTCGTTACGTAAGGAACACTTCTACCCACCCAGCCTGTCGATACTATTGCGGTACATTATTTTAAACTTTCTAATTAAAGAGCTACTGAGCTGGCCTAACAATCAATTTTCAGCCGGGAACTGTTGACATTCCTTGTGTGTTCTGTAAGTTTTCTATTTATAAAATTACCACTTACTGTTTTTCGTCCCATTTACTGTTTTTTGCAAGTACACAGAGACAAATAAGCAACAACGGCATTGGAATAGTCAACCTTTTTTCTTCCTTTTACTTCAATACTGAAGTGGTTGACAATACTGCGCAAGTCAGTCATCTTAAAATCCAGGATATCTTTCTCTTGAAGCGAGCAGAGGTTCCTTCTTGAAAATCGGACTGGCGGTTGTACTACTGGGCTGTTGCTTTCCAGTGATTTTATAAGCTCATTGCATAGTGTTGATATATCTTTTTGATAAACTTCTGCTTCTTTGTCAGATTCAGAAACTTTTCTTCGTTTTCTCGACAATCGAGAAAAAAATGAGCTAATCTGCTGAGGGCGAAGGAACTCATCAACAGTAAAGATACGCTGTCCGTCCTTTCCTTTCAGACACCTCATTTCCTTAGCAACATCTGCTGGATTTGACTTCCTTCCTGATTTCTCTCCGTCTATGAATTTTTTCTCAAGATATTTTTTCTGTTTCTCATTAAATCTGGTGCGCTTCTTTGCAGTTTTCTGAAGTGCCCATCCTTCAGAAACCTTTGATGAATTACTTTGTTCCACTGGTGTCTTATCATGTATAGTCACGTTACATTGTGTTCCTGCCTCCAAGCGTTGGGCATAACTCAATTTTGCTTGATCGATCAAACTCATTTTCTCAGGAACAAATTCGTGTTTCCCATATATCAAGTGGTTTTCCAATCTACCATGGGTCATGTATGACTTAATACAACCGTCCTCTGGACAGGTAAACAATTTCTTTGTTTCTACTGCCGATTGACTCAAAGGGTGTTGGTCAGGCTTATTGACTGAAGAAACGGCAGTCACTGGTTTAGAGGGATCACGTGATCTGCATTTGACTGGTATAAAATTTCCATCTCCCACCATGTCACTGGGTATCCACTCAAAACTTTCACTGATATCTGGAAAGGAAATATACAAAATGAACTAAGCTTGCCTTTTTTTAAAACTGACGGTACATTGAGTGTACGCACATTCTATTAATGTTGTCGGGTGAAAATCCCCGGCCTGCGCACATGACTGAAAGGGGATATAGGTAGAAATTCTTATAGTCATACTAAAGCCACACAAATATTCGATCATGCGATAATTCACATTTAGTCTAGCTTCGCCTTATACACCTAACACTTTATTTGTTGATGCCAAAACATACTCCTTTTGGTCAGCTATGTAAGTTCGAGCCGGGCTTTACACCTATTTTCAAAATTACGCGACCTTTGCAGACGACACTTGAATAGCTTTCATTGTTTACTACCGTCAATCAAATCTCCGACTATTCAATTCATTCTCCCTGAAGCAAACTTAAATTTACATCAAGTCAGAAAATACTAAATGTTCTGTCAATAAATTCAAGTTTGTTTTGTTTCTGAATTTAGAAAGCTAAAATTTTACAAAATCTAGTCGTTACATTTTGATTGACAGAAGCTTAAAATCCAGACAAGACATCGCCACTAGGTCGCGTAATTTTGAAATTGGGTGTAAGAAAAAGGCACGCGGGTAACCTTGTAAATGCGGTCTGTATGATTTATACGTATGTATTACAAATCATAATAAGTATAGCAAATGTTCTAATCAGTCGGTTGTTGTTTAGGTGATTATGAATAGCAAACGATTTTTTACCTTCAAATGACGACCAAGACCAAAATTTTCCTTCGCCTATGCCATAGGCTTTGAAACCTTTTATTCCCTGATTTGTGAATACAAAGTTGAACAAGCTACTGATACCATCCCATTTTACATCGCTTGACTTGTCATCACTCTTTGAAGTATTTACATTCGATGATTCTACAAAGACGACGCGTACACCTGGGATTCCTCCGTGTGACTCGATGGCAGATTTCATCTCTTTGGAAGTTGTGACAGAGTGTCCTTCGTTGATGTAGGTCTTGATGTGGTATTTTATTTGGGCTGCTTTTCGGTCGCAGGGACCTTTTCCTCCTTGAGGATCGCAGAAATCAAGCTGGCACAAGTTAAGACCAGTTCTTTCTCTAAGAATTTTGCAAGAAACAATGGTAAAGGCACAATGATAACATCCGGCATTATCCTGTCGGTAATAGACAGTTTTTATTTCTGGATGCTCTTTTTTCAATGTCTGTAAAACGTTTTCCATGATAAGCACCACTGCCTTGCTGTCTTGTAAACCCGACTCTACAATATGAACAAACGTCTGAGCTAAAAGCTCATCTTTGGTCTTTGTCTGACATACTGTGATGTGCCATGATATTCCTCTTTTACCAAAAAACTCCTTTTGCGTTTCTCTGTATTGAGCTGGTAGAAATTTCATGGCAAAGTCTTGAACAATCAATACAGAATCTTTGTCAAGAGAATCTATAATGTCGGTTCTGGCAGTGTCTTGATGAACCATACGCAACTGATGTGCTTTCCAGTTCTGAATTGCCTCACAAGCAACTTGAACAGAAAAAATTGCATCGTCTTTTTCATCCTGTGGCATGTTTGAGGAATGCGTCTCTGCAGATATATAGTTCAATGACTGCAAAAGTAATAAGACACCCAGTCTAAAAATGATTGTTATGATGAACCACTCCCTCAGTCCCGGTACTTCAAAAGGGTACCTGCTTTAATCGCTCACAGCTATCACATATCAGGTTATGGTTATGCAAACATCTTTTTTTAAAGCACTTTTCTTTGGGGTCGCTAAGCGCAAAAACTCTGCAATGGTCTGGTACCTCACTGCTTAAAGTGGATTGAACCTGGATAAATCAATAACATCAAAACAAAATTTTATGAGATAAATTAACGAATTATTAATGAAAAGGACTAAACACAATCACTATAGTAAGTGCGCAACATAACGGTTTACCTTGTAATCGCCTTTAAGGTATTGCTTTTGGACTCTTAGCTCATCTTTTGCGTTGTTCATTTTAGTCTCATTTGCCCCATACTTTGTAAGTGTATCCGTCAAATCAATCAGATCGTCGAACGCCCGACCACCATCAGCTGCATAATTCTCAAGACCTTGAAGACTTTTTCTAACAGATGCCAAACAGGACTGTGAAAGCAAGGTATATAAGGTAGTGAAAGAGGGATGTAAGAGTTTTCTTTGCAGTACTCTTGATACTGCACAATTAATCGAGATGGAACCAATGTGCGTATTACATTTGGGATTTCTATTTCCGTGTTATTTGATAGTTTTAGTGTTTTTTGGCCAAATGGTAGGTCTTGTATTATGTTTGAAGAACATATAAAGTCAAGAAAATGTTCCATCTTCTGTGGATCCACTCTTTCCCTTATTTGCTTGGAGGCTGCCTGCGCTGGCAACCCAGAGCCAATTTCAAGACTGTGTTTTCTAGATGCCGTGTATTGGTAACGAGTAATATTTGGTACATATTTCTGAAGTTCGCTGTAAGATACTTCACTGCTTACTAAACTCAGAAGTTGGCGTCTTGTTTCACCACTTGATGCGTGTTTAAGAGATTCAGCAATGATAAACAATAAGTTATGTCCTGTATTAGTCGATCCATTTAATTGCTTGGTAACTTCGTCGGAGTTCTGTACAGCGGTCCACAGTGAATCTGCAGATCCTGGTGCAACAGTTCGAACGACTTCTGCGATTACTTTGCTGACTTTCTTGGTGTAATATGTGCGTGTTTTCTGAGTAATATCCTCCCAGGGTCGAGTTAAAACACTTCCAAATGGCTCAAGGCCGGAACAGAGAAGAAAAGAATCCAACGACTGTCTTTTCTGAAGGTCAGCTGAAGCTTGAACTTCACTCTCGTCACTTCCAGACTCATTTGACTCTTGGGAGGATGGCTGATACAAAGAAAGCTCAGTAGGCAAAATGTCATTCTTAAGTTCAAGATTTTGAAGATTCTCTGTCATTTCAACAATGTCATTTTCAAATTCTTCACATTCATTTCGATCTGTTATCTTGTTGGTTGCCTCTGACTTTAAAGCAAAAAATTGACTTTAGGGACGGACCATTAGAGGGGAGGGGGTAATTTTGTGTGTGCGCGATATTTATTTTTCCCTTTGTGGCTGCGAAGGATTTTCTTTTTCATCATTATTTGCTTGCACGGCTTTTTTTTCTTTTTGACGGCACCCTTGATTTTCTGGCTCAGTGGGGGTGTGGGTTGGGAGGGGGGTGGGTGACAGGGAAAATCCCCTACCCATTTACAGCATTTGCTTCTTGCAGGATATATTTTTTAAGCGACACCCCTATTTTGATGCCTCAGTGGGGGGAGGGGGGAGGGGAGGGGGGAGGGGAGGGGAAAGAGTAAGAACACCCTTAGTTATATAAGACACCAAATA
The DNA here is from genome assembly GCA_029948255.1 of Telmatactis stephensoni. Classification (NCBI taxonomy): domain Eukaryota; kingdom Metazoa; phylum Cnidaria; class Anthozoa; order Actiniaria; family Isophelliidae; genus Telmatactis; species Telmatactis stephensoni. The sequence continues at coordinate 269,022 of JALIZF010001666.1, forward strand.
AAACACTTCTGTCTGTCTGTCTGTCTGCCCTTACCATTAAAGGCGCTGTTACACTGTGCAATTTTCTTAGCAACTTGTTACGAACCAAGTTGCTGGAGAATTGCACAGTGTAACGGGTTGTCTCGCAATTGTTTTTGTTGCGCGTAGCGTTGCATGAAGTAGAATTCAGTTCTACTTTTCGCAACCCATTGCACAGTGTATCACCCCTCCAGCAACTTTCCTTGTAATTTTTGAGGCACGTTTTCTAAAAGCATGCGCAATTTCTCATTTCACTCTGAGGAGCCATCTTGAATCTCGCTCCCAGCTTGCCTCGGCCATAAATATTGCAAGATGCTGGGGAAAATTGGGAGACAAGTTGCTGAGAAAATTGCAGTGTGACAGCGCCTTTAAAACCCTTTGTTTCTTGCAAGATATTTTTGGAGAGGACACTCCTCATTTTCATGGAGGAGGGGGGGGGGGAAGGTCAGCAAAACCACTTTTCCTTGCACGATTTTTTTTTGAAGCTGTTGCTCTGCACGATATTTTTTTCTTAGTTAATTTTTTTGGTAATTGCCCCCCCCCCCCCCACCCCACCCCTTTCAAATCTGATGGTCCGTTCCTTACGATTCGGGCCTTCAAGTTGCTTCACAGCGCAAGAAACGCCCTTTTTTAGCACCTCAACGTTGGAAAGATTAAAGAGCTAGTTCTTTTGCATCTTTTTTTATTTTATAGAGCACGAACGACAGGAACAAATGATCAAAATTAACCAAGTCCAATTTGTGGGCATATAAAATATGAAAAATTTATTCCCCCTAAGTTAGGGGCGGCTTACTGTGCTGAGACTCATTGTTTGAAAGGCCTAGTACATACCTCCTCTTCCGCTTTTGTTAAAGGACGAAACTTTTCTCTGCATCTTCGGCATATCGCTAAAAGAATAGTCAAAAGTTATATGAATTTATATATGAAGTTCGCGGCTTGTCTAATATGCATACCAAGCTCGCACTACTACCTGATCCAACTGGAATCAAAGCCGATTCTTCTTGAAAAATTGCTTTAGACAAAACCTTGTTGATCGTTCTGTCTCCCTTCACTTTACTTGAGGTATGAGCAGCTAACGATAGTGGAATTTGGCAGAATGCACTGCGACCTCTCCAGTAAATTCCCAACATGTCTGTATGTTTTGGGCAGACAATAATATCTTCATGTTTTTCAAATATTCCTAGTATAAAAGAGATCAAGTGTAGCCATAAGTTTTTCAGTCAAACACCTATAAAGCACGCACTATCAAAACTTTCAACCGTTTAATATATATCACGACTTTATTTACCTGTTCTGCTTAGTATAAGGTCTTCCTCAGATGTAATTCCTCCACTTGTCAGTTTCATCATTTTCAGATGTCCCGATATATCTTTTCGACAGTGATCAATTCTAACCATTTCTACGATATCTTTCCCTTTTTGGGTTGAGTGTCCACACTCTGTACCAAGAACAAGGCCTATTCCACACTTAGCCATAGCTGAACTCTGTCAATTTTCACAGCTATTGAACTTTACTACATCACGGTAAATAATTATGCTCGTTACCAAGGTCTTAGCACAGAACTTCAGACGTTGCCAACCGACAATTTCTATCTGTGGAATTTAATCAAGTCTAGAAAGAAAAGTCCTTATTTTCTATAAAATAGAAGACCAATTTTGCCTACCGCATCATAAAAAATTACTATAGAAAGTAAATTTGTAATAAGTTGCATAAGGAAAAATGTAAACTATTCCAAATTATAAATTTCTTTCGAGTGAAATATGAAACCTACGAGTATGTATTTGATTCGCGCAACAGCAAAACCTGTTCGTTTTTAAATTGCCTTTCAATTACCACCCTCTCTCAGTCTCTCTCTGCTTTTTATATATCCTTCTGATTTTTTTCCATGAACTTATTAGAATATTTTATAAAAAATTATAAAGAATTTTATGGATGAGTCCTGTGAGTCGGTCATCTGTCTTGTTTACTTAATTTGCATACTATATTCACGTGCATATCTGCACTACCCAGCCAAGGGATTTTTTTAAAACAGTAATGAATCGAAGATTTTGCACTCAAAATGAATCAAAGACAATAACTAGAGCTATTTTGGAAGAATCAAGGATTAATCATCAAGATCAATTTACTTTTGGAGCTCGAAGAGTGATCGAGTGAAATCGAACAAGATCACGCGAAAATGCAAATTAGGGCGTAAAGACAATGCTTCGCAAAATGAAAACGTTCCTTGCCCACCTATTTTATTCAGCAGAAATCTGAATCCATCCTTCTATTTTCCATGGAAACGAAGAGAATTGCCAAAAAAGTTAAACTACCTTGATTTTGGCCGTTTTGAATTTGGCCAATATTCAGCCTCGAACGAAATGCTGAAAATGGTCCATACTCAATTTGCGATAGCTCTGAAAAACCTGAATGTGAAGAAAAAACAGAGATCGCATTTTAAAGAGGAAATATGTATAAACTATCGAGGAAAAGAACTTTGGAAGGAAATGACTAGTCCGGCGAGGAGAGCATTTCGAAGTTTGACATTTTCCAACCTAATTATGTCAAAATACCCTAACGTATTTAGAATTTTTTTACGACATAAAAAAATCGTCGTTGACTGATTATTTTCCACTTTTTGTACTTGTCAGGTGATTGGCTTTATATGGAGGGAAAAATTAGGTAGGGCGAATTTTGGTCAATTTCCCAGATTTCGCGACCGTAAGGCGGATGCTCTCATAACATCTGTTTACAACTGGTCAAGGGTCGAAGTCAGCAATAGTAGGTCCCTCCATGTCAATTCTCATTAGAAGGTTTAAGGTATCATTCGAAAGGCTGCATCTCCAATTGCTCTTAATTCTCTTCATCACAGTAAACCCTCTTTCACAGTGGGCATTTGAGAGGATAAAGGCTAGTAAGATGGATAACTTTCAGGATGTTTGAGAATTGACCAATGTTGAGGTCTTCAATACTTAAACGTTGCCAGACAGCAAGGGGATGGACTTGCCTAAAGTGATTATTTCTTGTTACATGAAGTTTGAGTTGAAGCCATTCCCTTTGTGCTTCATTAGTGTCACGGTTAGCATTTAATTAAAAAAAATTAAACAAGCCTTACCTGTGAGGTGAAGTTTGATTGGGATTCTACCTCTTCATTCTTGCATATAGAGATCACATGAGATAGCGCATGTACAGTGAAGATCATCCTTTAAAGTGGCTCCTGTTTAATTATGCAAGAATGAGGAGGTGAATCTCAATCAAACTTCACTTTACAGCTTGTTTAAATTTTTAATTCTACCTCCTCATTTGCACATTCGAGATCCCATGAGACTTCAAAGCAACATGGGCCATGCCTAACTTCAGGGTTTTTAAAATAAGTCCAAGACTTGGCAGTGATTCAGGAAGATTGAATCTTCAAAACCCAACTAGTTTTACAAGGCACAACTTAGAATGGAGCTTCCAAATTCAATATCTGATTTAATGTCTTTCTTGTGTAGCATTTATTTGTAACTACTTGTTTTATGCTTTATATACTTTACAGGTTCCTCACGAACAGTTATCTCGATCCCTCTTTAAGGCATGGCGATGAGACTCTTCGGCTGGAGTTGTGAAGTTTTACTCGCTTTACACTCGATCACAAGTGTACTCACTGACATACGGGGACCGTATAGGGGTAACAGAACCAATTCGGATCTGACATCCACCTTGGTGGACGTCTCTCAAGTCGAGGCCATTGTTCTTGTTCACTTACGTCTGAGGTTTCTCCTTGTTGCCCACTGTTGGTTTTGTTGCAAGGGTTCTCTAGGTTTTGCTCATGTTCCATGTTGGAGGGACTTCCGCTGTCATTCTCAATTGGTGTAGAAGTAAAATAATTTGAGAAGAATGCAGGTGTTCTTAGCAACAGTACTGATGGTGCACTCTTTGTTTCCTTACATACCCTCAATCGTATAGTGTATAGACTATTTTCTCCATCACTTTCCTTACCATTTTGTGAATGAGAGCTGTCCTCTGGTCTTCAGGTTCTACCCAACTTTTGACGCTCTTTTTGTGGTCGTTTGTTCAGCTTTTGCTCCATATCTGTCTGCAACAGGCAAGGAAGCAATAAATTTCTATTATAAGTACTCTATCACCAGGCAAAAGTTTTGACTCTCATCTTGACTTCCTGGCGTCATAGCACCATTTATTTCTTTTTGACGCAGCTCTTGCATTCTTTGTTGCTATGTCGTAGGCAAATTTTGATCTCTTTGAAGTTGTAAGTAAAACTTGACGCGCCTTTACCACTTGTATTGGGGTCTAGTCCAAATTGTACATCTACTGGGATTCTTGGTTTGCGTCCGAACATCAGATAAATTGGTGAATATCCTGTCGATTCGTGTTTAGTTGAGTTATATGCATGTACCAGAGCTACAAAATGCTTCCAGTTAGACTTCTTGTCATCTGGTAATGTTCCTAGCATGTTTAGTAGCGTTTGAACCTTTAAGTCATCCCATTTCCCATTGGATTGTACAGGGTGGTCCTCGATTTCTGTACACCTGCGATTTTGCAGAGCTCTTGGATCACCTTTGACTCAAAATTTCGTCCTTGGTCGCTGTGTAATCTGCTTGGGAAACCGTAGTGCAAGATGAATTTGTCGAAAAGAGCTTTAGTGGTTGTGGTCGCTGTTTGGTTTGTGGTTGTCTCAGTGACAGCCCACTTCAGACAAAGTAACTCAAATTTGTGAGCAGAATAATTTCTTTCAGCTTTGCGTAGCCCTCTGCTGCCAAATGACGCCTGCATTAAGCTTGCAGAAATCAACATCGAAGCGCAGACCACTATCCCGCTTCCTTACCAAAACTACTGGACCACGGACTGTGAGACTCCCTAATTACTCCGCTGTCAAGCATTTGTTTAATGTGTTGCCGTACTTAGTCGTATTGTGCAGGCGGAATTCTACGGTGATGCTGCTTAAATGGTACAGGATCAGTCAAATGGATAGAATGCTTGATTTTGTTAGTGTGTCTAAGGTCAAAATCATCCTGTGCAAAAACTGTCATTCCATTCATTCAACAATTTAGAAGCTTGGGACCTTTGATCATCAGTCATGTGGGAAGGAAAGCAAAATTCAAGAGATGTAGAACCACCATGTGGTGAGGTGCTTTGACCACTGCTCGACGCTAAATATTCATTTGAGACCATTGAAACTGGCTGTAACTTACTATTACTGTGGAAGCTTGAAGTGTCACAGGCTTATCAGATCGGTTTAGTATTTCAATTGGAACAAATTGGTTTTTCCCATTCATTTCAATTTCAACTAGTGATGAAACTATTTGGAGTGGTTTTGGCAGCTCAGAAATGACCCACCTACGTTTTTCGTTCTTATTTTCGTCCATACTATAGTGGAGGTTTGGCTTTGCACAACCAATGAAGCTCCTGTCTCACTGTGCACTCGAACAACTTGCCTAGATTTCCTAAGACCTTTCTCTTGATGTCCAAGGTGTTAATACGCAACAGACCAGGCACCATCTGGTTTAATTCTTTGCAAGAAACGAGGTCCAGTGCAGTTAACTTTACAGCGTCTAATGAGGTTTGTTCCTATCAGCAAGGGTGTCTTTAAATTAAATGCGGTATGTGGGACTACCAATACTACTGCATCCATGGTCTCAGAAGTTCCATTGACATTCTGTGGAAATGAAATACTTACCTCGATGTAGACTAAAAACAGTACCTTAGAGCTGGGTCGCACTCGAGGACTTTTATCCATATATCTAGGGCATAAATAGAGCCAGCAGTGTGTAGTGTCATAAGATAATCCTATTACGCTAACATAGTTAAGGTCGCACGTCACAGACATATGCTAATTCCACAGTTATATCAAATTGCCAATAATCGAATTTACTTTTGGCGCCAAAATCATTGAATACATTTTATTCAGTCGTCATGTTGCAATTGCTTCTTTTACTTGTTTTTTTTTATGCAGGCATATTTCAATTTCTTTAATCTACAGCAGATTATTGTTGCGTATGCGTTTTTTAGGCTCCGTCGAAGGTGATTAATGGCAGTTGGAGGATTTCTTGACCGCCGAAGGCGACGTCGTACGGTTAAATTGAAGATTTTGGTGTTTACCTCATCCACACAATTCTTAGTTCGATGTCCATTACTGCAACCACCAAATTCCAGATGACTACTTCAGGCAACTTCTAAGAATCAGAAGAGGTACTTTCCAGGAACTCTTAAATGAACTTAGTAATAATAATCTTTATTAAATGAACTTGTTCCTAATTTGACTAGGCAAGATACAAGAATGCGTGACTGTTTGCCAGCAAAGAAAGTTCTAGCTATTGGACTTTACAGTTTAAGGTACTAGATCTGGCTAAAGTAGGTGTCATTTGGACAAAAATTGCACAAATGGCATTCAATTAATTGCAAAATCCATTTCATAGCTATAATCTATAAAGAATTTCCTTTCCATTTCTCAAGCGAAAAGTGTGAAAATTCACACCTAAGGTGTTAAAATACCCCAGGTAGCCCAAGGTCTTTTTTTAATAATTGTATAATATCTCTAAAGATAATAAAAGAAAATAGATGAAACATAGAACATAAACACTACTAAGTATAAAGAAGAAATTGTAACCAGCCCGGAAAAAAATATTCTTTTGTTTAGAATTTACCAAAGCATCACGATTTTCAGTCACGAAATTTTAAGAAATTTGATTCGAGCTCCGGGCTGGTTATGATTTGATTATCGAAGGCTATTTTAACTCTCAACCAAATTTGATGACAATACGATGAATATAAAAGAGTTTTACGGCGGCTGCTTTATCAAAAATGTCATTTTTATGAGAAAAAAGCTTTATAACTCTCCAAGCATTCACAAATTCGCCGCCAAAAGCCACCATATTGTTCCTCGCATCGATATATGTCATTACACATGACTATGCCTCGATTATCCTTTGAAAATGCTCCGAAAACCACCGGAAAATCATCGTTTTCGCGGAGCTTTGTATTCGGTCAAAACAAATTACGTCATACCTAACAACGACACCTTGGAACACGAGGCTCTTGTCACGGCATGTTATGTTCTCTTGTATTTATCATGTTTAATGCTAAATCATAGTATTTCTCTGGTATAATTAATGGATTTAAAGCTTTTCTATACGTTCATGAATTCTCGGAACAAACTGAATGTGTGTAAAGAGGAGAAACGAAGAAATCACATGTTATCCGAGGTCAGCTCCGAGGTCACAGAATTCGAACATGCTTGGAACAAAGCTATTGAGATTTGAGGCCAAAAAATACAAAGTTACGAGAAACAATTCAAACAATTTGTTCAAAATTACAACAAAAAAGGATCGTGCCCAAGGCACGCACGATTATCGGGCATTAATGCACGATGCACGATCACTAATGCTCGATATTATCATTGAGCCTTCATTGAGCATAGATCGAGCTTTTATCGAGCATAGATCGAGCCTTCATCGGGCATAGATCGAGCCTTCATCGAGCATAGATGGAGCCTTCATCGAGCATAGATGGAGCCTTCATCGAGCATAGATGGAGCCTTCATCGAGCATAGATGGAGCCTTCATCGAGCATAGATCAAGAATATTGAACTCCGACATGGAACTATCGTCCTACAATTGTCCTACCAGTTGTGAGTCAATTGTTAATGCTTAGGTAGGGTCGGCAGAATCCAATGTTGTTGAGAAAATATTGTTCCAACGAATAAATGAAATAAAATATTACAGATAATTAAATAATCGCCAATGTGGTTCCAGAAAAAAACAAGGATATTATTGCTCTGCGAGCCATTCTCCTTGCATTTCATCAACTGCCATGGAGAATCGGAAAAATAAAAGACGATACGTAGGTGAGATATTGGACTAGAACCGGCCAGCTCTCCAATATCCCGGCCAACACATAGCACTGCACTTCCCTACTTGTTTTTGGAGTTTATTTGTCATTAAGGACGTTCGCAGGCATTGTTCGCACGCACTTTTACTGAGCAGGGTAGCGCTCGCTCAACTAAATTCAAGATGGCAGCCGTAAAACAATATTTTTTTTGATAATTTCTTTTTCCTTTTTTTGAAGAAGAAATTGTTCAAGTTTGTAGGAAAAATTAAAATAATGGCAATTCAAGGTTGAAAAAAAAAATCATTTGAGTTGAAAAAGCGCAGAAAAAAGAAAGAAAAAGACAAAAAAGGAACTTACAAAACCCAGTCTCCACTCGGTTTTCAAGATGGCGATAGACTCGGCTTGTCACAGTCATCACGGATCCAGTATTAGATGGTGAATATCGACTGCGATAGCTTATAGTAATCAGAACTGTGTATGAAGCACACATGCAATCGTCCTCCTTACCTTTCACGGTCATCATAAACAACTCTGCGTGCTTTTCCTCAACGTTTTCTTTTCACCGTTCTCACTTTAAACTTTCATGATTCTTCTATATTATCATCGAGCCTTTATTGAGCATAGATCGAGCCTTCATCGAGCTTAGATTGAGCATTCATCGAGCATAGATCAAGCCTTTATCGAGCATAGATCGAGCCTTTATCGGGCATTGATCGAGCCTTCATCGAGCTTAGATCGAGCCTTCATTGAGCATAGATCGAGCTTTCATCGAGCCTTTAAGCCAAGGCACGATGCACGATACATTGTGCTCGATGCACGATAGTCAATACTCAGTGCTCGCTAAAAAAAGCAAACATTTTTTCACGTTACAATGCTAGAAATGATTCCACTACTCATAAATGACAAAGATAAACAGTAAATGGAGAAGGTATAGTTTAACTATAGCTAATTTGCCTCTGCAATCACTTAATTGTTTTAGAAAAAATAACGTATTCGGCGTGAAAATGGAACTTTTGAAAATTTAGTTTTAGTTATAGTAGGCCACAAAACTGGTTAAAATTAACGAGATCTGTTATAAATTTTTGTCTTATATTACTTTCTTTGAAATTATATTCACCAATTTGAAACCATTTCTCCAGTGCACGTTAAATTCTCTGCATCCTGGAGAAAAAACGAGGAATTTAATCATTTATTTGTAAAGTTTGGAAGCAAAAGGTAGCGTTTGAACGAAAATCACGAAAACCTGTGCACGAGGCCATACGCATTCCCCGAATTAGTTAATTATGTAATAATGAGCTTCGAGAACAGTTTCTGTGACAACAGGATTGCATGCTGTAGCTCAGTTATGGCGAAGAAACTATCCTGTGTAAAAGTCGCATACGCTATTCTTCTACGAGAAAAAGGGAATGTGACGCGCCCGTGTGGCTGCACACAATTTACTGTCTCTATATTTTTTCTCTTGTTTTACTTTCAAATTTTTTTTTTCAAATTTTATACGAAGTCAACTTAGTTACACTATTATACATCAAGCTATGCTGTTTTATTCAAGGCAATCTCTGTTTGCAATACGTAATTCATGGTTTTTATGGAACAATGGACTGCATCCTCTTGTCCCCCAGAACATCTGGCAAAGATTTCAGTTCCTCAATATTCATTCACCAAGGAGAGGGCAACGTGGAGGAAACCACCTTAGACACCTTTCAACACATAATTCTATCTACAAGGAAAATATACTGACAAATACTGCAAATCAAGCCAACGCATTCAGGAAACAATAGTGCTCCAGTTAGTTCGCCCCTGGGAGTTCATCAAAATAACATCGTTAATCCACCAAGTATTCAAGACAATTCAACAGGGATCAACGGCATTTTTTCTCATTTAAACCAGTCTACAGCTACAGAAATAATATATCCAACAAGAATACATAACTCTTCCAGACATCATTTTGTCCCATCTATTGGTCTCTCTAATGTCATGAGTCTCGCTCCTAAAATCAACGAACTGAAGGTCTTCCTCTCTCAAGAAAAACTAGATCTGATGTGTATTACTGAAACCTGGCTAAAAGATACTATCAATGACTCTGTAGTTGATATTAACAGTTATGACCTTTATCGAAAAGACAGAACCAATTTGCAGCATGGAGGTGTATGTATCTATGTTAAAAACACTGTCCAATCTACTCGTCTACAACACCTGGAAGACCAAAATGGATGCGAAGTATTATGGGTTAAGCTGTCACCAAAACGTCTACCACGTGGATATAATCACCTAATTATAGGGAGTTATTTACCACCCACCCTCTGCAAACGACGGGATCCTCGTTGAATACTTATTGGACACATCCTAATGTTGGCCTTTTGATAGCCGGGGACTTTAATAGAGCTAATATAGAACAACTGTGTGATCAATTCCATCTTCATCAGGTTGTAAACTTCCCAACACATAAATTAAATATGGTGTATGGTCATGGTTTGTGACTAGCTCTGACCAAATCATGCCACCTAAAAAGAAATCGTCTATATCAGCTAAATTAAACACTGAAGAACCTAATTCAGAAGATGCACCATCTGAATCGACGAAATCTGAAATAATTACAGTTGAAATTCTTGATAAAACCTTGAGAGCTCGATTCGATGACCAACTCAAAACCTTAAAAGATGTAGCTCACAGATATCACAAGCTATCAAGAGAGCTAATCGATACTATTCGAACCAGCTTGGAGGATGAGATGGACTCTCTCAAGAATAGTTTGGATTTTATCTCAAGCAAGTACGATGAAACCGCTAAAGCACTCAAACGTATCACCAGTGATAACGAGCGTCTGAAAGCAGAAAATATCAAGCTTAAACAGGACGTCCAAAATCTCTCTGACAAAGTATCCAACTTAGAGGAGAACGTCGAAGGCTGTAACTTATATCTAAGACGTGACTGTCTGGAAATACATGGCATCCCATCAACATCCGATGAGGACACTGATACAGTGGTTGGGAAGTTCGGGAAGCTCCTTGACATCGAAATCAAACCTGAGGACATATATAGTCATCGTCTTCCAGTGAAGAAGGGAAAAGTCGCGCCTATCATAGCCAAATTTACCAACCGTAAGCTCAGAGACAGAGTATACCAGGCCAGAAAAAACCTCAAGAATCATACCTCTGCCGATCTTGGTTATGCTCACGAAAACAAATTGTATGTCAACGAGAGTATGACAAAGAAAGCAAAAGAGATCTTTATTAAGGCAAAAGAAGTTCAAAAGAAGTACAACTTAAAGTATGTCTGGATGAGGTATGGTAAAGTCTATGTAAAGCCAACTGGTACGTCTGAACCTATTTCATTTTCATCATTACAGGATATCAGCAATTTTGAGGAACGTTATTCAAATGATTAAGATTGTTTTTACTTAACTTTCTATGGACATTTAATTTAAGAATTGTATCATGTCCCCTGACATTTCACAAAGCTTCTTTAATGAAGCTCTGTTAAATGACCATATAGACCCTGACAATATTTTTCCATTGATATCATCCAAATATTACAGTCCAAATCAAGTTAAAGATACATTTTCTAATAATAAAATCGAATTAGCTAATTCTTTCTCGGTACTGCATTGCAATTCGAGAAGTTTGGCTAAAAATTTCGATGCTCTTCAAGATATTTTAATTAGCATCGATAAACAATTTTCCATAATTGGTATAAGTGAAACCAAGCTTAACGAAAACTCTATTAACAATACTGATATTTCTGAATACAATTTTTTGAGAGATGACTCACCCACTAATGCTGGCGGGGTCGGTTTATATATTCACCAATCTTTAGGCTATTTAATCAGAAATGATCTAAAGCTTATTTTAGATAGTTGTGAAAATCTTTGGATTGAAGTAGTTACTAAAACTAGCGAAAAAAATATTATTGTAGGAATAATTTACAGGCATCCAAACACCAATATTTCTAGGTTTAATGATGTATTATCTGATAGTTTGTCGGTAATTTCCAACGAAAATAAGCAGCTGATTATTTTTGGTGATATAAACATCGATCTTTTAAAATGTGAATCCAATCAACTTACCTCTGATTATTTAGACATGTTATATTCAAACTGCTGTTTTCCCACAATTACTCAACCAACTCGTATTACTGATCAATCACAAACGTTGATTGATCATATTTATTCAAATACGTTGGACAAACCATTTATTTCTGGAATTTGTGTTTCCGATATTTCTGATCATTTTCCAGTATTTCTAGTAATTCAAAATATTAGTCACACTAAGAAATTTAAAACTAAATTAATACGGAATTTTAAGGCTTTTGATGAAGTTAGTTTTCTAAATGAAATTAGTGAAGCAAATTGGAACTCCGAGACGACAGATGATACAAACATTGCGTATGATACTTTTTTGGATAAATTCAATTGTATCGTGAACAAACATGTCCCATTTAAGTCCATATCGAAGAAACAACAAAAACAAATCCAAAAACCTTGGATTACCAAAGGTTTACTCAAATCAATAAAACACAAGCAATATCTCTATTATCATTACTTTGTTAGAGGAAATGAGAGTCAAAAATTATTTTATAAGAAATACTCCAACAAATTAAACCATTTAAAAGAATTAAGCAAAAGACTATATTTTAAAAACAAATTAATTAGTATTAAACATAACATGAAAGAAATTTGGAGGACAATAAATTCAATAATTAAGCTAAAGTCCAAAGGATCTTATATCCCAGAAAAAATTATCAAGGACGGTATCCATATAGTTAATCCCCTTGATATAGCTAATAATTTTAATATTTATTTCAGAGATGTTGGCCCTAACTTAGCAAGTAAAATAAGTCCAAGCACTAACTCTTTTAGAGATTACCTCTTGCCTTTATCATCAGCAGATAGTTTCTTCGTTAACCCTACTTCTCCTAAGGAGATAGACTCCTTAATATCTTCACTTGATGCATCGAAAGCGCCTGGTCCCTTGGGAATTCCTATAAGTTTAATAAAGATAGCAGGTCCACATATAAGCTTACCCTTGAGTAAAATTTTTAACCTATCTTTTTCATCGGGTGTGTTTCCAGAAAAGCTAAAATTTTCAAGAATTATTCCACTTTATAAAGGAGATTCAGTCCATGATCTATCTAATTACCGTCCTATTTCTCTTTTGTCACCCTTTTCGAAAATCTTAGAAAAGCTGATGTACACCCGTTTATCATCTTTTCTTGATAAAAATTCTGTTCTTTTTAAATATCAATTTGGTTTTAGAAAAAACCATTCAACTTCACTAGCTATAGCGGAGATAGTTGATCATATGTTGAATGCTATAGACAAGGGCCTCTATACATGTGGAGTTTTTATTGATCTCTCTAAAGCTTTCGATACTGTTGATCGTGATATTCTTATTTCTAAGATCTCTCATTATGGTATACGGGGTCGTGCATTAAACTGGTTCAAGTCATATTTATCGAACCGCTCACAATATGTTGATCTTAACGGGGTTCATTCATCTGTTACTAACTCAGTTTGTGGAGTCCCTCAGGGATCAATCTTAGGGCCTTTGTTATTTCTTATCTATGTTAATGATATGGCTAACTGTAGTGATATAGTACGTTTTCGACTTTTTGCTGATGATACCAATATATTTTTGAAGGGCATCAATATTCCTGAAATAGAAGATTCAATGAATACTGAGCTTGATAAATTTTCTGATTGGCTTAGAGATAACAAATTATCTTTAAACTTAAAAAAATCAAAGTATATGATTATTTCCTCATCTAGGAAACCGTTCCAAAGAATAAATATTAAGCTTGATAATACTCCATTAGAGTCAGCCGATTCGATTAAATACTTAGGAATTTTGATCGATAAAAATCTTACATGGTGTGATCATATCAATACTATTTGTAAAAAGATTGCCAAAAATACTGGTATCTTGTCAAAATTAAGACACTATGTTGACTTGGAAACATTACGTAAAGTGTATTTTTCCTTGATTTACCCGTATCTTCAGTATGGCGCACTTACATGGGGCAATACGTATAAAACCCGATTACATCAACTGAACGTTTTAAACAATAAAGCAATAAGACTGATAACTTTTTCACACTTTCAAGCTCATTCTCCACCTTTATATAAATACCTTCAAATCCTACAACTAAAAGATATTGTATTTGTTCAAACTGCTCTATTTATGTACAATTATGTAAATGAGAATCTTCCTCAGGCATTTTCAAAATATTTTTCCTCCTCTTCAGAAATTCATTCTCATAACACACGTTATTCTTGTCACAACCTCTATCTTCCGTCTATCGCAACTAATTACGGTAAATTTTCTTTAAAATTTGCGGGACCTAGTGCTTGGAGTTCCATTGATGCTTCTACCAAACAGTTACCAAAGAAATTATTTCTGAAAACAATCAAGGAAAAGTGCTTGGATTCATATATTTAATTATTTATTTAACCATACTTTAATTACTTAATTATATATATTTAGCTATATATATTTTTTCATACTAAATATTATTTACAATCTGGAATTCTCCTATATTTGATTTCATAATTTAATACAACTTATTTATTATCATATTTAATTTATCTTTTTTTTCTAGTGTGATCTCATCTACTGGGGAGTTGGCTTTGAAAACTTTTAGTTACTCCAACTCTCCGGCACATCAACTTTTTTCTTTTTATATACATTTAAATAAGTCTATACATATATTTAATATATTTAATAATAATGTATATTGTAATTATTTTATTTAAAAGAGTGCAAATAAAGAATCTATCGTTTCTATCAACAAGAGGAGAACGCACGTTAGATCTTATTTTAACAAATATGGATGATTACTACACCACGCCTGAAAAACGTCCTCCTTTTGGTCTATCTGACCATTGTACAGTAACAATGGGCCCTAAACAACGATCTAAAGACAAGCCGACTAACAAATTTGTAACAATCAGAGTCACCAAACCCAGTTCTAAACAAGCCCTTGGTCGATACCTCTCTACAGTAGACTGGTCAAGCCTGGAAACCCTCCAAAATACACAAGACAAATACTCTTGTTTCTCCAACATAGTACAAAATGGTCTCGACTCCATTTGTCCCACAAAGAAAGTCAAATTGCATCACAACGATGCACCTTGGATAACTGCTAAGCTTAAACACCTCATTATATTGCGTCAAAAAGCCTTCACGAATAACAACGAGACTCTGTTGAAATGGTTGTCGGAATGCAGACGACTCTGTGGTCTGAAGAAATCAACATCTGATCTAGTTACCAAACTTCTATCTGACAACTCACCATCTAAAGATAGCATGCAATCACTCGCTAACAACATAAACGATACTTTTTTAGAGACTCAACAAATCTTTCAACCTCTGCATTCTGATTTCTACGTAAGAACAGATGGATTTTCAGCCCCAGTATTTACCGTTGATATCGTGGAAAAGGTCCTCAGCTCTGTGATCGTTAGTAAAGCTGGAGGACCTGACAACATACCTAACTGGGTACTTAAGGAATTTTCATATGAATTAGCACAACAGTAGTTATGGAATGCCGTTTCTGTGCCAGCCAGAGCGCCGGTGCTGCTGCGGCGTGTCCAAGGAACAAAAGAAATTCTCTCCAGAGCAACAAATTGATTATATTCCAGAGCAACAAAAGAAATTCTTTCCGGGGCAAAATTAATTATTCCGGAGCAACTAACCAACAAAAGCAATTCTTACCGGTGCGTCCGAGGAACGAATGAAATACTGGGAACAGTCCGTTGCGAAGCAACCAAACAACTCTTTCAGAGTTTCGAACAAAAGAAATGGTTGGCACGCGCCACGCTTAAGCGTCTATTGTGTTCGATTCAACCACCTGCAAAAGGTATTATTTACAATTCCTGGCTCGTTTAAGAATAGACAAAAGTTTAGTTAAGCAAGCGAATAGACCATTCAATAGTTGAGAGCGTGACGGCTTTTGTTCGTGAAACGGCCACCTGTAGAGCTATTGTGTTTATCAGTTTCAATACCCAAAATAAACTTCAATTCGACTTATGTATTTGATTCAATGTCTCAAAATAAAAGCAACTGTCAAATAAAACATGACGCAACCATTCGTATACTATTGACTATTTATTCTACTGCATTCATGGAAAGTAACAATCTAGAGGTTTCTTCTAGTAACCATGGAAACTATCCTTCGAGCTGGTCCCAAACAAGATTAAATGTTATCTTATTAAGTACAACAAATACTGTCTTCAGTTCCCTCTAGCTTTAATTTTTTTTCGAAAAAGAGAGTCTCTCCAGCCGGATTCGAACCGACGGCCTCAGGAACTACAGTCCCGCGCTCTAACCGACTAAGCTATGAAGAGAGTACACGTAGAGGATAGTATATTTTTGACCATTTATTCTCAGCCTTAACGAAATTCAGAACCACTCAGTAAGGAAGAAATCAGTCTCAAAGTCATTCCATTTATTCAAGTGATCGATTTTACAATTCACTTGATTCTTCTTGATGGTCATCCACAAGTTTTAATTTCTTGGTTTTTAGGGACTGTTGGTGTACAGCGTTACAGTCTGTACAGCGACAAAATTTAACTTTAGTGGTCTGAGCATTGGCTGGAAAGACGTGCGTACAAACATCACACTCGATGTATTCGTTTTCACGACAGTAATATGCTTCACGCCACAAACAGGAAGGGCATTCAACTACCGGAATGGAGTAAAACTTCACAAAGTCACAGCAAATGTGGCACTCTCTGGGTTCCTCATCCGATTCGGAAAGCTCCGGTTCGGAACTCTCCTCTGGCTCTAAGCTTTCACCAACACTTTCAGCGTCCGACTCGAAACTTTCTCTTTCAGAGGATTCGTCACTAGTTTCACTGTCTGCCTCGTCCTCTTCCGGTTGCCTAGCAACCAGATCCGCCAGCAACTTCTTATTACAGATCAGTTTCTTGTCAATACTGATCTCCGATAATCCTTGAGTGAATGTTTTCAACCCACGAGGTACTTTGACTTCAAGATTGAAGGAAACGCTATTTATGGGCTATGACCTAAATCTGAATAGAATAGATTTAACATTCTATCTAGTATAGATTCTTATCCCAGAAGATAATGCTTTAGCGTTTCTTCATAGTTTGGCGGCTTCAAAAAGTATTTTATACTGGAAATCCCATGGGGAGATGCTGTATCTCGAACGAAGAATTCCCGTGACCAGCATGGCAGAGCTTATCGAGTATGCCATGTTACCGTCAATCTTGAAGTCAAAGTACCTCGTGGGTTGAAAACGTTCACTCAAGGATTATCGGAGATCGGTATTGACAAGAAACTGATCCGTAATAAGAAGTTGCTGGCGGATCTGGTTGCTAGGCAACCGGAAGAGGACGAGGCAGACAGTGAAACTAGTGACGAATCCTCTGAAAGAGAAAGTTTCGGACACTGAAAGTGTTGCTGAAAGCTTAGAGCCAGAGGAGAGTTCCAAACCGGAGCTTTCCGAATCGGATGAGGAACCCAGAGAGTGCCACGTTTGCCGTTTTACTCCATTCCAGTGGTTGAATGCCCTTGCTGTTTGTGGCGTGAAGCATATTACTGTCGCGAAAACGAATACATCGAGTGTGATGTTTGTACGCACGTCTTTCCAGCCAATGCTCAGACCACTAAAGTTAAATTTTGTCGCTGTACATACTGTAACACTGTACACCAACAGTCCCTAAAAACCAAGAAATTAAAACTTGTGGATGACCATCAAGAAGAATCAAGTGAATTGTAAAATCGATCACTTGAATAAATGGAATGACTTTGAGACTGATTTCTTCCTTACTGAGTGGTTCTGAATTTCGTTAAGGCTGAGAATAAATGGTCAAAAATATACTATCCTCTACGTGTACTCTCTTCATAGCTTAGTCGGTTAGAGCGCGGGACTGTAGTTCCTGAGGCCGTCGGTTCGAATCCGGCTGGAGAGACTCTTTTTCGAAAAAAAAATTAAAGCTAGAGGGAACTAAAGACAGTATTTGTTGTACTTAATAAGATAACATTTGATCTTGTTTGGGACCAGCTCGAAGGATAGTTTCCATGGTTACTAGAAGAAACCTCTAGATTGTTACTTTTCATGAATGCAGTAGAATAAATAGTCAATAGTATACGAATGGTTGCGTCATGTTTTATTTGACAGTTGCTTTTATTTTGAGACATTGAATCAAATACATAAGTCGAATTGAAGTTTATTTTGGGTATTGAAACTGATAAACACAATAGCTCTACAGGTGGCCGTTTTACGAACAAAAGCCGTCATGCTCTCAATAGAAGGTCTATTCGTTCGCTTAACTAAACTTTTATTCATTCTTAAAAGAGCCAGGAATTGAAAACAATACCTTTTGCAGGTGGCAGAATCGAAAAACAATAGACGCTTAAGCGTGGCGCATGCCAACTCGTTCTTTTGTTTGAAACTCCGAAAAAGTTGTTCGGTTGCTGCGCAACTGAGTTTTCCCAGTATTTCGTTCGTTCCTCGGATGCACCGGAAAGAGTTTCATTGGTTAGTTGCTCCGGAATAATTAATTTTGCTCCGGAAAGAATTTCTTTTGTTGCTCCTGGATAATTAATTTTGCTCCGCAAAGAATTTCTTTTGCTCCTCGGATGCGCCGCAGCAGCACCGGCGCTCTAGCTGGTGCAGAAACGGGAATTCCATATCTACTCACAACCGCTATGTGACATCAACTCTTCTTTAGCTAATGGGACTTTACCCGCTATCTGGAAGTGCGCAGATGTAACCCCTTTTCAAAAGGTAACCAAGTCAAGTACATTAATACTGATCTTAGAGCAATCTCACTCACTCCAATGCTGTCTAGAGTTGCTGAGGATCTCATCGTACAATACCATGTAAAACCTGCAGTACTTCACCACCTTAATCCAGACCAATTTGGTTGTATACCTAAATCGTCAACAACACATGCTCTTATAAACATGGTCCATAATTGGTCTCAGTGTACGGACGGTCAAAGCAATGACGTACGTGCATTTATACTTGATTTCAAGAAAGCCTTCGACCTCATCGATCACACATTACTAATGGCCAAATTACAAAGCTATGACATCAACCCTTTTGTCATCAACTGGGTAGGCGACTTTTTGAAAGAAAGAAAACAAAGAGTGAAATTGGCCAACGATTGCCAATCGGAATGGAAGCAAGTTCCAGCAGGAGTGCCCCAAGGGACGAAATTGAGTCCCTGGTTATTCATAGTAATGATAAATGACTTACATGTTCCATCAGCTAATGGAGTTTTCAAGTACGTAGATGATACTACTCTCTATGAGGTCGTCGGTAAAAGTTCAACCAGTAATGCCCAATCATGTTTAGATGAAATCTCTACTTGGTCCTCATCCAACAAGTTTACTATCCACCCAAAGAAATGTAAAGAGCTGAGGATCTCTTTTTCACTTACTCCAACAGAAAGAGAGAACGTAACTGTCAACGAAACGGAAATATTACCAGTGGATTCCGTGAAAATACTAGGTGTAACTTTGCAGAAAGATCTAAAGTGGAACTCACATATATCAGAGATTGTAAAAAAGCCGCCAAAAGACTTTACTTTCTCCGTCAGCTAAAACGATCAAAGGTTGGTTCTACAGACTTAGTCAAGTTTTATACAGCATGTATCAGGTCCGTTCTCTTATACGCCTGCCAGGTATTCCATTATAGTTTACCTGATTATTTAAGCTCTTCTCTAGAGAGAATCCAGAAGCGGGCTCTGAAGGTCATATACGGCTATGATGTGCCCTACAGCGTTGCACTGTACCTCTCAGGACTGGACACACTGTGCCACAAGAGAACTGCACAGCAAGAATTTTTTTGAAAAGATCATTGCAGACGAATCAGATAAACTTTATAACTTGTTACCTCTGAACACTAGAAATAGATTTAATTTACGCAAAAAGAGGAAGTTCGCTATTCCGGTCTGTAAGACCAATAGATACAAAAACTCATATATAATAGCAAGCTGTGGTAAATACGATCTAAAGTAGGATCACTATGAACATCATTTTATACATCATTTGATCATCCAATCCTTCCATTATATATATGTATATCTGTTTTACCTATTATTGTTATCATTATTATGAATATTTAATTGTATATATTTTTGCAACATATATAATTACGCAATTCAGCTGCCAAGAGGTTTTTTGGTAGCTGCAATGTAATTTCGTTTAATAAAGTTCTATTCTATTCTATTCTATTCTATTCTATTCTATTCTATTCTATTCTATTCTATTCTATTCTATTCTATTCTATTCTATTCTATTCTATTCTATTCTATTCTATTCTATTCTATTCTATTCTATTCTATTCTATTCTATTCTATTCTATTCTATTCTATTCTATTCTATTCTATTCTAAAAAAAATTCACTCCTTTCGCGAAATTGCCCGCAAGGCAGGGATGTCAAAAACGTCAGCCCATCGCCTCTGGAAAATGTGACACACGATTATGAAGGGTGGATCAGTGAATACAAGTAAGCAGAGATTGGGACCGAAAGCAAAGTTAGGTGAGCGAGAGAGAAGGGCCATCCTTAGAATAATTCATCGTATGCATATGGAAAAGCGTGAAATAGCTGTGAGGAGCCTTATGGCTGAATCTGGAATAGACCCGACCCGCCTACACCGGCGTACATTTATGAGGTACCTAAATAGATGGGGCTATTATTATCTCCAATCAAGAAAGAAAGGCTTGCTAAGCGACCGTGACAAAATGTTACGACTAAGGTATGCAAGGCATATGAAATGCCAACTTCAGTGCAGCCCAATTTCTACACAGAACATGTTTCATTTTATCTGGACGGAGTGTCATTTGTCCACAAACACAACCCAATGCTTGAGGCCATGCGCCCAAAAGCGCGTATTTGGCGTAGAAGAGGTGAGGGATATCACAGCAAAGGTCGCAAAGATCTCCCAGGTGGTCGGCGCTTACATGTCATGGCTGCTGTAGCATATAAAAAGCTTTTTTGTAATCCTTGTAAAAGTAAAAGCAAATTCTGCTAGGCACATCTTATTGACAGACGGGATATTATTTGGTCTTAGACTGTAACGTTCAATGATATTTGACTTGTATATGTCTAAACTGTCATCATCTAATTCATCAAGCTCTCGTTGACTCTTTGCAACTCTCAGTCTTTTCTCTGGCATATCTGTGCTCACAAAAACAGTTTTGGGAAATATTTTTCTTAACCACAGTTCAGGCATGCAGCGATAAACACTTTCCTGAGAGCTAACTTCTCTAGAAGATAGAAATGCTGCACCAATTTTTTTAAGTCCATCTCTAATGTTCAAATTTGTTTCTCTAGCTTCACGTGCAGCATTGACAATAGCTTGTGAACATTCAGTTTCATCCTTTGTAAAATAACTACATACATATGTGATACATTTATAATGATTAAAAATTGGTTGAAGATCTACATTAGCTGCAAATCCTTTGATACCAGCAATAAAATAGTTATTAGTAAAACAGCTGTCAAGTGGTCTCTTTAGGTGTAAACCATAGTCAGAGTCTGGTGATACTGATAATGCACCTTCATATTCTTCTTTAGTGATACCAACATCTGTAAATATATCTTCTTGAGTTAGAGATTGGTTATAATCAGGTTTACTAGGATTAAGAAGTGCATCTATTTTCTGCTTTACCAATGAAAGTATTTCTTTACATCTATTCAGTGTATTTGTTTTCAACTCTTCATCCATATCATCAGGCAAAGGTTCAGCTACAATAGTTCTATCAGTGAAAAACTGTCCAAAGTTAAACCTACAAGCTATGTTTTTATACTTTCTACAGGTCTTACTGTGGCTGTGAGTTTGATATTTCTTTACCAGTTCATATAATTCAGGATCAGTTTCTTTGTTTGGTAAATGGGCTTGTACATGTAGGTCAATATAGTCTACATAGGCATCTTTAGTATCATGAGTAAGTTTAGGGCAGTCTGATGTCCATATCAATGCATGTAAGTGAGGAGAACCTCTCATCTGGAATTCTATGCGAAGTGCATAATACACTATTTTACCTATTGGATTGACATTGGTCAGTAAAATCTCAGTAAAGAAAGTTTCTACTCTGTATTGAAAGTGTTTTGCTGTAATGACAGGATTGAGATTAATAAGCCTGCATTTTTCATCGTATGACAAAGCATCTACTTCTTCATTACTCAGGTTTCTACCATTAGCTCTTGAAATAATTTGAAATACTTCTGGCCATCTTAAATCAGCACATGATAATGTCATAAACCATGTTGGTATACCTAACTGTTTTACCATGGCTACTACTTCATACATAAATTTTTGCCAGTATGGGGGTGAACCAGGTATCTGTCTTAAGAATAAATATGCTTGATCTTGAGAAATAAGATTTTGTAGTATTTGAATATTTGATTTAACTTGCGATGCAGTGACTTGTTGACCATGTACTTTCTTAAGTGCTATGTTGATACTATCAGAAACTTTTTTCTGTTCTATTATGAATTGTGCAAAGAATAAGTATTCAGGGTTCATAGCAAAGCGCCCACTATAATGTAATAGTCTAGAATTAAAATACTTAACAGGTGATAATTTGATGTCTCTTTCAGTTTTGTATCCAAATCTCCCTTTAGGGAATAATACTGGGAATGCAAGTTCTTCACAGAGTTTATCAGTCATTAAAGATACTGGGTGTTTGTTTTCACCTGGTGCAACATTGTATATTTCACGTCCAGTAGAAACATTAGAATTGTTCTGTTCTATAATAACTGGGTAATCTGGTAGTATAGATTGTAAACATGTTTCATTAGCTGGCGATCTGTATTCATTTAAAGGGTCATCTTGTTCTTCATCATTATTTTCAATAACAATATTTTGATCTAGAGATTGATCGCCTTGTATTATATCTGTTTCAGTTGGAGTTAACTGTTCTATATTTTGGTTCTCACTATTCTGTTGATTATTATTATCTGCTGATAAATCATTAGTTTCAGTGTTTGTGATATATGTGAGTTCATTGTTGATGCTTGCACAATCAATGACAATATCTTTGTATAATGTGTTATTAGATTTCAGCCATGTCAAGGCTGCTTGGATAATTTCTGGTCGTACAGCTTCAAAATATACATGACCTCTAAACTGTAGCTTTCTCTTTAATTTTAGCATAATGATACCAGATCTCTCAGGAGGGCGGGGTAAAATATTGCATGTCTGGTCACAATGAACTGGCACATTGCATATAGCACCTTTAATTTTTCTTTGCTGCCCTTTTGGCATTACTACTATTTTCTCAAATACTATACGCTGTGCTATTAATATTTGTTCTAATTTTCTTAGGCATTCAAGGTCATATGGGACATCGTCAAATAAATTATTTACAATTGCCTGACATGGAGTTTTGCCTTGCACAGACTTTGCGTGGCATGTTTTACAGATATATTTTTCTCCATCAAACGATAACTTCACTGTAAATATATGTTCATAATCTGGATATTTGTTTGTATTTACTTTCATGACTGACTTCTTATAAAGACTCCTGTTACACACACAACATATATAATAGGGTCCTTCTCTTATTTTCTTATTAAACTGTTCAATACAGGAGTGTATGTCCTTATTCTTATTACAATATTTTTGCTTTTGCTTGTCCAATAACTCTTGCTTTTTGTTATTAGCCATTGTTTTATATCTTTCTGCACTCTTGTCCAATAAATCTTGCTTTTTGTTGCTATCCATTGTTTTATATCTTTCTGCTTTCTTATCCAATAAAGCTTGTTTTTTGTTACTATCCATTGTTTTATATCTTTCAGTTTGCTTGTCCAATAAATCTTGTTTTTTGTTACTATCCATTGTTTTATATCTTTCAGCTGCCTTGTCCAATAAATCTTGCTTTTTGTTACTACCCATCATCATATACTTTTGTGCTTGTTTTCTTTGTATATCTTGCTTACTTGCATTGTAGTTTGATTGTTTGTTTTCTAACAACATTTTCTTTGTTGGTGGTTCCAATACTTCATAAATTTTTTTTCATCTCTGTTTGTTCATTGCTCTCTTTCTTTCATTCTTGTCCATTTCACATGAACACAATAAAAACTGCATTTTGTATTGTTTCAATATTGACTGATTTTTGTTGACATTAAAAATGGTATCCACAAGGCAGCATGCATGTGCCATTTATATTCTTCATGTACTGAAGCGGAGGTGTTTTAGATTCATCATAAAGCAAGAAAGCATTCATATAATTTGATCTTGTTGTAGGTTTAATTATGCAACTGATGCAATAAGTTGAAAACCACATCAGAAATCAGTGTTTTTACTTATGATTGTTAATAATATCTTTGAGCATGGATTTGCTTTCAGGTGAAATCAGATAGTTCTCCTGTGTAATATTACTGCATAGAAGAGTTTACTTCAGCTCACGCACATTAATACTGTTTGGTATCATGCACCTGCCGTTACATGTAATTTTGGTAAACTTGAAATTTTTGATGAAAATTGTTTACCACCATCTATAATGCCTACTTAAGGTGGGTTTGAAAATTCCAGTAACTAACATGACTTCAGTATAGAGTAGGCGAATTGAATAGACAGCTACATTACAACTCAGGTTGAGAATTACTGCACTCTTGCAAACAGCTTCCATTGTCATGTACATTACTTTGGACTTTGTGAATTTTTACTCCTTTAAACCTCAAATAGATCATTGTTATGTACACTTTGAAAGTATTGAATTAAGCAATTTAATGATGACGATCCAATAACACGCATGTACCATTGATATTGCTTTTCCCGTATAAATCCCTTGCATAGACGACTTTCAAAAATGGCGGCCTAGTACATGAGAACGAGGCCACAAAGGCCTTGTTACCAGAAAATAAGCGTGGTGACACTTCTATTGCTATCAAAGACGATGTATTCCTTTTCCTTTTAAAATACCTATTTTATGTGCATTTTACAGGATAATTTTTATATATTTAGAATCATTTGATGCGATGTTGATTTTGGAGGCCTTTCTGGCCTCGTTATCGTGAACAATGAGCCCGCCATTTTTGAAAGTCATCTATGAGAGTCAAATACTTTAAATCCCATATTTCCATAACAATATATAGCAACAGCAGTAGACCCTATTGTTAATATAAATCTGGTATAATTTCTAATATAGAGTGGTACGTGGGAATAACCATATTGAATAGTAATGAATAAGCTTCATCCACGTTTGTAAATTTTTAATTTACCGAGCTTTCGTGCAATTTGCACATCTTCAGGGCAACTGAATATAAAAATTACAATTGTTTCATATGTTTACGATTGTGCCTACACGCACTTACTTTCAACCAATAGAAAACAGCTAGTATATACGTAAGCAATCAAAACCTAAACGGAAACTATATGCGCGCGCTATGCTCACTGAACATTGCTACAAAGAAAATCACAGTGTGGCTTGGGATGACATATCCATTCTCGCTAATGAACAATGATGGCATCAACGTAAATGGACTGAGGCTTGCCTCATATCTAAGAATAAGAACTCTATATTTAATAGGGACAATGGGAGAGTTCTCCCTGAGTGCTATGCTCCTATCATTAAGTCCTAATTTTAGTCTGTTGTTTATTTAATTATTCATTCATTCTATTGTTCATTTTATTCTATTTATTTATTTGTTTATTTATCTATTTGTATATTTTTCTATTATTTCTCTCAATCACAGTGAGCATAGCGCGCGCATATAGTTTCCGTTTAGGTTTTGATTGCTTACGTATCAGCTCTGAAGCGTGTTAGCCGTCTAGAAATAAGGCGTTTGGGGATTTTCCTCTTAAATTTTGTATAGCTTTGACCATATTTTTTACCATTTGAACATCTAATATAAGAATACACCTTTGAAGACTTTGGTATATTTGAACGTATTATCTTATATACAAACCATCTTAGCTTTCTACTTTTATTCTTGAGGCCTTTTAAAGTTCGTACTGGTATTCTACTCTGTGCACGATCACGTTTGAATGGTCTGCCATGAGAACTTAGCTTGACATGTCTATAATTATAGTAAAGATACTTTGAATACCGAGATCTAGTATTCTTGTAATATTTATTGTGACTACAGTATCAATGTATACATGTACAGTCAAATCAGTAGCTTTCTCTAATATATTACAATCATTAAGCGATGAATTGACAATAGTTTTACAGTAAAGATCAAGACTTGTAGGCACAAAGTGTAATGCCATCAGAAGAAATGTTGTTATAATTAAA
Source organism: Telmatactis stephensoni (assembly GCA_029948255.1). Lineage (NCBI taxonomy): Eukaryota > Metazoa > Cnidaria > Anthozoa > Actiniaria > Isophelliidae > Telmatactis > Telmatactis stephensoni. The sequence continues at coordinate 295,061 of JALIZF010001666.1, forward strand.
CCAGTGAAACAACTGCTGTTCAAAATAGTAAACATAATTAAAATAATGCTCAATAAACTTGTTGTAAATGATGTAATTCTAAGGCCTCTTGATTGGGAGCGAAAGGCATCAAATATTAGGCTTATCTTTAAAATGGCGTCCATCTTCTTACTTGGAATGTTTTCTTCGTCTCTCTTTTCGAAGTACTTATCAATGAAGTTCCTGCTTACTAAACAGTAAGTATTTGTTCGTTCGTTTGTCAATTTGTACGTTTGTTTGTTTGAGTACATTTGAGTTTCATTTGTTTTCAATTTTCTATCAAGCTTTCTAGTATTCTTTCTGGTATTCTTTAGGCATTTTTCATTTTCTTTGAGTTCGCGGACCGACCCATTCCGAAAACGCTCGACATCTTTTAATGTGGGTCTACCGCGAATGGCGTGTGCATTTGTAAGTGGTTTGAGCGTACTAGATGGCGATAACTCCATAACTTCTGCAAGAAAAGCTGCAAAACAACAATGGCAGCTGTCTTCTCAGCAAATTCGTGGTGTCGTGATTTCACAATTAATCGATCATGTGACAGCTATTGACCAATCGAGTTACACTGCTTTTTGTGGACGACGACAAATAAGGAAAAAATAATGCCGAATTTAAAACTCTCACTTTTCGTAGAAAAGTGCGAGTAACAAGCAAGACAACTTTTTAATAAATCTCTATTGCTAATATTTATCAATAATTCAACTATTAGAGTGCACGCACTTTATCCGTGAAACATAAATAGTACAAAATAGTGCTAAATTATGGTAATTCCTTTGTTTCCTATTGTCTAATCAACACTATTTAGTAGTAATTAGTAGTGTTTGTTTCACGGATTAAGTGCATGCACTCTACTTCTTAAATCATCAGAAGTCTTTGTTCCTTGACTATTGATAACAAAAGTATTTTAAAATATCTCTCAAAGATTTTTAAAACTATACGGAAGTACTTTTAAAACTATACGAAAGTACTGTAGTATAAGTGAACAGTAACAAATTCAAAATTATTCTTGAAAAATATTGTTCAATATATGTTAACTATCACAAACGCATCAAAATACATTGAAAATAGAGTTCTTAGACATAGACTTTTGTGACTACAAAGGTGCTTGTGCAGTACGATAGTCAAACATTCTCCAGAAATAAGATACTTTCTAAAATGGTGTCTTCTTCCATCTTAAGGATATCACGTGTGATAAGTTTGGCTAGCATGTCATCGCCAAACTTAAGTGTAACTTCAACGTCACTTTCTTCAACTTGCACTTCTACTCTTAAAGTAAGTCCATAAGTACATTTGTCGGCCCTCAACTTGCTGCATCTGCCACACTTCACAACTGCGCTTGAAGTTGTCTGTTGAATCTTTTTCAAACATTTCTTACATTTTAAGAATTTATTGAAGCTTGGAACTGTAATAAATTCTTTGACGATGACATTGGTTTCTTCGTTTGCTTCAGTTTGTTCGTCATTCAAGGCGATCGCTTCTAGTTCTGCATTTGCCGTGATAACATTGACTCTGTTTTTTTTAAAGATGGTGGATATTTTCTTGTTGTTCTTCCAAACCCGAACTTGCACAGGATTTATTTCGTAAACACATCCCACAAAGAATTTGTCGATGTGTTCGTCAAAAATGTCAAATGGAATAGACGCTATGGTGTCCGCTAACACCGCTTCACATAATTTAAGTTTCCTGGCACCAACAATAGTGGGTTCCTTCTTCTTGATCAGTTTTCCACGGATGGCCATGGTGTCCCACTCCTTGTGGCCATTTAATATGTCAAGTATTGCGACCTGTTGGCTGGCTTGTGCAGTTGGCAATTCTGCAAATTGGAACTTGTATTCCAATGAATTTGGTGTGCTGATGTATGTCATATCATTTACCACAATTTTCTTTCCGTCCTCAGTATAAGTATAATTTTGAAGCTTCACTGGTGTTCTGCTTTCTTTCCGTTGTGCAAGTAGGGGACGCTTCTTTGGTGAATAGAGCAATGCTTCACATGTCTCATTTTCCGAGGTCTGAAGAGTTAAGCTCACGTAGTCCATCGTGTCATTTCTGTTGCGTTTTACTGGAGACAGGTTGTGTATATATGCGACAATTGGGTCAGTAGCTGTTATTTTCAAAGACATCTTTTGAGATTCTGAGTGTTACTTCTAGTTTCGTATAAATTCGACTGTTGAAGCGGTTTGATTACTTGAGAACGCCGCTATTTATACTTGGACCTTGGCAAAGTTGTCACCTCAACGGATTAAAGTTATGATTGGTCGCGTATATATACTTACGCGAAAGGAAACATCAGTGCTTTGACCTTGGTTCTATTTGTGAGGTCATTGTCATTGAGTTTCTATTGGTCAATCGGCAAGTCTAAACTGCAGACTGGAAACTGCAGACCGGAAACTGCAGACCGGAAACTGCAGACCGGAAACTGCAGACCGGAAAACTGCAGACCGAGAAACTGCAGACCGAGAAACTGCAGACCGAGAAACTGCAGACCGAGAAACTGCAGACCGAGAAACTGCAGACCGAGAAAACCCCAATAGAAAAACATTGTGTCATGCTACTTTCCTCTTGTAGGTTTACTGGCTTCTTTTTTAGAATGAATTTTGAGATTGAATTTAATACAAGATAAAATACCGTGTAATTACGATGTGTGAATGTCAACAAGAGGAACAGTTCACTGAAGCTTTATATCACGATCCCATTTTCTTCTCAGATAGGAGCCCTATGGGTATATGGTATACTTTGAATGAAAAAGACTGTAAATAAAAGGTTTATTTTGAAATTAATACAACAGTAAATTGATTGTGGAGCTATATTTTCTTAATTGAAGGTGAGTAATTAAATTGCCCTGTGTTTTCATCCTCGTTATCTTCTGAAAATATATATGGTTAAATCATCACTTATTAGTTATGTCTTAACTTTTCTTTAGAGCAACCAAGAATAAAGTTTGTAGCAATGTCTTAAACCTGAGTAGCTGGCGTAAATGACACAGTGTCAATTCTCATCATTCTGTCACATGTAACGCAAGCTAGACAGGGAGACTGATCATGACAATTTACTAAAATTCAAAATCAAAATTTACAAAATCGGTTACACTCTAACAATAACTTTGGTTGTTCGATTACGTGAGAAACCGGCCAACAGACCGATGTCCCGCTTGCTCCCACTTCATGTAATTATTCAGGCCCTTAGAACTGTACACTTTTCAAACGTAAAAAATCGACGTTTTATCTACTTGACTTAGCGTTTACCCAGTGTTAAACTTTTTTAACAGCAACCTACCAACCTAGCTGGATTGAATCAATGGACTCCAATGGGGTTTCTGAGTACTGAAACTTGCAGTTTTCTAGGTATTAGGGACCGGCCATTATTATCGCCTGGGGGGGGTAAGGTGGGTGTGGAGGATTTTTTTTTGGGGGGGGGGGGATCGATCACTTGATTTTAGTCAAAGGGGGGCATCAGTTGTCAACAACAGGCTATAAAAAAACGAGGGCTCTTTTTTACCCCTCCTGCCTCCCCATTCCAACTAACAATGAGGGGGAACGTTGCAATGCTATAGTAACATTTGGGGGATCAGGAAAATCTTATTGTGCCACAACAAAAATCCTCCACATCCCCCCTCCCCCCCCCCCCCCCGATAAATTCGATAAATTTGCACTGTCCCTGCAGATTTTTTAAGGATCGAAATGTTAAAGTTGATCAGTGTACATGTACAATCGAAAATAAGAACTCATTACATTAAAAACCTGTCAATTCTCCCTTCAACAGTTGTTGAAAACGGTTTAAGGTGACTGGCTACCATAGAAAATTTAGCCTACTGCGCACACTTGCGCGCAGGACGTAATAGCGCGCGGAGATTTTAGCGAACGGGGAATAACGCAGAGAAAATAAAGTTTGTTATCAAAATCTAGTTTCAAAATGGTTGTCAATGACTTAAACAAGAAAAGCAATTGAAAACATAGTCAAAATTGTTTTCCTTTTAGGAAAAAGAGAGAGCGCGCGCTTGTTTTCGTCAACTCAAACTCGCGCTGCTACGTCATTTTCAAGATGGCGGCACTTCCGGATAGCATTTTTGGCATTTTTAGCAACTTCAAGGGCATAAAACATGCTGATTTAATGAACTTAACTGAAGACACACGTAGAAATCTTAATCATATTAAATTTTGAGAAAAAAATCATTATTCTAGACTATGAAAAAATTGATTTTTGTAGGGAGATTTGTTCGAGCTTACGATAATTTCTGTTGAAACCAAAACATGTGAAAGTAAGGTATTTTTTCGTTATCACATCAAAAGTATTTATGCCATTACGTAGAATACACCATAAGCTAATATTTGTGTAATTGCAGTCTATGTAGAACTGTTATCTCATGATTTGTACATTTCTTTTCTATTCACTTCCGGTGGCGCAATTTTTGACTTTCAATGCTGATTATCTGGAAAACGAGCGCGGGACACCCCTTTTTCTTTTCGCATATTTTTTTGGAATCAGCATTAAATTGCACTCAAAAAAAATTGGTTTAAACGATTTCTCATTTTTTCCAATAGTAGCCAGTTACCTTAAGTAAAAGAAAGCCCAAACTCCTTTGTAAGCTGTTCTTTGTGAAGTCTTTGCAATGGAATGTTTTCACAAACCACTATCTCTGAGGGCCTCACCGATTCAACTTTCTTCAAAACACACACCTTTCGGGCGTGGTAGTACACAAATTCACGTTTTGCAGCGATTTTGAGAGCATTTGACGATTTATCTTCGTAAACTCGGTACTTTTTTCTCCGAGGCAAGATGTCATAGGGGGGTGGTGGCGGAGGGTCACTACTGGTTTTGCGAAATTTAGCGCCACATCCATAGCAAGTTGTGGCCTTGCACTTCGAAACAAGCACAACCTCAAAGCTTTCGTCTGGTAATGGCCTGTCTTTGACCCTGGTTCTTTCTGTGTATGTTGTGACGTTTCTTTGTACTGGCTGGTGCCGATTCCTTTTGGGCCCTGGTTTTTGACCAGCTTGCTTGGGGCCAGCTGCACTCACTTGTTTTGTCAATGACGGATGCCATTTGGCTACAACGGTGTTTATGGTGTTCTCCTTCTTAGCCACCTTACTTCCCCTTACTTCAAATCCTTTACAATCACACTTTATGGACTTCCATCCATCACTGCTATGTACAATATGTGGCTTTGTTGGATTAGTCAAAGACGACACTATTCTTACATTAGCATCCCACGGTGCCATTGCGATACCATTTTGGCTCAATATTTTAGCAGCATTTTTCCATGGTTCTTGAAACATGGACGGGAGTTTGCTGCTTTGGAAATCCCCAAGGTCGCCTTTTGTGTTAGCATTAGTACCTCCAACACCTGCTTGTAGGGAAGTCGTGTCTGGCTTGCTACTACGATAGGTGGGGTCGATCTTTTTGATACACTGTTCTCTCTCGTGATCGTCCATGCCTCTCCATCTGTCTGGAGAAACTTGCAAGTGGGAAACGCTGTTGGCCAGTCTGTATGGTCCTAGTCCTATTATGGCCCATTGCACGTTCCTCCTACATTCATCAGTTATCTCCTTGTAGATCGTGACCATTTCAGTGAGACTGCATCTGACATCGGTTTGACCAGAGGGAGTCAAGTCTTTCTTTGTCTGTCTAATTCTTTTTTTGATTCGATCGTGCACGCTTTCAGAGGAGTTGTTGTAAAAGAAGTTGTCCCCTAGTCCTGCCTGACGGCGAATTCCAAGGAGCATTTTTTCTTTCATCGCGATGGCAATGTTCTGACAAAAGTACCAATAGAACACTGGTTCTTTTGTTTTTCTTGAGGCTCTTTCTCTTTTGTCCCAAGAGTCTTTTAAGAGAACAAGCTTTGCATCGAATTCCTCAGAGGAGAGAGAGTCCACCAATCCCCTTTCTTCTCTTCCTTCATCTCCAAAGATATCTCTGAGAAATTCTTTTTTTGCACTTCCGCAGATACCTAAGGCTGTGAGTTTTGACTTGATGTTGTCCTCCACATGCTTTTGGCAGGCGAGGAATGTCGCAATAGGGAAAGCTTGTCGCATTCCCTTATCGATTGCTGCATCTCGGTCAGAACCAATGAAAAGTACATCACGGAGATTGGAATCAAGTTCAATGATGCGGTTCCCAAAGTACTGGAAGGTCTGTGAATCGAGCTTATTGTGAATTAAGGCAGGTCCAGGCATAGTGGGGTGGTTTCCTGTTTGTCGATCAATCAACTTCAGATGGGTATATACTGTTGGAGTAAGGTAACAAATCTTGGAAATGTTAAACGTGGTATCAATGCTAAGGATCGAAAATTGAAGTGGGTCAATGCACATATCTCTTATGTCCCTAATTTGTCCTTCAGATGCCAGCACCATTCTTAGATTTGGTGCAACTTCCAGGGAGTGAATGAAGCTGGTCGTATGCGAAAAGTCGATCAATTCTGCCACTTCATCTTTTTTGCTTTTATTTCTTAGTTTCGATCTTTCGTACTGAATTTGCTTGCGGTCTCTTGGGATGTCAGAAAAGGCTTTAAGATTTTCAATGCCTCCTTGTTGTTGGAATGTCTGGTCAAAGATCTTTGATGGTCCAGCGGACGAATTTGCCACTTTCTTTGCAATGATCTCTTTAGCGCCAGGGGCGGTAGGTACGAAAGGGCGATTGGTCGACTTCGAATTTCCATGTGGCGTCGGTTGAACGGGACAAGGTTTGCCATCAAATGCATATTGAAGAAAAACAAGATCATTTCGCGCGGCATCGTGCGAAATGATTTCAACCGTTCGTTTTTTAAAGGTCTTCACGTGACCATGAACGAAGTAGGTCTTTTTAACCAGGCATTGATTTACTTGCAACTGCAATTTGTCAGCTTCCTTATTGGTTTTTCTTTCCACTTTAGCAACAGCTTCACGATTTTCATTGAATGTCACCAAGTAAGTCTTATAACCATTGTTGCGAAACCATCCATTGTCATCATACCGATAGTCATTGTAGTTTTGTAGGCCTCGAGCGTTGATTACAAATGCTGCATTTTCTTTGCAACCTATTATTCTCTCAGAGCATATTCTGGAGTGATCGGGTTGAAGTTTGAGAATTTTTACAAGTTTTCCGATTGAGTACTCCTTACTGCTGTTTCGAGAAAAATAAGGAGTATTTCTGTTGGATGTGAAGTATTCTAATTCTTCTTCGTGCTGAGACCTGTAAGGAAAATTTCAGTGGTTAATTGATTGTACTTGACTGGGTATTCTTTAAATGAATTTTAGTGTATAATAATTGGTATATTACTGCAATAGCACTCTTACTGGTTAAAAATTACCGTACATGATGATTACAGTACACACGGATATATGACGCCAGTTAATCTTACAAGTACGCTAATTGGTTAAAATGTTTTGATGAATATTATACTGAAACAATTAGATTCCATTTTTATACGTCTATACTGTAAATTATGGCGAGATTAAAAGTGTACGGGCCAACATCACACATAGCCTTTGCACTGTGCAAGCCGTAGAATTCTGAGTATTCATTCTCTAAAGTGTAAAAGTGGAATATTTTCAACAAAATATTCCAACAAAAAACTGCAAACTTACTCATCTGAAATGTCATCAACGGCATGGCTTGCGTTGCTTGTATTTTGACCATTGGCTGCATGGCGATCTTGTTCACTTACTGCGTCAATAGGACTGTAAGTAACAGTGATCAAGTAATTTAGATATATATTCTTTGCATAGTTTTAACAATACTCTTAAGTTACTCATCTGAAATGTCATCAACGGCATGGCTTGCGTTGCTTGTATTTTGACCATTGGCTGCATGGCGATCAACATCTACGCCATCACCGTCGTTCGCTCCTCCATCACCATCAACGTCATCACCGTCGTTTCCTCGTCCATCACCATCAACGTCATCACCGTCGTTTCCTCGTCCATCACCATCAACGTCATCACCGTCGTTTCCTCGTCCATCACCATCAACGTCATCACCGTCGTTTCCTCGTCCATCAACATCTACGTCATCACCGTCGTTTCCTCGTCCATCACCATCAACGTCATCACCGTCGTTTCCTCGTCCATCAGCATCTACGTCATCACCGTCGTTTCCTCGTCCATCACCATCTACGTCATCACCGTTGTTTCCTCGTCCATCACTATCCTCGACATCGCTGTCATTCACTGTACCATCCATTTCGTCTTCACTGGCGCTGAGAAAAAGAGAAGAGAAAACAAACTATAAACAGGGATAAATCATGACTTTGAAAAAAAAAATGAAAAAGAAAAGAAAAGAAAATGAAATGAAATGAAATGAAAACGCAAGTCCAGCTGCTGCCTTTTTCTTTGTTTTGACAGTACCCTTCCTCGATATCTCTTGTCAAATCCACAAGCTGTTCTTCACCATCCTCTCGCTTCTCTATCTGTCTCGTCTTCACTGGGGCTGAGAAAAGAAAGACAAACAGAAAGAGATTATGGCTGTTATTGAATCGAGTATCGTTTGATCAACTAATTTCTCACCTATTATCTTCGTCTCTACAATTAAGTTCTACTTGTATATTGTTCTTGGGTCTTGTCTCAGCGGCATGGTCCGTTTTGTCTTTACTAAAAGAGTAAGAGGAAACAAACTATCAACACAGATAAATAATGACGACATAGCAAAAGAATAAATGAAAAAACGGGAAAAAAATTTAAAAAAACGAAACGATAAAGCAAGCTGCTGCCTTTTCCTTAGTTTGAATAGTACCCTTTCTCGTCTTTTGTTAAATCAATAACCTCTTCTTCGTCATATCTCCGCCTTTTGCGAGTTTTACGCATACAAACTTTCTCGCCGCTGAAAGAAAGAAAGAAAAATAGAATGAAACAAAAGCACAACTCAAGTTGCTGCCTTTTCTCCTTTGTTCGAACAGTACCCTTTCTCGTCTATTGTTAAATCAACAACCTCTTCTTCGTCACATCTCTGTCTTTTGCGTGTTTCTCTTATACTAACTTTCTCGCTGCTGAAAGAAAGAAAAAAAGAAATGAAAAATAGAATGAATACGCGATATTTAGGGAAATACAACCTCGAGGCCACGGTATTTCGGTTATATAACAAGCTTCCGGCCTGAAGTGACCAATTTCCTAAAATTCATTTGTTGAAATCGTATGACTTCTTTGCTCAAACAAATTGCGGTATTTGCAATTTTTGACGCGGCATTCGGTTTTTGCGCTTTTTGGACACGGTTTTCGGTATTTGAGATTTTTTTAGACGGTGTTACAGTATTCTGGGGTCCCTAACGCCCCCTCCTTTCGCGCTTACAAATAAAAGAAAGTGGAGAACCGAGAGAAAATAAAATATTAAAAACAATTAATAACATCCAGAAATAAATATTCTATGGTGTTTTGTGTTAAGCCATACCTGCTATCAGTGTCACTACTATTCAGCAGCGGTATTTCAGTCTTGTTGTTGGTTTCCTCTGTTATCCCACTATATTCTCGAGGTTTGTCTGGCACGGTACTAGAAGAGATTTGTAATAACATATGTTAAAATTTCTCTATGCTGCACGAATGGCTAAGAGGAGTTCTGTTTCAAGGACATTAAGTGCAAAAACAAAGGAAATTTGGTGCATGCAGGAAAAACGACTATGAAGGGAATTTAGCCGTTGCAAATTTGAATGTATAAAAAAGCGTCAAAATCGAAAAATATTAATTTTTGCGATTGTTTACATTATCTATGCTCATTCTGATAACAAAACGATTTTAGTATAGGAAAAAGGCCATAAAAGATTTTGTTGTGTTTCTGAATATTCATGTATTTTAGTTATGTATTAATGTACTCTTTCATAGTTTGACTAGAATCACTAACATTTTGAAAAGGAAAATTTCTATTTATTTTATTGATATACCTTATAAAGTCTTCGAGGATGATAAAGGACTGCGAGGCTTTTTCATTTACGCCACTCAGCCTCAGGCGTCGCCAAACCCACGCACAGAGTTCTCTTTGGAACAAAATGTCTTTTCCAAAGAATACCTTTAGGATTCCGGAGCCGTTTCCACCAAGTTCAGGCGAAATGGTGTGGCTATCAACAACAAAAAGTCTCCCCGAGCGATATCCAATTACAAAAATGTACTTGCCACTTGTATAAATGGCAACTTTAGGCACACTTGATTCGGTTATTGTTTTCACAGCTTTTAAGAGTAAATCTCTTCCTTTCTGGGTGTATACCTTGTAAGATTGAATTATTTCCTCATAAAACTCATATGTTCCCTTCAGTAGATTGGCTTGACGTAGAATTGTATACGCCTCATGAACATCGTACAGTTGCTCGATATTCCTGCATCTATTGAATTGGCTCGGCATCGTCAACATCAAGTTGTTGATTTTCTCTGCAAACGACGCCCACTCATCCAAAGCAACGCTAATGGGGGGGAGGTCATCTTCTCTCCGTTCCTCTAAAAAGTGATCAGCAATCAACACGCTGAGAAAGGAACAACTATTTGTAGCATCTCCAGGAATTGAGTGCGAGGGAGCAATGGTGCCCGCAGCAACAAGTTGATCATGTTGCTCCAAAGCAGTGCTTTGGCTCACCGCAAGTGATATGTCCCTACAGACTGGCACATCACTAGGGTTTAGCATTCGCACTAAACACAAGGACGTCACTCTTGCGGAGGAGTCAAAACTAACACACTTCTGGTAAAGCTCTTCCAAAATTAACCAGGTGGTCGCTTGAAAATGACTGTACTTGTGAGAGAAACCTGGTAGTTCTTTGTTGGCCAATCTGTTATGCACCTCTCTCTTGCATATCTCAAATGTTCTCTTTGGGAGTTTGTCAATTTCCAGCTGGTAAGGAAACTGCTTATCAGGATTGAGAAGCATAAACAAGACCATTCCAAATGACCAAATATCTGACGATTTCATTTTTTCCAAGGACAGTGGGTCGTGGGCATAGTGTAATTCTGGAGCCATGTACGTGGGTGTTCCTCTGTCAATGTTGGTGGTCTGTGTATGGCATATTGAAGCGGTTTGATTCATTTCTCCTCTGCTTTCACCGAAATCAACAAGTTTACAGGAGATGGGTTCTTTCTCCCAGGCTTTTCTGACAGCTTCTTTGTCTGACGTGCTACAGTACATTTGATTAGACACCAAGATGTTTGCAGGCTTTAAATCGCGATGCACAATGTTCCTGTCGTGAAGAAACTTAAGACCACGTGCTGTGTCTTGAGCGATCTTAATATTCAGTGCAGAGAATGAATCCACAATTTCTTCAGAATGTATATATGCAAGAAATTCCTTGAGTGAAAAGACACGGCCTTCAAGTCCAAATGGAAAGAAGTCAAAGAATACATATTCAAGCATCATTGCCGGAGGAGAATGACAGAACGCATGGAGTTTTACAATGCGTTTGTCATCCAAAGAATAAAGAATGTTTGCTTCTTTTTGAAAAAGACGTAGATTGCCTTCATACTGTTCGTGGAGCTTTTTCACGACGACTACCTTACCCTTATAATTTGATGTTATAACAGAGCCAAAGCTGCCACTTCCAATTACTTCCATGTCACTTAACTCACTCCAGGAAAACAGTGGAATATTAGAATTAAGATGGTTTGCCTTACTTTTCCTTCGCGAAGAATCAAAGCTCGGTAAGGGAATAGACATTTTTGACTGTATTGAAGCTCACATCATGGCCACGCATGCAAATTATGTCCAAATCAAAGAAAAAATGATATTTGATCTGCTCTATTTCCGGTTTAAATTGAGCCATTAAGTGATTCTAATTAATCAGATTTTCATTGCAAAATCGTGAGACATTCAAACAGTTGGTCAGACCTTTTATTTTCCTTCGCTTATCGAAATTAAAATAAAACTACTTCAAAACACAGTTTTTGGCAAAACGACCCATACTTTAGCTCCAAAACATATTTTGCTGCCACCTGGTTAAGCAAACGATTAATAATAGGTGCTGAATCAGCTGAATTGGGCAAACTTCACTTAACAATTACCGCAACTGAATTTTCAGGATGATGTGGAATAATGACGATTTATAAACAAGGTTTTAAGAATAGTTTGATAAGCATAGATTTAGATTCTACATTATGGGTGGTCTGAGTGATAAGTGCCATCATTCTAAGAGTCGATAGTTTGATAGCATAGATTTAGATTTAGATAATCGAGCGTGGTGGTCTGGTGGTCTAAGTGATAAGTGCCATAATTCTAATCGATAAGGGCGGAGTCTTCGTTTTGTAGTTTGACTTCAGTGAACATTGATCAGGTATAAAACTAAAGGCTCCAGGTTTAATTAACTGATAAATCAGTCAAATGGACAACGCAGCAGAGACTTTATCGGCCGGAACTTGATGATATTTTCAGGACAGCTACTCGGATTACAATGCACTAAAGCAGGCGTCTGATACTGAGTTACCTGGCTGATAGAAGAAGTAGGGGGGGGGGGAGGGAATGGAAGAATAGATAGAATAAATAAATTGTAACAATATATTTTGAGTTTGAAAGAATAGCTGGTCTGCATTTTACCAGTCTGCATTTTCCAGTCTGCATTTTAGACTTGTATACACGGCAGGTCTAAAATGCAGACTAGAAAATGCAGACTGGCAAAATGCAGACCGGTAATATTTATATTATAAAAGTCTAAAGCACTTACTGAAAACTCCTTTAGATTTCTTTAATTTCATTTAACTGATTTTATTTCTAAATGTATTGAAGTACTGGGAAAAAATTGACGGCCATTTTACTCTAGACCTTCATTGTGTTACAAGCATTTTAAAACGAAATTCGATAGTATTCGATATCTTCGTACTATATATACTCGTCCTTTTTTCTTGATATAAATTTGGAACTTGAACATTGTTATTAATTTCCAATCAGGTATAAAACTAAAGGCTCCAGGTTTAACGATAAATCATCAGTCAAATGGCCAGCGAAGCAGAGACTTTTATCGGGAACTTGATGTTTTATTTTCACTGCAGACATATTTTCAGAAGATAACGAGGATGAAAACACAGGACAATTTAATTACTCACCTTCAATTAAGAAAATATAGCTCCACAATCAATTTACTGTTGTATTAATTTCAAAATAAACCTTTTATTTACAGTCTTTTTCATTCAAAGTATACCATATACCCATAGGGCTCCTATCTGAGAAGAAAATGGGATCGTGATATAAAGCTTCAGTGAACTGTTCCTCTTGTTGACATTCACACATCGTAATTACACGGTATTTTATCTTGTATTAAATTCAATCTCAAAATTCATTCTAAAAAAGAAGCCAGTAAACCTACAGGAGTAAAGAAGCATGACACAATGTTTTTCTATTGGGGTTTTCTCGGTCTGCAGTTTCTCGGTCTGCAGTTTCACGGTCTGCAGTTTCTCGGTCTGCAGTTTCCGGTCTGCAGTTTCCGGTCTGCAGTTTCCGGTATGCAGTTTAGACTTGCCGATTGGTCAATTACACCGCATAATCTTGAACTCTGATTGGACAAAATTAACTGTGGATACGTCCTTACTGCTACGTTCTGTGTTTCACTTGTCTGTAGACTGAGGAATTTTCTTTTTGAGATTTTAGTATTTTTTCAATTTTTCTGATCTAAGATTTGTGTGTCGGCCAAGACTGTCATCTCAAGACTTTTAACTGAGGAAATTTCACTGTTGTCTTGCTACTTTTGCAGTTATACCGGTGAAATGTGGGTTTGACATCTTTTAGGTAATCGCACCGCAGTTTGTGTTCTACTGTGTTTGATCAGGTAGCCCTTGTTATAGTATTAATATTATCCGAATGTTGATTGATCAAGTTCAGCTTGTGCACTGAAATTTGATCTTGCTGTCTTCACGATGTTCTTGTCTTTGCAAATGGTCTGTTTTTTTTGGCTACTGCGATTTGTAACTATTGTTTATTGGAATGGACGGTACCTGAATAAAGAGATAAGGTAATGAAAGCGTTGTTGTGCATGTTATATTTGTTTACTCTTTAGAAGAAAAATGAAGTTTGTTGAACTTACCTGTTGATCCGGGGTGTTCAAGATGGCGCCTGATCAGAATTCAGGCCGTGTCAAAGTTACTCATGTTTTTGTTTTATGACTTTTTTAAGTTCAGCAAAATATGGCAATTGAGAAAGAGTATATATAGACATAGTTAGGCTCAATAATGATGAATATTTATCTGAACTGCATCGTGGTCCGAGTAATACACATTTACTAGTGTGTTTTTCGTTGTATTTAGTGTCGCTTGTTTCACCTAGACATGGTCTAACAGACTTCCAGCTGACATAAATGTAGCACTTTGTACAATTTGAACATAATTATAGGAAGTCATATAGTCATGAAGTGGTAAGCTTACGTTTTCATCAAAGAAATTGATGTTAAAGTCACCTAAAACAATGTCAATTGAAAAATTATCAAGAACTCGACTCAGTTGTTCTAAGAAATGTTGAATGATTGATCTGTTTTTTCTATATATCAAAAGAAATGATGTTTTTTTATTGGTCACAGAGTTAAATATAACAAACATTATAGCATTTATAGCAGGAATATACTCCTTTTCTACAACTTGGATATTGTCTCTAGTACAAATAGCTAAACTTGAGTGTTTGTCAGAAGGATGGTCTTGTCTATGTAGTTCATAGGGATGAAGAATTTGTCGGATACTATCATCTGAGTTGTGAGGTAAAAGTTGAGTTTCTGTTAGGGCTAAAATATCACATGTTGTAAGATTTACATCGTGCATGATATCAATACTATGTATTCTCAGGGAACGTATATTTAAGAGAGATATTTTAAGCTCCTGAAGATCAACATCCATAGGGGAAGAACTGGAAGAAGTATTTCCCTGTTGTCGCAGTCTATTATACTCTGCTTCTACTTTTGGATTGGCTCTTACATGTTTGTTTTCTATTTGTCCAATCACATGCAATCCTTGCAAAGATTTTGCTCGGCTTAATGCTACATAAATTTGTCCATAGTTGAAATGATTTTGCTTATGAAGGTCGAAGCTAACTACAATCTCACTCAGTGTCAATCCCTGAACTTTGTTAGTGTGAGAGGGAATTGTAGTCTTTGTATCTCTGGAGAAGATGGTTTTCCTGGTCTGATCTTTATTCTGGCTATTACAGGTTGTATTGGCACAGCTCCATTTTCTCTAGCATATTTATCTTTACATTTTTCTATAGCTTTCAACCCAGCTTGAAAGTCATCATTTTTTATATAAATTACATATGGCTTATTGGTGTTTTGATTTATAGCAATTTTTTTACCCATTTGACCATTAATAAGTCTATCATTAATATCTATATTTGTAGTTAGCATCACTCTAGAATCTTCTTTCACCAGGATTTCACACTGTAGTGCACCTGTTTCTGATCTTCCCCTACATAATACTATATCAATGTCTTGTTTTGTAACATTTGGTGGATATTGATCTGTAGCTTTCAATCTGTGTAACGGTGCAGTTAGACTGTCTAAATGTTCACTGTTATGCTGATCTACAGGTGCATTTTCAGCAAAGATATGAAGTGCACGTGTTGGATAATTGGTATCTGTTGGGCTTACAGGCCGTGACTGTATGCATTTAATATCATCCTCAGCTTGTGCAGCAGTTCTAAATCTATTTAATAACTCTGTAAAAGGTTGGTCATCTTTTTGTTTCGTAATTTCAGTTAACTCTATCATTTGGAAAACTGACCAAGGATGGCACAGATTGTGGACATTATTTTTATATTCATCAAATATAGGCTTGCTACGGATAGGTGGAAGTTGATACAAATCACCCACAACAATAATACTAAGTCCTGCGAATAGTTTATTGTATGGAGTAGCAAATATTTCTTTCAGTCATTGGTGAATGTGCAGTAGAGTAGGGTTTGATACCATAGAGATTTCATCAATAATTATCAGTTTCAAGTCTGACAGTGCCATTCTTATTTGTGTACGCTTTTGGTCTGACATTGGTGGAAGATTTTGACCTGATTCTTTTCATTCTTTTGTACATCTTAGCACACCCATCAATCAACTATAACCCTGGATTGCTCAGTAATAAGTGTAAAAAGTAATAAAAATTCCTTGGTTATGACAGTGGCTTCTGCTCCCAAGTCCAACAATGTTATCACATCAATGCTCGTCTCTATGGTAACAGTGAAATGAGGACAGCCCCCTTCCCGTGGGAAAATCAAAGGTCCTAAAATGTCATCAGACACACAGTCATTATTTTCAATTCTTTCTTGCAGGGGATCAATGTCTCTCTCACTCAACTCATCTACTTGTAAACTTCTAGCATGAATTGTCTCTGGCAGTCTCTCATCAACAGACAGTGTTCTCTCAAGCTTTCCACTATCCATGCCATCACCACTAGATTCATCATTACTAGACATCAATTTACCTTCCATATCAGAGTTGACTTCAACAGACATCAGATCATCTCCACCGCTTGTCTTGTCCTTTTCCTCATGTGTCATATCAGTTTCAGAATGCTTATCTTTAACTACGGCAGCCATTGACTCAAATCACTTTTGAGATTGAACTGGATTTTGCTGTTGATTCACGGGTACTTGTGGCAGTTGCTGTCTGTCTCTCGTATCCTTCAATGACTTTCTTCAGATCCAAGAAATCATTTTGCTTGGGTTGTGTAGTGGAAGGCTTATCGGTCTGGTTGTGAGAAATTGTGGTTGGGCTTCCTGTGGTGGGTCGACTTGATGTTTTTCCATCCAATATATTATGGCATTCTTTGGCATGATGTCCTGCTTCTCCACAGCGATAACAATCACCTTTCCTCTGCCTCTTGAAGTCATCTTTGGGCTTTGACCAGGTCCTCCTGTCTGGATACCGGTATTCTCCCTCTATAGGTTCAAGGTGGGTCTGCTCCTCATCTCACATATCTGGAATTCCTTGCGTCGTGATCTCTTGTGATGAAAAATCTCTGCTTTTGCTACGAGGTCGTCAAGGTCATTGATTGCTAGTGCTTCCAGCTGCTGACGAATATGAGGTTGGAGACCATCAACAAAGGCGAGACTCAACTGTACATCTTTCCGTCCCTGGAAGTTACTCCCAAAAGCTTTCTTCAGCAGTCGTTGTAATCTTCGAAGAAACTCACTTGGTGTTTCGGCTGGTTTCTGTTTGCCTTCCTTTCCTCTTATTGCTTCATTTGCTGCTTCTTGGCAGGAGAACCTACCAAAGTCCCTCTCCAGCTGCTCGCAGAGTTTTTGGAATCGAAGTTGTTTTGAAGCTCTGTGGAATAACTTTGTATTTGTAGACGGGCAGAGCCTTCGGCTACCATCTTCAGAATTGATAGTTTTTCATCATCACTATATGGGGGCTCTCACGCTGAGTCTGCTGATTAGGGTTGCCAGGAATTCCTCGATGCCGGCATTGGGTCGTACCTCTGGATTGAATGGCGTTCATTTTTTACAAATTTTCGACCAGTCGGACGGGAGTCCTTTCTTCGTGTGAGTAGTATTCTGCGAATGTGTGTCAACTTCACTTTCAGCAATTGATAAATGTCTAATCTTCATCTCTAGGGCATTAAGTTCCGTTTCTTTCTCTTTTAGATCAGCGCATAACTCAAGATTTCTTTGTCTTGTTGCTTCAAGGTCCTATTTAGTTTGTTTAATGCACTTGTTTAATTTAACGACTCTCTTTCGTCTTCAAACTTTCTATCCTTCTCTCGCCGTTCGCTTACGATCACTTGATTATTTTGAATTATGATTTCGTTTTCTTTTCGTACTTCATCGATTTCTTCACTTAAATCGGAGCTGAGAATCTTTAAGTATTTCCCTTTCGCTTCATAGTGGGAGGCTATTGCCAAGCAAAGTGTGGAGAAATTGCTTAAAGTCTTGAGAACGTTTTCGACGGGTTCAGTGATGTCGCCAGTAATCTCGAGTCGCCCAACTTTTCCTTTCTCGGACTCAAATCTTTTCGTTAACTCTTCTTCTGATAGGATTTCGAATTCTTCCACGAAAACTGTTGACCATGGAGTCATCCTCGGGGACCCAGGGCGAAAGGGGAGGGGAAGGACCGGAGGGGGAGGGGGAGGGGGAAGGAAAGGAAAAGGGGAAAAGGACGCCCTGGGCGTTTGACTACCCCAAACCATTTCCAAAGGCAAAACTTAATCTTCTCTCTGATTGGCCTCATTATAATTTAATTATAATGAGGCCAATCAGAAGCATTTGTGCGGTTGAGCTCGATGCGTCTAAAATTACAAGTAAACAAGTTGACCCCACGCATTGCAACACCTCTTAAACAAAGCGAGCGGACACGTGAAAACCTTAAACAGAAACAGAAGCTGGTTGTATCGAAAAGAAAGAAGATGTGTTTGCAAAGCTACCCACAGGATTCGGGAAAAGTTTGACTTTAATACCAAATTTTGCCTGATCTCGGTGTGCAGAACTTGACACACAAACATGTTAAACTGTCATAGCATCCAAGCGTTAATTGAGATGTGCCAGATATTTTTGTTATATGACCTTGTTTACGTGGGATATCCCTAATAGGATTAAGTTTTGCCGTTGGAAATGGTTTGGGGTAGTCAAACGCCCAGGGCGTCCTTTTCCCCTTTCCCTTTCCTTCCCCCTCCCCCTCCCCCTCCGGTCCTCCCCCTCCTTTCCCCTCCCCCTTCGCCCTGGGTCCCCGAGGATGCCATGGAGTTAGCTTTTCACAATTTTCCTCAATTTCGGCGTCCGGACTAGGATTTTCAACGGAGTTTTCAGCCGCAAAGCACGCTGGTCTATCATTTTGACGCAAAGCATCACTGTTACGTTGGTACGGTGGTACTGTGGTACGGTGGTACTTTGTTACGTTGATACTGTGGTACGTTGGTACTTATGGTACGTTGGTACTGTGGTACGTTGATACTGTGGTACTGTGATGCGTTGGTACCATGGTACTGTGCTACTATTGTGCTACTTTGGTACTACAGTACGTTGGTAACCTGGTACAGTGATACTGTGGTGACCAGTTTCTAGCACTTTAATTAATCTGCCAAAGATAGGCCACAGAGTGTATCACAGAGCCAAAGAAATAAACAAGAAATACACAAGCCTTGAACAAGCAAGACAAGGGGAATACGAACTGCGCTTCACAGAGTACCAAGAGAAATACCAAGGAAGCGCATTCCTATAACGCGCACCATATGTGTGTCAAAACCCTTCGTTATTATGTTATTTTGCTAGAGAACGTTAGGGATTTATGATGATAATTCTAAAGCTAGGGGTAATTCGGATATAATAATTGTGTGCTCAAATTTGATTTTAAAACTCATATCACGAAATTTCTTTCTAAACATTTGTATATTAGCACGATTTAAAGAAAAGTAATCACAGGCTTACGGTAACAAGGTAACTCCACCGTGATTATTTGATTCGTTCTCTAAAAGCGCATTTTATATCAATTTGTGTTGACCCTACTTTGTCCCCCTCCCATGGCCGTGATCCAGGACAACCCGGATAAATATTAATCAGATTAATATTAATCTCGAGGATTATTATAATCCAGTAATGGATTATTATAATCCAGTAATGGATTATTATAATCCAGTAATGGATTATTATAATCCATTACTGAAGGTTGAGCCGTTTTTTAATCCATTAGGATTAATATCAATCTTGGGTAGGATTAATATCAACCGCAAGTATGATAAATATTAATCTTATTATAATCTGGCAGATCAATAGCACTGTTAAATGACTGATCCGAAACTGCAAAATATAATGCTTGAGTAATATTGATTGTAGAAAGGTCCTTTAACAGCAAATGGCGAACATAATTTTCTAACACAACCAAAATTGAAGTGCGATCATGATTGAATCGATTGAAGGAAGCCATGATGTTGTAATAGTACAATAATACGAATTTTAACTGTAATATTAGAAAATGATCACACTCACTCGCCCAATCGGCGCTTAGTATTTTGGTGCTTTATATTCCATAGAGTAACTAAAGGTGTCAAGTGGAGAGGACTTTGAAGCACAGGGAAATTGTTGGGTAAAGAAAACAAGTACGGTCAGTGAGCTTTTATAACTAATTGGTATTCTCTATATAAAGCATACTAATGAAGTCTTTTGAATTCTTTTGTTTAAAGAGTTCGTTAGTATGCTTTATATAAAGAATACTGATTAGTTATAGAAACTCACTGACGGTACTGTTTTCTTTATACAACAATTTTCCTGCATTTCAAAACCCCACTATTTGACATCTTTAGTTACTTTACGGAACACAGAGCATCAAAATACCAAGCGCTGATAATCATTTTCAAATTTTTTCTGTGTTCCATGACCAACTTAAGTACTTGTAAATAACATTTTAATATCGATATACGTACATGCATCAAATTTGTCGGAGCAAATTCTGAAAATCTTCCCTATGAAATTAACTGGCAAGTACTAAGCATACTTTTTTCCTTTACTATAAGATGAATTATAACAAACTCAAACTTACATTGAGAAATTTTAGATACTCGAAACCTCCAACTTGTGTTTTCAGGCTTGATAGTACGTAAAATAGGCACTATTTTGCTGTCGTTATCTAGCTCTTCGCTCTTGTAGATTTAGTATCCATCTCATATATTGTGACAATTTCTATCCCTAAAAATGGCTGTGGAGTTCTGTAGCCAAAGCGGCCTCCAGCCGGCCGGTCTGATGTGCATGACATAAATGAGCCTCTTCAATTGGAAAACGCAAAAATGTATCGGACACAAGGAAGCAGTGCAAAACAAATAAGCCTTTAGACAATTTAACAATAAAAGCGGGTAAATTGCTCGTGAGTGTGATCATATTCTAAGACAGTTCAAGAATAAACACGAGTGTCGCATGGGATATAGAGTCCCGAGCATTAGATAAAAGGCCACGAGGGCACCCTTTACTTATGAACTGACTACTGTTGCGGTACCGATATTGATCTACGAGTTTTATTAAGTTTGCTCTCTTATTAAGTTCGTTCTTCTTGCTCTACTTGATTTATTACTCTTCTGGTGTCTTCTA
Source organism: Telmatactis stephensoni (assembly GCA_029948255.1). NCBI lineage: Eukaryota > Metazoa > Cnidaria > Anthozoa > Actiniaria > Isophelliidae > Telmatactis > Telmatactis stephensoni. The sequence continues at coordinate 315,983 of JALIZF010001666.1, forward strand.
ATCTCTCTTAAAACTATTAACTCTTACAGCTTATTTACCTAGATATGCTCTTTGTTTAAAAGTGAAATACTTTCCTTTTTAGGAATAGGGTTTAAGCTATAAGGATTGACAATTGCTGAGAAGGGGAACTCCCTAATTAATATTTAGTTAGCCTTGAACTTGCGAATGGCAATTACTGAAAAAGGGGAATTCCCTACTTAAAATCTAGTTAGCCTTAAAATTCAATTACAAATGTGTCGTAAACAGGAACTAAATTAACTTTCACTATAACGACGTCCACGGTCGACATTGAAAACAGTCCTACAATTGTTAACGACTAAACTGTTCAGGACTACAAACTTAGATTTATGAAATGTTTAAATCAGGCTAACTTTTGCTAAAAGATTATTGAGTTGATATTAAAATGCTTTTGGGCGTGGCATAACATGCCCCCCCTCTTAGTTTGGTGCACCTCCTGATGCACCTCTAAGCTATAAGGTAGGATTCAAAAACGATAACGCTATCTACAAAGTTCGTTTTTCTACTTACTGCAATTTGTCTACAAAGTTAACAAATTTTAAAATGTTTATAAAGTTCACAAATATCAAATGTTTTTTTTTTTTTTTTTTTTTTTTTTTCCTGCTTTGTTTTTGTTGCTGTTGTTGTTGTTGTTCTTGCTTTGTCTTCTTCTTTGCTTGTGTTCTTCTTTTATTTAGCTGTAAGGGAACCTTACTTAAGTATGAAACGCTTGTTTCTTTATGTTGGTGGACTATCACGTACTTCAACTTTTCTTGGTTTGTGGCAGTGCCTACAAGTCTTAGGTTGTGGTGTTTTACAATGCACGATTACCAATATGATGATCATAATGGTGTTAAGAACTGTGAGAGCACCAACAGCATAAATGAGTATTTCATCAACGTTCGTAATAGAGGACTTCTTGATGCTATTGATTTTCTTGTTAGCCATATCAATATTGTTATTTAACTGTTCGTCGTACAAATCATATAATTTGTTGAGTTGATCAGAGATGTTATCTCTAATTGTCATAGGTTTAGGAACTTGTAAGGAATCATAGTGCAACTTAAGAGCAATATTGTCTTTGGCGTTCCATGGCATATAGTGTAACGATTGTTCTTGGAAAATTGGTAGTGTTATTTCCAGACGTTGAGGTCATGCAGAAAGACTAGATCTCATCCCTCTGAAGGTAACGTTGCATGGAAAATTATATATGGTTAACGGTGAAACCGTTAAAGTTCCAACATTAGTGATTAATAAGCCGGTAGTGGTTGACAGGTAAAAACGACCACCAAGATGTATCATTGGATGCAAATCATGACAAGATTTGGACGATAGGTGATACCGTGGGTAACTCAATTTCATGCCAGAACTCCAAGAAAAGCCAAGCCACTCAATATCGTTTATTATTTGTAGAATGTTAGTAGGACAAAGCACAGCATTATTGGTTATAAAACATTTATCTAATGTGGATGTAGATATAATATGCTTAGTATAAGGACAAGTAATTAAAGCAAGATTACGTTTTTTAACAGGACCTTCATAACAAGAGTTAGAAATATTAAATTTAAGAGGTGTTAAGTGCTCTATAGTACAAAAAGATTCCTTACTAGGAATTTCTGGCACCATAGCTAAGATGTTAATAGTTACTTTGTTATGGTTATGCTCAACATCAATAATTGGATCAGCAAGAACAGGCAAGTTATTTTTAAGTGCATCTATGGTAAACTTAAGCTTTGGGTGACCATGCAATCCTGAGAGAAACTCAGAGAACATAAACTGTGGTAAATCCAAGGAACCGAATAAAATTTTGTTATTAAGTCGCGCTAACTGAGTTATTACGTCTTGTACTTCAAAGAATCGCATGATGATGACAGAGAACCATGTTGAGATAGTCCTCACATGCAACTTTGTTAGCCATTCTTTCTAATTCCTTCTGCCATGCTTAAAATGTTTGGTCGATTCCTCGAACTGCGCGGATTAGTTCATTTAATTTAGTGTTCATTTTATCAGTGATTTTGAACAAGTGAACAACTTTGCCGTTAATAACATGTATCAATTGTCTTGAAACTTTCATACCAGCAGTAATAGTTTTAAGTGTTGATTTTAAGTTATCGATGTGATTAGCTTCACAACTATGTCCGGTTGTTTCATAAAGTGCTTTGAAAATTCCAAAGATTCCGACATGGCAAAACCAACTTCATCTGCGTTTTCTGTTTTTGCCTTTTAACCAAATTTATTCATCTGATGTTAGTTTTTGACAATTGTGATATGCCCAAATTTTGCATTTCTTGACAGTGTTACGGTAGGCTCTAGGGCAGACCATTCTTGATGGAATTCCAGTTTCAAATTGAAAATATCTGGCTAGGTAGGTGTCGCATTCAATTAGGGTAGAAAATCCAGGGAGGTACAAAAGTCGCTGTGCAGTTTCTTGAATTTGCAGTATTGATTTTTATAGAATATTGTAAAAATCTGTTTTTAATCTGAAACATGTATGATTTGAAAAGGTCATCGGTTTTCCCATTAAAATGGCTGGTAGGTCTAAAGAGACGTGAATAACTCTGGTATCATCATAAAATGTAAAGGGTTTGACGCTATGGCTAACCACCAATGATGAGGGATAGAAGGTAATTTCTATTAAGTGACCCATATTGCTGAGTGGCAACAAGCTGGTTATAAACGACTTCGCTAAAAAGTAAGACGAACAAGTACCACATGTTGAAACTGCACATGTAATGGACCTATAAGAAATCAGGTAAACTTTCATTTATAATACGAAATGATTTCAAGAATATAATTTTATTAACACTAATACTTTATTCGTATAAACTGATATACGTACAATTTATTTGTATTACGTATTACACAATTTATTTATATTAACTGTGACATGAATGCTTTAACAGAATAACTACTATTACAACTTAACTCCTTAATTACGCATTTATAACATTGTTAGCCTGGACGAAAGATGACGCCTTCAGGAATAGGCCTTGGGTGAGCTATGTAGTAGTTCCTTATCCGCTCCATTTCTTCAGCGACGGACTGGAATTGATTCCTTCGATTAAAGCTAAACATTCTCTTTCTGTAGTTGAATAATTCTGCTCTGCCTGAGTAAAATTACGACCATTGTAAGCAATAGCTCTTTCTAAACCATCATCTGTTATTTGTGCTAAAGCCATTCCTATACCCGTTGAACTTGCATCAACAAACAGGTGAAATTCTCTGGTAAAATCTGGATACACTAGTATGGGCGCAGTTGTTAAAGCTGATTTTAAGGTATGAAAAGCTTCTTGGCATTCAGGACTCCATTCAAACTTTACAGATTTCTTTGTAAGGTGATTTAGAGGATGGGCTATATGTGCAAAATTCTTAATAAATCTTCTATAATAGTTTGCCAATCCAAGGAAACTTTTTAACTGTTTATAGTTTTTCGGAACTGGAAATTCCTGTACTGCTTTGATTTTACTTAGACACGGTTTAATGCCACTAGGTGTTACTAGGTGACCTAAATATTCAAGCTCTTGCTTGGCAAATTCGCATTTCTTTGGGTTTAACTTGAGATTGGCGTCACGCAATCTTGAGAATACTTCTTCAAGGTGCTTCAAATGGTCATTAGCAGACTTTGAAAATATGATTATGTCATCAATGTAGATAAGTGCGCTCTTGTACTCTAAGCCTCGCAAAATGTGACCCATTAAACGTTGGAACGATGCTGGTGAGTTCGTTAAACCAAACGGCAAGACTTGAAATTCATACAAACCATTATGAGTAACAAATGCTGACTTATCTTTAGTAGCTGGGTCTAATGGTATCTGCCAATAACCGGACTTTAAGTCTAAGGTTGTAAAGTACTGGGTTCCATACAAACTATCTAAAACTTCAGATATCAAAGGCAAGGGAAATGAATCTTTTCTTGTTACTGCATTTACTTTTCTATAATCTACACAAAAACGCATTTCTCCATTTTTCTTTTTGACTAGAACCACAGGACTAGACCAACTGCTTGTTGAAGGCTGGGCAATATTCAAATCACACATCTCCTTAACTTGTCTGTCTATTTCTTTTCTGTTTTCTGGTGAAGTTCGATAAGGTCTTTGTTTAATTGGAACTTGATCACCGGTTAGAATTGTGTGCTGCACCAACGTTGTTCGGCCTAAATCCTGCAGTTTATTAGCAAAAATATCACGATAGTCATATAATAAATCACGTAAATTCGCTTTGTCTGGACCGGAAAAAGAAGACTTGGAAATGTCCGGAAGTGAAGAGTAGTCACGTTCCATTTGTTCTTGTATGTTTACCTGCGTTGCGTGATCATTCCTTTTGCCATCTAATTCAAAGGTTCCAATGTTCGGGTCAACAGAACTGAATGTCGCCAACTTCGTTCTTCTATAAATTCTAACTGGTTTAGCAGTTGGATTCATTAATCGTATCGGGACTGTATTCTCACTTGATAACTTAACAAGCTCTGCTGCACCAATGATAGAGTACTTTTCTGGCAATTCTGCTCTAGCACTTATCAAACCAGTGGTGTCTTGTTGCAATACTTCATCAAGCTTTCCTGCTATGATAGTCTCTGATTGTGGAGGCAAAATAAAAGTAAATGGAGCATGTACTGCGTAGGACTTCTCTTCGTTTTCTGTGTTATTCATAACTGCTGGTATATCATCGATTTCCGGAAAAGGAAAATTAGGTTCGTTGTTTAGAGTTTCCTGAGAATCTGTCGACTTAGGAACTAAAGTAAATATCCCTTCAAAAAGATCAAAGACACAAATAAACTGATTAAGTAAATCTCTTCCTAAAATAAAGTCGTAACTCAAATTCCTAATTACTACTGCTCGTAGACTAAAAACATTATCTTGTACTTGTAAAGTTACACTAGTTTCTCCTAACACATTTAGAGGTTTTCCGTCGACACTTTCTACTGCCGTTGAACGATTACATGATAATAACTGATGATTATGTTTGAGCTTCTGCCAAGTCTTGTCGCTCAAACATGTCATTGTCGCTCCAGTATCGACCAGTAAGGTAACATCCACATCGCCAATTTTTCCTTTTAACGTTGAATTAATTGGGTTTCCACTCAGTTTAATTACACTGATACGATTGACCCTTGTTGGGGCGGTTTGGCCCTTTTCCTGTTTAATTTCAGTTTGCTGATTTTCTTTGTTAATTGTTGGCTGAACCTTACGACTACCTTGAACTTGACACTGCGTAGACGTCATTGCAGAATCTTGTTGTACAGTAGTTCCAACTAAAGGCTCGCCTTTGGCACTTTCTTGTGAAATTTGCTGTATTTGTGCGCGCTGTTTTTGTAACAAATTTTGTACTTCAAAAGACTTAAGATACAACTGATCTCTAAGAGAATTTGCGCAAACTTCATCTTTTGTTTCTTCATTTTTGTCATTCTGTACAAGGCTGGCTTTGATGGCGTTACTCTTTCGCCGAAACGTTTGCGTTTTTATTTCTTGATTTCGTTTAGGCATAGAATTGTCACGGGCCCCCATCCTATGATTACTAGAAGATAACTCTATGATGAGGGCCCCCTCTAGTTTTCCTGGGGCTTATGTTGTGTACTACGCACTGGAAATTCTTGATTAGGGACATTTGCAGGGTTCTGCTGTCGTTGATTGTTGGTACTTTGGTTTTGATTTCGATTGCGGTTGAAATTTCTTTGGCTTTGATCCTGACGTTGGGTATTTTGAGCAAAATAAGATCTACAATTATAAATAGCATGACCTCGTTTACCACAATAGCCACAAATAATGACACCGGATGTTGTTCTTCTACCTCTTGCGAAACTACCTGAATAACTACGATTCTGTCCAACTCTATTTGCATTTTGACTTTGGCCTTGACTTCTAAACTGTTGTTGAATTTCCTCTCTTATTATTTGCCTAATATCAGGAGTCGCTGTTGACGGCATTGAATCATATTGCTGGCCACTTTGTGGTACTGCATATATTGCAAATTCTGCTGCGGTAGGCTAGGAAAATTTAGGCCATTTATTGTAGGGTCTAAGTTACTAGGTATTGAGCTTGAAAAAGGCATATTCCCGAATTGCGCGCCAGCATTGATCGCACTTTCACTTGGCTTAGAGATTGCTGCAACTGTTGATTTTGGCATCTGGCCAAGGCTAGCTGAGGCCAACCCAGATTCCTTCAGTTGTTGGATGATTTCTTGCGATAGTTTTTTCGTATCAACTGGTGCACTGCTACAATCTGCTGACATAACTTCTTTTAATTTCGCAAAATTTTCTGCTGCCTCGAATGAAGCTGGTTCTCGCAATGCAACATACTCTTTTATGTCTCTGCGCAGGCCTTTGACAAAATGATGAAGCCATTCTGAAGGTGGCAAGTTAAGCCTACTGCATTGCTTACGAATATCAGTAGCGTAACTACTTAGCAGTTCTCCCTCTTTTTGCTTTCTCTCATTTAAAATTTGTCTTAAGCGCCAGTTAGAAGCTGTTGAGGCAAACTGTTTTTCTAGAGCGCCTACAAGTTGATCATAGTTCAAGCTGACAGAGTCGGGCAGAGAAGTGAACCAAATACTGGCAGCTCCTTTAAGATACAATGGAAGCGCTTTAACCTGCTTTTCCTTTGTCCATCCACACATTTCGGCAGCGCGAGTGTAATTGTTAATAAAACTGTGAATATCTTCATTCTCCTCCCCTTTAAACATAGGAAAGCTAAAGACTCCCCTAAATCCTAATGACTCTTGGCAAGCGGTATGCAAAGCGGCCATTCTTCGTTCATGATCTTCATGTTCAAGCCTTAAGTTTTCCAATTGTCTTTCTAAAGATTCTTCCATCATGCGCATTGAATCTAAAGGGAAATTTGAACCATCTGATTCTAATTGTTGTTGATGTCCAGAAGTTTCAGTTTCAGCGCTAAATTGTGGGTGTTGCCTGCGGAGTATATACGTTGAGTCACTAAAATCTGGTTCTCCACCAATTTGTTGCGGTACCGATATTGATCTACGAGTTTTATTAAGTTTGCTCTCTTATTAAGTTCGCTCTTCTTGCTCTGCTTACTTTATTACTCTTCTGGTGTCTTCTAATCTCTCCTAAAACTATTAACTCTTACAGCTTATTTACCTAGATATGCTCTTTGTTTAAAAGTGAAATACTTTCCTTTTTAGGAATAGAGTTTAAGCTATAAAGATTGACAATTGCTGAGAAGGGGAACTCCCTAATTAATATTTAGTTAGCCTTGAACTTGCGAATGGCAATTACTGAAAAAGGGGAATTCCCTACTTAAAATCTAGTTAGCCTTAAAATTCAATTACAAATGTGTCGTAAACAGGAACTAAATTAACTTTCACTATAACGACGTCCACGGTCGACATTGAAAACAGTCCTACAATTATTAACGACTAAACTGTTCAGGACTACAAACTTAGATTTATGAAATGTTTAAATCAGGCTAACTTTTGCTAAAAGATTATTGAGTTGATATTAAAATGCTTTTGGGCGTGGCATAACATGATTTTAAAGCTACAGCGGCGGCCAAAAATAGTTCGAACACCCCCGCTCCCCCAAATCAATGTTGGTTACCTTCTGGAAGTCCAGCGCCACGGCAAACCAGCCAACATTGGATAGGGGGAAAGGGGGTCATTACACAGGGAAGTGTTCGAAACCTTTTGTCCCCCGCTGTAGCATGTGCACAGGCAGCCCAAGCTCATAAAATAACAAGGCATATAACAAATTATGTACGTTAATGTATTTTATAATTATCTTTGCCAAAGATCGTATTTTAGAGTGTAAGAATTAATGTGTATTGAAGCTAAATGTTGACGGCTTAAAACTGACAGACAATGAGCTTGGGCTGCCTGCATGTGTCATGTGTACCTAGCTGGTATAAATCGATTGACTTATGGAAGTCCACATATTACTAGTGTATCCGTGACCATTTCAATCTCAGCTTCTAGGCTCGATGATTTTAAAAAGATCAATGTTGTGCAAATAGTTATATAAAAACGTATTAAAGGTCTCGACCTCCGGAAGGAGGAGCCTCGTCCTCGGAAACCCAGGGCGTCAGGGAGGGGGATCGAGGAGAGCGGAGGGGAAAGGAAAGAGGGGAAAAGGACCCCCTCTTTCCTTTCCCCTCCGCTCCCCTACCCCCTCCCTGACGCCCTGGGTCTCCGAGGACGGAGGAGCCTCGATCCCCGGAGGGAGATACGACGTGGACTTCTGCCACAGAAAATCAAAGAATACCACTCGACCCACTCATCAGGGCCGTAGCAAGCCTTGAAATACTGGGGGAGGGGGGGGGGGGGGAAACAAAGTCACTATGCATCACGTGATGCATAATTAACACTTATTTTTTTTATTAATGTCACCTTTTTTTGCTCTGTTTATTTTTTAATATTCTAAGGGAAACTGGGGGTCCTGTACCTCCCAGCTCCTATGGGCGCTACGGCCCTAGCTGCTCATAGAAATAAATCTGTGTAAGGCACGATATGCGAGAAGAATCTTGTTGCGTTTTTTCCCCATATATGTTGCGTTCTTGTTGCGCTTTTTCCCATGTATCTTGTTGCGTTTTTACCATATTTCATGTTGCGTTTATTTCCCACATATCATGTTGCGTTCTTGTTGCGTTTTTTCCCATATATCTTGTTGCGTTCTTGTTGCGCTTTTCCCCATATATCTTGACTATATGTGAAAAAAAAAAACCCCACAAAATATGGCCGGATATAGCACAACAATATATATGGGGGGAAATGCAACAAGATATATGGCAAAATGCAACAAGATATATGGGAAAAACGCAACAAGATATAATGGAAAACGCAAGATATATGAGAAAAAACGCAACAAGATACATGGAAAAAAATGGCACAAGATATATGGGAAAAACGCCACAAGATATATGGGAAAAACGCAACGATATATGAAAAAAACGCAGCAACATATCTATGTGAAAAATAGGAAAACTCACAGCAAAATGGCACAGTTTTGAGGGCTTTCTAGTAGTGCCGACACTTTGAGCGGCTGCATAGGAGGGCTTGCAAAACTGTCAATTTTTACTCTAGACATCTCGAACTTTGGAATACTGTTTTTCAAATGGTAAATTTTATAATCACACGAACATAATTTTCGCTTCATAGGTACTTTAATATGAAAGTGCAGAAGGGCAACAAGCATTCATAATTGCTAGTTCCTTTTTAACGTACATATTTTCTATATTTCACAATTCGTTTAACAAATACTTTTCAATACTTTTTTGTGGATTTTTCCCATCAATTTCTTTCCAGACAGGAAGAATCATTGGTAGAGACTGTAGTTTAGTTGTTAATATTGGTATTAGATGCGTGGCAACGAATTGATTCCCCGCTCTAGAGAAATGTAAGCCATCGTCAAGAAACCTTGCCCAGTCCTGCCATTAAAAAAATCAACCAATCAATCAATTAAATCAATATCAAACCAGTCATTCGATAAATCAATGAATCTACAGATCAATGTGTCGTTAAAACAAATCATTGATCAATACATCAATCATTACTAACGAAAATGCTTGTATCGCGACCTCAAGGGATCGACCTCAAGGCGGATGGCAAACGTGGATCGAGCTCGGATCGAAGGCATTTGAATAAGCTCTGCCCCCTTCACATTATTGGCAGATCAGAAATACCCAAAATCCAACTGAAAGTTTGAATTTGTTGTTGGTCGCGATACAATTAAGCGTTTTCGCAGTAAATAAATGAAATAGTCGGTCAATGAATCAATGAAAAAGGAATGAATGAACAAATGAATGGGGGGAGGTGGACCGGGGGGGACTCCGGTCGGAAAAGGGCGGGGATGCTCGTCGTACCTTTTAGGGGTCAAAATCAGCGATCTGGTCTCTTGTAGGATGTCTCAAACTTTAGTGGACTACCAAAGACTAAGCTGGTATCCTTTTTGCATGGGTATTTTTCAGTAAATAAGTCAGGGAAGATAGGCATTACAGCTACAGTTTTAACCATTTGACTTTTTTCTCCTCACTCATCGATAGTGGAATTTACATGTTTAAGATTCATTCAATCATTTGTTTTTGAATTGGTACCTTTAGGGGTAAAAATGCTGTTGCCTTTCCCACCAGGATAAGACTCATGCTTTTAGGGGTCATTTTCGAAATTTCTGACGAGCATCCCTACCCTCTGATATATGGGAGTTCCCCCTACCCCGGGCCAAGCTCCTCACCTTTTCCTTTTGCATAACAGTATGAAGGTCAAGGACATCGATGTTTGTCTTGGAACCAAGTTCAGCACAAGCATTAGCAAATTCAGTGACCCTTGAACTGGACATATTCATGTCGTTTCCTTGAATAAAAACAGAATATAAATAAAATGTTATCACTTTTATTTGTTCCTTCAGCTATTGTTACTGTTCAGTTAGAACTTCAACATTGATTCAAGGACATATGAACGGTAAAATATGGACTGGACTGGACTGCACTGGAAATCTGTAAAATTTGGACTGGACTGAAAATAATCTGTGAAGGTTTGGTTGTCTTAACGGGTTAGTCAGACTAGTGTGAATTTGGCCTTATATCATGAAAACAAAGCAGACAAACATCAAACGATTCTGCAACAAAAGAAACCACGAAACAAACAAAAGTAGGTTAAAGCAGTTATCTAAAACGCTACTTGTATAACTTTTTTAAAAACTTCATCTTCATCTTCCGACTTTGTTTGAAATAAATACACGATATTCGGTGGACTGTTGCTGCTAATATATCATGAATCACCAACTGACAGATAGTTTGTTACAGTGCAGATTACTAAAATTTCTTCGATTTTGTATTTTCTTCCATAGGTTTGAATTTCGCTCGTGCTTAATTATTTCGCGCCGTTACTAAAGAAGCGCTAAAAGTCTAGAAGGCTAACTACACAATTCATTACTCTCCCCCCCCCCCCCCCCGAATCCGCCCCGTGATTAGAAGAAAATAGAGTAGTCTTTCCACCAATCAGTTTGGGGAGATTGTGATAAAAAGACAAACAGGAATATTGGTAATGGGAATTTAAGGTGTCCATAACCCCTAATTGAAATTCTTGATAATCTTTTCTTCATGAATTCAGTAGAACACTGGACGGTTTAGTATTCTTGAATGAGGATATCTCACTTTTTAACTATAAGCGTTTGAAATCGAAAAATGCAAATGAGGCGACGTCAAAATTTCAAATCAGCAGTTAGCTGCACTCAAGAGAAGATGAGGTAAGAGAAGGAATCGCGTGTATTAGGTTTTTGGACAATCATATGCTCCGTTTGATGCTATTTTTAGAGTGAATCTGATTCATCGAGAGCGCGCGAGCTTTCGCATTGCCTCAAGATCACAATGGCGGAAAAAGGGTGTATAACGTTTGTCGATGAAAAAGAATTTAAATTTGAGAAAAAGGGCAAATGGAGTAACAAAAAATTTCGAAAATGGTCTTGGTTAAGTCGAGGTCATGGTGACGAGGTTCTAAAAATAGCATCAAAGAACGGGGCATATGATGGGTCACGGGGATTCCTTCTCTTACCTCATTTCCTCTTGGTGCACTTTAATTTTTGTTCACCTTTTATGGTACACTCAAGAGCCCACTTTTCTTCAACCAAGGGGGGTGGTGTCATCAGTACTATTCTACTTTTCGATATGCCTCTCTTGTGAAATTGTTCAATTATTTCACGTAAGTTACTAACGTATGAGTCTACTGACGTGGATCTGTCATCAGTTCCTGGGAGAACTGAATCATTGGAACCAAGTAAAATAACCACAGCAGCAATAGCATCGATTGGTGTCAAGTCGTATTTGAATAGCTCAGGAAGTATGATTTTATTGTACTCTGATGTATATCCACTGAATCCGCGGGTTAAAACATCACATCGTCTGCAAAGATAAAAATGGAATATTCAACAAACATGTTTATATTTAAGCATTATATATGAAACAGAATACATAATACGCGCGCCCTGATTGGCTGAAGAGTATTTGTGAGGCTTCATAAAACATATGAGATGTAACGCGCGCGCTGATTGGCTTACGTCGAAAAATATTTTATAAAAACAATATAAAATAATCGCTTATGTCTCTGTCTTGTAAAATAAATACTCTGGAAGATGTAGAGCACTCGAATAGTGAGAGAATCACAGGGCTACGCCTCGTGTTACTTGGCTGCTGTTACTAAAACCCGAGTATTGGTCAACCGGAAATGGAAACCCGAATTCCAATGCGAGAGACCGACGCTTAACCTGGCATGATTGGCTCACGCAGCTGCCAATTACCATTGAGAAAAATTTCCACCAATCAGAATTTAGGAAATTGTAGTAGTTAATTAATATGAATCACAGCTCTGAAGACGGAAGAAAAGATATCGAACTCAGTCGTCTTTTTTTAGAAATTTATAAAATACTCGGCTAAGCCTCGTGTTTCTCTTTCTTTTCGAGTGCTCTACATCTTCCAAAGTGTTTATATCACAGACATAAGCGATCGTTTTATATTGCTTTTATAAAATATTTTCGACGTTTTTGTGCAAGCCATGTTTCTGTCCTCTGATATAAACGTGGTAGAAATATATGGTAGCCAGCTAATGAGCGCACGCGTTATATTTCAAATATTTTATAATGTTTGATATTTTATTACAGAGAGAATGTCCAGAAAGTTTATATTTTATTAGAGGTCCAGAAAGTCGCATAACATGCATTAACTATTGAGTGTCGTAAAACAAATACCTTTTATTATTTCGCTTTAATTGAACATTTCGAACAGAAACATTCGCTGTTAATCACTAGCTAAGTACAAACTAACGTTTCTATTTAGTTATAGCTATTAAGAGGAGATTTTTTTCAATGACGAGCAATAATGGCGCGAAAAGCGCCAAGAAACTAGACCTTCGTGCGAGTTTTAATCCAAATTTTCGTTCTGGATTAATTAACATTCAAATCCTTTTACTACCGGTTAAAAACTGATGTACCAAGATGAAATACCTGTTTAAAACGGAGTTTTGAATTGTACAAAGACTTTTTCTTGAAGTTGTGTTGGGATTAAGCTTTTTCAAGCTGAATATAAAGAAAACATATAGCAAATGAGCAAATGAAGGCCTAAACCTCATTTTCGATCCAAATTTTCGGTTTGGAACACTTTGATTCAACTTTTATCGGCCAAAACTACTTACAAACAACTTAAACTTTCTTATAGAAATGGTTTTAGTTTTGTACAACAGCAAGTATTCTTCAACTCAGCTGGAGTTTTTGTCGTTCACTGCTCGAACTTAAAAAAAATCCCCTCTTAATTGTTACATTGTATATAATAGTATTATACAGAGTAGTGTATATATATAATATAATAAACCTGTTTTGCTTGTTACTAAAAAAAACATCAATAAGATGTATTTATGACCATATCTACAAGGATTGTGTACGCTAGTGAAGATTTTTAATAGAGACCCTAATCAACCAAGATGGCAACGGCACAAGACAATCGCGTTAATTACAAAATACAACAACTAAACTTGAGGACGCAAACCAGTTTATCAGTTCCGATTTTTTTTCCTGAAAGAGAAAGTTTCTCTTTCATTGTCATTCATATCAAAACTGTGATTCTGATGGCAAGTGAACGGAAATGAATAGCCTCAAAATAAAACAGCATAGAGTATTTCGCTTCAATCCTTTTAAACGTCCCGTCTTAATTCCTTGCCGTAGTGGTTGTTGCTTAAAGTCTCTATTGTCATAGCATAATGTTTACGACATAACGTTGACTTTAACCTTAAAAAGTATTACATGGTATACATATATTTATAAATGGTCGAACTAAATAAATAAATGAATAAATTTCAAATGAGCTTACGTAAAACTTTAGTGAAAAAATGTAAGTCCCGTTGAAGGTTGCACTACACTCATTTCTTACTGAAGTTCAATCGTATCACTAACATCATCAACTTTTCTTGTGTTTGCTTTTTTCATTCCATTGTCTGTCCTCTTGTGGGTTCTGTTTGAAAAGAATATGTTCATCGTTCGAATAGATATTACTCTTAAATTCATCCATATTATTAAGCGCAGCAATGTCTTCTTCGTCGAAGCTGAATATGGCCTTTCCTTTTCCTTTGCTTTCTGGGATGTCGCTGGATTTAATTGGTTCGTAGTATGGGACAATTCGTGGAGAGTACGCCCAATCCAATCGACGCTCGTAATTGTTGTTGTATTTCACTTCAAATAATCCTTCTGCTGCCTCTTGCGCAGCCATCAACTCAGGAACCTTTCTTCCCAGTCCAGGAGTAAACTGAGAAAATACTTCAACAGCATTAATCGGGGACTTGCAGTGATGAGGGTTTTCAAAGGCTCGTCCACGGTTCTCGTTTGGTGAAACACGGATCTGGACCTCTTGTTGGGTGGAATTATTTTGAGAAAATCTCCTTGAAAATCTCCTTACAATTTTAGTCAATCGCCCCATGTTGCCTTCTTTGCGAAGAATAGCGTTGAAACTTCAATCCTTCAATTAGTATATGCTTTTGGTTGTTACGTAAGATTGGTTTCCATGGCAAAAGATAAATGATTGGCAAGCTACGCAATTTCAAGCAATTCTATTGGTTAACGTCTTGATTCAAGTGGCAAACACTTGCGTCATGTAATGTATTTGTTTGTGTGGCACGTGGACAACCATGTGCAGTATACGTAACCTCTTGTTGGGCCTCTAGTTGGGCGGAATTATCTTGATGAAAAAATCTCCTTGCCACAGTTTCCATGGTTCGTAAGATTTCCATGGCAACAGATTAATTTTACCAAGCTACGCAATTCTATTGGTTAACGTCTTGATTCACGTGGCAAACATTTGCGTCATGTAATGTATTTGCTTATGTGGCACGTGAACAACCATGTGCAGTAACTTCTTGTTGGGCCTCTAGTTGGACGGAATTATCTTGATGAAAAAATCTCCTTGCCATAGTTTCTATTTACCACTGCATGGTGTCTTCTTTGTTAAGAATATCGTTCAAAATTCAGTGTCCGTTCCGTGTATGCTTTGGATTGTGACGTAAGGTTTCCATGGCAACAAATTAGTTTTACCATACTACGCAAGTACAAGCAATTCTATTGGTTAATATCTTGATTCAAGTGGAAAAATTTGTATTATGTAATGTATTTGCTTGTGTGGCACGTGGACAACCATGTGTAGTAACTTCTTGTTGGGCCTCTAGTTGGGCGGAGTTATCTTGATGAAAAAATCTCTTTGCCACAGTTTCTATTTACATGGTGTCTTCTGTAACAAGAATATCGTTCAAAATTAAGTGTCCTTCGTTCCGTGTGTGCTTTGGATTGTGACGTAAGGTTTCCATGGCAACAGATTAATTTTACGCAATTGCAAGCAATTCTATTGGATATCATCTTGATTCAAGTGGCGAATATTTACGTTACGTAATGTACATGTATTTGCTAGAGTAGCACGTAGAAATTCACGTGCGGTAATTCATTCGCTGCCGCAAAGGAAACTGGGAAGATAAGCTGCGCAAGGGAGTTTGGGATCGGGAACTATTGGTGAACTATTGGTTAGAAATTCTATTGGTTAATTGCTATGATTGTTAATTGCGTGTAAGAACTGGGCAACTGTCTATTGTTCTGTGGCAATTTCAGACCTCTGGTTTGGTTTTCAAAGGGGCACTAATTCCTGTGGTTTCATTTAGATTTGACCCGTGATACACCTGCAAACAGTGGTTGTCCTCAAGGGGATAAGAGGGGAAAACTACTATAATGTTGCTTGACTTGCAACAACGATTTTTGAAATAAGTGTATATGTATATTTTATTCCTTAGGAGAACAGCTTTAGTTTCCTCCTGCTGTCATCCCCCTTTTGTATATTTGTATATTTGGGAAGTTTAAATAAATAAATAAATGAAAATAAATAAATGAATGAATGAATGAATGAATGAATGAATGGATGGGTGGATGGATGGATTTATTTTAAAAGACTATGCCTATTCTAGCCTTATATGTAGCATAAGCATGTGATAATCCCCTTCCCCCCCCCCCCCCCCCCCAAATCCACCCAAACAAAGGTATCTTTCAAGGTCCCTGTTTCATGACCTGCTAGCCTGTTCATTCTCTGTGTTTCCTGGAGTTCAGTAAAAACTATGGAGCATATGGAATCAGTCTGGGAACCACCCCTCCCTCCCCACCTGATTGAGTACATGTGCAATATTTAACAAAGAGATTCCATGTTTCCATGTGTCTGTACTCTAATAGATGCACAGAAGATGTCAAAATTGAGAACAACAGTCATCTCTATATATATTAGAATACACAAAATAATGGAATCTATTTCTTTTAATATAATATTTTATCAAAACACTAATCAGGGCATGCATAAGAATCATCAACTATGCATGTGCACTGTAATCACACGTGTACACAGTTCTCAACAAATAATCAGAGAATGTGAAATATATCAATGATTTAATGGTTTATTCAGGTACAAAGGGTCAGATTTAGGGGAGCCGGGTGCAGGGTGTGTGCACCCCCTCCTGAGATGAATTTTGTCTCTTTTCTTCTCGATATTTTTCCAAATATTCTCTCGATCCTCTCCCTCTGCATTCTTTAAAAAGCAGGGGGGGGGGGGTTAAATGGTCAAGCTGAGACCTTGTGAAACCTGAGACAAGTCATATTTTTTCTTATTTTTTTCTCTTCTTTTTTGACAAGTTCCTCTGTTATCAAAATTGGAGATTCTGAGATGGTATTTGCAAGACTTCAAAACCTGCAAAATTCGACTGAAATTTTGTGCGATTTTTGATAAGACCACCCAACAGTCTCAGTGTAGTCTGAGTTGGGTTTCTAACCTTGATCAAGTTTCTTTGTATAAACATTGTTAAACACATACCTTTGAAATGTATCTGCAACACAAGCTCCCCATCCTCCATCCCTGAATGAGTTCTAGCAATAGTTCAACAAATACAATTTAGTACAAAGCATAATTACAAACCATGCAAAATACACAGGGTTCCCAAATCCAAAGATTTGGAACTTTGAACTTTGTTAGATTTTTCCTATTTAATGACTATATGGTAATTTTCTAGTACATTCTCATTGAGATTCTTAACCCAGTTGATTTCACTTTCTTTTAACATTACACATTCGTGACGTGGGGATACCGGTTAACCGTCTCACCAACCCGAACGAACTCGCAAAATAATAACATTTATTAATAATTCCCGAGCTAGCCATTGAATTCAGCATCAAGAAAATATAGAACTGATGCAGATCGCCATATATATTCTGTTTTAAAATTGAATA
The DNA here is from genome assembly GCA_029948255.1 of Telmatactis stephensoni. NCBI lineage: Eukaryota > Metazoa > Cnidaria > Anthozoa > Actiniaria > Isophelliidae > Telmatactis > Telmatactis stephensoni. Next base: position 333,210 of record JALIZF010001666.1, read on the forward strand.
CTGAGTTTGTAGACTATTACCTGCGTCAAAGAATCACCAAAGAGAACCAATTTTGGCCACTTTAAAGCCGCCATCTTGATCGAGGCAAAGAGAAAGGACTGGAACGAATGGGTGTCCGACACAGGAAACCCAACTGTTCAAATCAAAGTTTCTGAAAGACAAAAAATTACAAAAATCGGGATTTTTGATTAAATATTTTATATTATATACTTTTTTGTTGTCCCCCCCTTCCCACTTCTTCCGGGAACATTCGGCGGAATTTTTTAGATGAAATATTCAGAAAATGAAGCAATCACTATTCCGAAAGAAGATGCTCAACTACTCACAGCTGTCGTCCTGTTCGCCGAGTCCAAGCTCGGTTGCTAGACTTGACGTGCGTTCAATTTTTTGTCCGGATTCGCCGGTTTTTCCTCCCTCAGTAAAACTGTGTGTTGAGTGTTTTATGCAAGGTATATCGAATGACACTTAGCCGGTCATGTAGTGTGGATATATATTCTGGGAATATAAGCGTGTATCAGTTTCTACCTGAAATCCGAGAGTAAATAAAGATTATATACATTTACATTTGAAATTTCTGCTTTTTTCTACAAAATGTATGAATTTTAGGGAAATTCGTACAGCGATTTAACATATATAGGAGAAACTGACTATCTGTTCGTTATAGCTGTCTCTAATTAAAAGATGGCCGAACTGCTTTTTTTAGTCATAATTCAGCTGCCCAACGCGTTTCCCCGCAATGCCGGTAGATCTTCCTGTTCTGATTGTAGTGATTAAATCACGAAATAATAGCTTTCATATTAGCTAAACAATCTCCAAGAGCATCAAAATGCTTCATTATTAATGAGTAGAATGTGGCTAAAGAGATTATTGTGAGACTTGATTTGATTGGACGCGACACAAGCAAATCCTCCACATTTTTCTCTCTTTAAAAATGCCACGGCCAATTAGAAAGAATAGTAAATTACACTGTGGGATTGTTCTTGGCCACGAAACCAGTACGATTTACAAATATAGTTGTTTTAATTGATATATTCTAGTTATTTTGCCCTTTGTTTACTAAAGCACGGGCAAATGTTTTGTTGCGGACCACCTGTTAGATTCGAGCTTATTTTAATTCCAATACCTGGGTCGTTTCACACTTTTTTGGCTTATCTCTTGGCAGTCGGTGTGTTTGTTAATTACAGCTGTACTGACTCCGTTTGTTCTGAGGGATCTTCCGCTGTGGGCTTTGTGCATGGAGTGGGAAAAAAACAAGCAGGACGATGACAAGCCAAGGAGAAAATGCAACTCAACTAAAAAATGAAATCATTTCGCACTTGACAGCTTGTTTGGGTTATTGTACATTAGCTGTCTTCCCATGGTTTTTTGGATACTATCATCTGAGTTTCGCATGGATAGTTCTTTTTTTATCACTTGGTGCCTTCTTGCAGTCTGGCCACTTTTTATCCCAAAGAAAAAAGAAAATACATAAAAAAATTAACGATGAAGACGACGTGAAAGACCTATGGCCTACAATGCCATCTTGGATTTACTTCAGCGAAGAAGAGCACGCTCTTTGGGTCAACCGTATTCTTGACCAAATGTGGCCATATGTCGGAGACATGGTAGAAGGAATACTCAAGCAAAGTGTCGAGCCTGCAATACAGCAATGCCTTCCAGCCCCTTTGCAGAGCTTGTGTTTTGAGAAAATCTCACTTGGGCAAATGCCGCTTTATATAACAAACATTCGCACATATCACGCATGTACGAGTAAACGAGATGACGAATTTATAATGGACCTCGACATTGTCTATAATGGCGATGCCGACTTTGTTTTAGGAATCAAAAAGGTAAAACTTGGTGTCTCCGATTTTGAGCTCCATGGTCCTCTTCGTGTTATTTTCAAACCACTGGTATCTGACTACAATCCCGTAGGTGGAATAACAGTGTTTTTCCTAAACCGACCCAAAATATCTTTCGAACTGACGAACTTGTTGAGTGTTCTAGACATTCCAGGAATCAAAGGGATTTTAATGGACATTGTTGAAGACGTGGTTGCATCGTTTGTGGTGCTCCCAAATAGAATATCTGTACCACTTGCTTATAATGTTGACGCTGGCGACCTCCAATACCCCATTCCTGACGGAGTTTTACGCGTGGAGATAATCGAGGCGAAAGATTTGATTAAAGCCGATAGGGCACTGATCGGTGAGGGAAGCTCTGATCCCTACTGCATCTTGGAAATTGGAGCACAAAAATTTCGTACCAAAACCAGAAAAAGTAACTGTAATCCAGTATGGAAGGAAACTTTTGAAGCCTTCATTGATAACACAGAGGGCCAGCAGCTGTTCATGAAAGTTTTTGATGAAGATGTTGCATCAAAAGACGAGGAAATAGGTCATGTTGATTGTCATGCCTCACGTGCAATAGAAAAAGGTGTCTCCGATATTTGGCTTCCATTGGAAGGGGTTGATGAAGGTCGCATTCACATTAAACTAAGTTGGTTTACACTGACTTCAAATCCAGACGACGTTCGCCAGGCAACACCTGTTAATCCAACAGTTGCAGCTGTTTTTGTCAAGATCATCTCAGCCATAGATCTTCCCAACGACCTTAAAAAAGAGGCTGATCCCAAGATGTTGCTATGCAACGTTCGCGTTGGCAAGGCAGTGCGTGATACTTACGCAGTAAGCAGTGTTACTCCAACCTGGAATCAAGGATTGCGTTTTTTCGTCAGTAATCCACGTACTGAAAGTGTACGCATCAACATGATGGAAAACGATAAAATTTTGTGTCACGTCAATTTTGACATTAAGCGTATCGAAAATGTCCCTGGCATGGCACACGAAGGGGCCTTCCCACTAACAGGGCCAGGCTTCGAGAGGAGTGCCTTAAAATGCAGGGTCGAACTACGAGCAATGAAGGCACCTGAAGTCCATTCCGTTGAGGGCGACGAAACGAAATCAGAAGAGTCACCTCCAAGCAGTATGACGAAGTCAAAAATTGGAAAAAGTCTTCCGGCTCGTTTGGACACATCTGCTTCTCAGCATTTAGAAACCGAGGCTGATGGTCTGGGTTATAGGAGTGATATGTCTAGCACTTCAGTTAATACAGTTGGAGTGACTTCACTGACATCGCTCGAACCGTCAACAGAGGAACTCTCCTCCCGAGGCGAAGTCAAGCTCGCCTTACGATACGACCACACCAAGACCCAGCTCATAGTCGTCATAATACGAGCCGATTACCTCAAATCGCGTGACGCTGCAAACAAAACAAACCCCTATGTCCGTTTATATCTTCTTCCCGATCAAACCAAGAAGTCAAGACGAAAAACAGTGGCGGTCCGTGGAACTCTGAGCCCAGTATTCAACGAAACATTTGAGTTTCACGTAGGTCTAGAGGAGCTTAAGGATAGAGATTTGGATTTAGCCGTAAAAAATGCCAGGCCTGGTCTGAGAGTGCGCAGAGGCCGCAATTTGATTGGTCGAACGACGATACAGTTATCTGAATTGACTTTGTCTTCGGGTGTGACGATGACTTGTGAACTAAAAAAATGAACAATTCAAGAGATTTGAAAAATATGAGAAACATTTGGATGAAAATTAAGGATCTTACAGTGATCTGCTTCAAGCCTTTTGAAGGTTAAAGTTTTTATCATTTGACAATAGATATTAAGCTATTTAATACCTGAACATTTGTGACAAAGAGGAGGTTTACCGGCGCGGTTTAATCTTAATAACAGGTCGGGAGTCTTGTGACCTTTTTACATGCACAAACTTTTGTTGAAAAAGAAGTGCATTATGTTTTGCATTATGTGCATTTTTCGATGCTATTGCGCAGGAACCTTTGATAATTTTTGACACTGAAGGCACACGATGTAACTTTGTCCGCAATGTTGTGCATGTGCAACGCGGTTGCACGTGCACCGTCTGAGCACTCCTGCAATGTTGCGCTCAACGTACGTTGCAAAAAATGTTGCAGAAGTAGAACTCGATTCTAACCTGCAATGTTGCGCGTAACTGTCGCAAGGGACACGGGAAAACCTACACAGCACTCAGTTGGTGTAATGTCATTCAAAAAATCTTTTGTTTTCTATTGTCTCTCGTTCTATTGTATTACTTGTTTTGTATTATATCTTTATGAATATAATACATCAACTGCGTGCTACGTAGTCTCTCCCGAGTAGACACACGATGCAAATCTATGCTGCACGAAAGAAGTTGCTAGAAACGTTGTATCGTGTGTACGGGCCTTAACAACGCTTGCGCATGCGCAACGGAGATACTCTAGGACGTCTCTCAAACCAAGAGTATATCACAATAAAAAACGGAAGTAAATCCCTGTTACAAGTGTCTAACTGTACTGCTTATATATGAAAAACCGTTGTTGCATTCAATTCTCATTTAGTATCACTCTCTCAAAAAATGGATTTCTTTTGTACAGTAGAATTTCCCTTAAGCGTACGCACTAGGGAATTATCCATAAATGTCCATAATTGGAACTGTCCAGTACGCTATGAGTATAGTCCGTTTTCGTAAGTGGACTCCAGTTGAAAATAAGATCATTAATTGTCCACTTACGGAAACCTTAGCTTTGAACATTTTAATTATAACGCCATCTCGAAATAGTATAAAAGTGTCTACAAAGTCATGAAATGTTTTGTTGACTTAAGAAAAGGGGGAAAATATGGACAAAGTTTATTAATTGTCCATGAGTGTTTGCTCAATTACACGACTCCTACAGTGCACTCAGTGTTGAACATAATCCCACAAACTTCTGCTTGTATCTTGTATACGCCCTGGGCATAATAGACTCCCCTTATACCTCCCCCCCCCCCCCACCCCACCCCCGCCCCAAACCCACCACCACCACCACCCTCACGTAAGCGAAAGAACTGCTGTTTTCCTGTTGTTAATCTCTCACGGTTTTGTGCAAAATTTTCATGTAGCATTTCAATTCAAAAAATGATCATATTTTTCCTTGAGTTATCAAAAACAAGAACAAAACTAAAAGGTTTAACGCGTATTTAGAAACCAGTTTCAATCTCCGTGACATTTCAGGATATCAAGACATTGAGGAATATCAGGACAGTAGATTTCGCTTCTGATTGGCTAACGAATTTCATTGGGGTTATATAAGGAAGGATTGGTACTTTCGTAGTTTATTATATCTTGTATACCTTCAGGTTACCATAGCAACCATGGTAATAACAACTGGTTTCTTATGACTTGAAGTGAGAGGGCAGAAAAAGTGACAAATAAAAATCTTAATTTTATTACGTCCAAAAAACAATTTTTGTGAAAATAAAGTTATTAAATTTGGTTAAAAAGTTTAAGTGCAGTATCACCTGCAACTTGCCATTTTCTCATCTCAGTATTTTAATAAAGTTATGTCAACATCATTATCAGAAGTTGTCATCTATTGTCAGAAAACTTATTCAGCCAATTATAAACCATGGTCTGAGTAACTTTTTCAGCCTTTTAGCAACGGAAGACGCATCTTTGAGAACACTTGGTGAAGATCCCATTTCCTTAGTAACTCTGTCAGAAATAATCCAATTATGAAAAGTGTGAAACTGAAAGTTCAACAAGCCACAAAGGTCTCACTCGAACATCGTACTTATCCGGCTGAAGAGTAGTTGGGAAAATACTCGTTAACAATTCCAGCAAAGACTAAAGACGTATCGAATCTCTTCACCTCCAACAGCTGGCTCAACGGAAAACAAGTTGCAAGTCATCAAGCTACCACACCAAGACACTACGTTTGCTTAAAACATGAACAATTCTACAACGCAACAAACAGTGAGCAACTATTTTGACCATCACTACAGCAACTTCTTGTATTTCGTGATAGTCGTTAATTCTCTCAGCTCGATTCTGACTGCAGTTCTCAACTTTTTAGTGATTTTGACTTTTGCCAAGACAGCTTCTTTGCGAACTCCCTCGTACATTTTAATTCTTAGCTTGGCCATCTCTGACTTGGGCATTGGCGTAGTGACACAACCTGCTAGTTGTATTCGTCTTTTTTCCTGGTTAACGAAAAAGTATTCTTTGTATCAAAGTAGTTTTAATGTTTTGATACGAACGTTTAACGTGCTAGTAACTTGTTCGCTTCTTACGGTGACTTCCATCACTATCGATAGGTTTCTTGCTCTTCAACTACATCTGAGGTACCAAGAACTTGTCACAACCAAGCGGTCTTACATAGTTGTAATAACAATTTGGGTGTTTAGCTTATTGTGGAGTTTTGTACTTGCAATAGGAAGAAATTGGGTCGAAATTATCGACTTTTCTTTCATAAGTGCTGTAATAATTCTTGACCTTTATCTGATGTTGAGAATCTCTCGAGTTATTCGCAGACACCAAGCACAGATTCACGCTGAACAGCATCCACAACAGCCAACCATGAACATGCAAAGATATAAGAAAACTGTTAATGTAATGTACTATATCACTGGTGTATTTCTTGTGTGCTATTTGCCTTTCATGGTAGTTGGTCTTTTGCAGCGTGTACTGAAAGAAGCCGGGATTAGTATGGGAATAGCAGTGTACTATACTCGACAGTTAGCTAATACAATTGTTATGATGAACAGTGCGTTAAATCCATTGATATTTTGCTGGAGAATAGCAGAAATACGTAGTGCTTTGCTTCAGGTATTGCGAAGACAATGACAATACTATGTGCAATTGTTGCTATGTATATATCTTTATAGTCCATAAACTTCGGCCCTCATTCAATAAATGTGCATGCATGTAATTGATGCATCAATTATTAATCAGTAAATGGGTCAATTTTACCTACAAGATAATTTCTTATTGATCTATGCTTCTGTCTCCGCTTCCGCTTACATTTTTCTTGTTTTTGACTTCGACAAGTTAACAGAAGCAGAAAGGTAAGCATAAAAAGGACCGTTTCTTTTTTTACGACGACAGTAGAGCGATCATCTTATATTGTCATTTCTACTCCCGCTTCCGTTGTTCGTGAAAAAATGACATTCTTTAGAAGACTGGACTGCGTAGTTTTTGCAAAGTTGCTGAAACTTTCACGATGAATCTACTTTATATAATTCGTGTGCAATAGAAGGAATTCGTGATGCTGTCTTGATAAGAAGGGAAAGTTTTTAGTTCATTGGTGATTTTATTGTTGCGTTCTTCTACATTTTCCACTAATATATTAGTGTTCCTACATTGTTTATCCCTTACTCACAACTTGTACATACGAAGGATTAATAAAAACCTCATAAATAATACCTAGATTGTAAAGGCAAACGGGGGATTAAATCACTGATTGACTTTTAGTCATAAGTTTGAACAGATGATGTTATGTTCTCAGATAGCTTAAGAATTGGTAATGAACTATTATTTGAAAGAATAACTCAATGGCTGCTAAGCTCATAAAAGAGTGCTTGTAGTTGGAAGAAAGAAGAAGAAATACAAAGGGATGAAATAGGCTTTCTTCATAAAAACACTAACAATGAAAAGAAAAGTGAAAACAAATGAATAAAAACCAGCCGGTAGTGTAGAGAGAACTGAAGACATGCAATACACGACTTTCATAATGGCCGCTGCTATAATTAGCATAAATAGTGAAAAATTACTATTTCTGGAACTGTATCAATTTGAAATTATTAAGATTGTTGATTTTGATAATTTGTGCAATTTTCAAAACAAAACATTAAATCCTTGACAAGATATGGGGATTTAAAATTCTGAAAATGCACCAAAACGAGGCTACCAAGGCTTTTGGTCAAAATGACATACAAAACTCTCTATTTTTGAGAGCGCATGACTTTTTTGATATTGAACCAAAAGTGATAAAATTTTCTGAAAATATTTGTCTTGATGTAATTTCTCACATAGCATTGATAATTTCTTGCACAAGGCCCTCATTTTCTCTACTGGAAAAAACTGAATTATGAAAGCTCTTTTGTGCATTGTGATACAGAGCCCTGAATACTAGTACTGCTCGATAGTGGCGAAAAGGCCTTTACTTGATTAAAAAGCAATGAGCAAAAAAGTTAATTTATTTCTTGTTCTTTCATTAATGGCATATTGAGAGTCTTTCGACGTTTTTTGACGTCACTGACATGAGTGATGGCTGATATCAAACCAACTTGGACCATCTGCCCTGTCCTAGAGTTAGTAAAATTAAGAAGAAAATTCTATTCCCTTTTTTCCTTAAAAATGAATTCAATCAACAAAGCTAAGATTGTGATATAGTTTTTATAACGAACATTAAGGATAGAGGAGTACGACGTTTCGGGGTCCTCATGACTCCATCATCAGGTAAAGAATGAATAATGTACATGGAAATAAGATTCTAAGGATTTATTTATAATTTAGTGACATACCTATTAGTCTGAACAATGCCTTTTGTTTGTTCTTTGTACAATCAGTATTCATTCTTTACCTGATGATGGAGTCATGAGGACCCCGAAACGTCGTACTCTTCTATCCTTAATTTTCGTTATAAAAATGAATTCCCAGTCAAAATTTCTGTAGTGAAATTCAGGGACCTATTCTTGGTCTACTCAACACTTAAATTGAGAAAAGTTTATGTCGACAAAAATTGGAGAGGTTTTATACGGCAGCGCTCGAGACTTCTCCCAGATCAGACTTTCCCAAGTGTTTACACCAGGCTATGGAAACACGGAAATAAGTTTTATTTTTGTTTTATAAAATAAATGAAGAGAAAAGAGTGAAAAATCTATCACGTTTTTGAGGGCAAGTAATTATCCCTACGTTTCAAAGACAAAAACTGTCTAATCAACGTTGTCATTTTACAGTCGATCCACGAGCTCAAAAATTCAGGAGAAACTTTCGCAAAAAGAAAGAAAAGCGCCACTTTCTAAGGACAAAATAACTCCCCATTATTTCTAAGAGTTCGGAGACAACAACGAGCCGGATGTTCTTTAATTGAAAAGTCGTAAAATGGATAAAAACTATGATAACGATAATTCTTAGACCTGTGATGATGGAAAGAGCAACCAAGTCATGAGTGAAACTATGCCGAGCCGACAAGGTCATTTTGTGTGGAAAAAAATGCTATTTATGGAGCTTTGTGATTTTTATTCAAGCTCGATTTTTGTTGTCTCGTTGAAAAACAATCTTTCGATCGAGATGAATGAACTGGCCGACAGAAAACTTTTTGGTGTCGTTATCTAAATGATTTTCCCGCCTTATTTACTATTAATATTTTGCATTTATTGTAAATATGATTTAGGGATATTAAATAAAGTAATTTAAGTTTTGAAAACGTTATGCTTGTCTCCTATTTCTGTGCCTTTTGGGCTAGAACTTTTCATTTTAGCGTAGCTACTGTACTTTTACCTTTTTGCAGTGTTCATTGAATTCAGTTTTCAGTCTGTAGATTTTGGTTTTATAAATTGACAAACACTTCCTCTTCTATTTTTGTCAGCAGAGTTTTGGTGTTTTCTATTTTGTTTCTAAAGTATTACGTTCAAATTATTAAACACGGAAAAACATTTTTTGCGCGATTGATTGTAATGAGCTCGAGCGGCACTGAGTTTTCAGAGTTTTTCTTGAAAAAAGGATAAAGAAATCAAAGGAGAATCAAATTTGCTCTTACTTCATCAATGCTTTCTCGAACAAGTGTTTGGTGAAAGTTGCCCATTTAATATTGTATTCTTACATTTTTAAACCCTATTTTGTTTGCAAACTTTGCTCTAGCCAAAGATCCCGACGTCACAATCGTGTTTACATAGCCTCATGTAAACACGCTAGCTCTTTAACCAATCAGAGCGCGCGTAGTAAGTATCTTAGTTATTTTAGAAAATATTACTAGTACTCTTTTTGGCGTCAATATCTTAATAACTATTCATTCATTGAGACCTGATTGTCAAACTGATTGCATCACTTCAACCAACGTATAGCAGAACACCAACAGAAGACGAGCTCAATTGGCAAGCAAATACGCAATAAACATGGCCTCGACCATCTGAGTGCAAGAAATGATTTCAATGTCCTGAAGAGATGCAAAATTCGATTGGACTGTTTAATCTTTGAAATGCTGTTGTTTAAAGATCGTAAACCGCCAGATTTTAATATGCAAACAGACTAAGAGGGAAGTTATCTATTTAGAACTTAAATAACCATCTCATTAAGAACAACACCTTATGTTTTCTTTGGTATTTGTATGCGCATAATTATCTTTACCTGATGATATTGTCAGAATGAAATCGAAAACTGTGCATGTTATGCTCATTAAATCAATATTGGCAAAGAGGGCTATTTACTTGATTAAAAAACAATAAGCAAAAAAGAACATCTTGATTTTTCGTTTCCTATTTCTTTTTCCTTGTGCTTTCATTAATGGAATATTCTTTTAATTTCGACGTTTCTTGACGTCAACGTAATTTGACCTAAGTAATGGTTGATATCAAACCGACTTGAACCATCTGTCCTATCGTCCAGCTGCTAGTAAAAGAAGAAAAATTATATTCCTTTTTGTTCTTAAAAATGAATTCCCAGTCAAATTTTTCTGTACAGTACTTCAGGGATCTATACTTGGTCTACTCAACACTAAAATTGAGAGAAAGTTTGGTATAAAAATGTTAACCATACAAAAACAAAACCAGTTAAGACAACTTATTATCATTTTTGGCGTCAATATCTCCCTACTGAATATATGTGTAATTATTTAGTAATTAATCTATTGACATCTCATTGTCAAAATTGTCATAATAAAAAATAAAAATAAAAGAAGTATGACGTAGCCTGCAAGCCCAGAGGAGGGCTATAGCGGGCAATAACACAAAAACAAAACCACTAAAGATCATGCACTTATACCATTTTTTGTGTCAATATCTCAGTACTAAATGTGTGTGTAATTATTTAGTAATTAATCCATTGAGACCTCTTTGTCAAAATAGGGCACCAGTTGATAACAGTCAATTCTTTGTAATTTTCTGAATGGTTTACCCTGCTTAAATAAAAGTATCTATCTATCTATCTATCTATCTATCTATCTAAAATTGTCATAATAAAAAATAAACATAAAAGAAGTATGAATAAAATTACTTTAAAAAGGGAAAATGCTGAAGGAATCAGTAGCAGCCGTAGCAGGCAATAGCAATTGAGAATTATTCAATTATAATTCAAGAGCGTTCAGTTATCACTTGTGAAAAAAGAACTGTATTTATAAGACAGTTACTGATCAATATGCAATTTTCATGGTGAAAGGTACATTTAGTCTATATTTAAGAGATATATAAAACGGTTTTCCGTGTTTATATAGCCTGATCTTAACACTCGCCTACGGCTCGTGCTTTACCTACGCTCTCTCGCGTTCTTCGAATATCACAAAAAAGGCTATATACTGTAAACACGGAAAAGCGTTTTATATTTCTTTTATAAAATAATCCAGCAATAATCGAGGCAATATTTTGATGAAAAAACGGCTGTAGAATACCAGGAATCTATGCGAATAGCCTAGAAAACAAGCTATATTCAATTTTGAAAAAAATAGGTAATTGCCCTATCGCATAATGACGTCACACCAAAACATTCTATTGTTTTGACGCTAAGGATTATGGTCGCCAGAGGGGATCAGAGTGATTGCATATCAAATAAAATGCAGATGAGCAATCACTGATACATGATATATATCAAAACACGATACATTGAAGTTCTACTTCGAAAAGGAATATTAATAGGTCCCAATTTCCACTATTTCTGAGCATCTATCCCCAATGTAAACAAACTGTGACGTCATTATGCGATAGGGCAATTGAAGATCTGAAATGGACAATTTCACCCTCAAGTAACGAGCTGGGAGTTTTAATATATTTACCATGATATTCACAGTCAAAAATAAATGATGGTGACGTCATGAAACACCGCTCTTCATACCTTCCCACGTACAGCATGTATACAATTTGTCTGCGCATGTCTGTGTTTTGGGCTTGAAATTCATTTGCATATCGAATGCAAGAAATTTTATGTTGACACGCAATATTTGGCTGGCTATCTCGTTCTTCAAAATTATGTTCAACTACCGAAATACTGAGACAACTAAAACATGAGCAGTCTACCTACCGCTAGTGCGCTGTGGATAACTATCCAGATCGAAGGCACCCCAGATGGGAAAATATCACGCGTCAAAGTCAGTAGAAAGTTGTGAGAAGAACCAGAACTCCGCACTTTCGAGTAATATTGTGGGCGCTAAATTTATATGTAAGGTACGTTAAACAGTGGAAGCCATTAACAACAAGTTACTGTGCAGATTAGACCCGATAAGGGTATTTTAGACTCCATCGATCGTTTAATAATTAGCCATGTTTACTGGAATGTCGTACTTTTTCGCTCAAAATTCGTGCAATTCACTTTCAAAATTTGACATCTTAGACTGCGCGCCCCAGCAAATTTATTTAGTAATTCGCTTTTTCCACGTTTCTTTCTTGCAAAACTGAGCTTTTTTAGTCCAAACTCGTGGTCCCTACATGTGATCTAAAGCATTTTTGTGAACGTGTTTCCAAGCACGTTGTTTGCATGGAAAATTCAGCGATGAATTTATTGCTCTTTTATAAAGTATAAAACGCTGCTTCATACGGCACAAACTGTATGCCTCACCATGTATAAAAATAGGTCATTAAATTCTAGATATATGTTGCAGATTATAAAATATAGGCTACCGAATTTAGTCAATTTTAACAAGGCTTGAACCCAGCTGTAAACATTGCTTGAAATCACATGGAGGGACCAGGAGTTTCCACCAAGAAAGCTCTGTTTTACAAGAACCAAGCATGGTAAAGGCGTATTATCAAATAATTTTGCTGGGGGGCGCTGTCAAAGATGTAAAATTTTCAGAATGAATTGCAAGAATTTTGCGCGAAAAAGTACGAGATTCCAGTAAACATGGCTAATTATTCAACAATCAGTGAAGTCCAGAGTACTCTTATTGGATCCAATTCACACAGTACCATGTTGGTAATGACATCCAGTACTAAATTTACCTTATACACGAATTCAACGCCAACATTATAACTCGAAAATGCGGAGTTCTGGTTCTTCTCACAACTTTCTACTGACTTTGACGCGTGATATTTTCCCATCTGGGGTGCCTTTGATCTGGATAGTTATCCACAGCGCACTAGCGGTAGGTAGACTGCTCATGTTTTAGTTGTCTCAGTATTTCGGTAGTTGAACACTATTTTGAAGAACGAGATAGCAAGCCAAATATTGCGTGTCAACATAAAATTTCTTGCATTCGATATGCAAATGAATTTCAAGCCCAAAACACAGACATGCGCAGACAAATTGTATACATGCTCCCACGTACGAAACATTCGAGATCGCTATCAAACATTGAGCCCAGACCTCATTCGTGCGTAACACAGGAGTCCCGCATCAAGATTAGTGTCGCTGCTCGCTGCAATTTATGAAGTGAGGCTAAATAACAGCATTCTAACTAGTCTAATTTTGCGAAGGTGCAACTATTTCATGCAAAATTTCCAGCATTGTTACCGGGCTGGCTCTATGGGGATTTTTCTAGCCCCGCATTGGTTGCCGAGATCTTGGAACCTAGTATAAACGTAAAGGAATTTCTACAAAGAAAACAGGCTGAGCCAAGATCTTGGTAAAGCAGCGCAGGCTATATAGCTATGGGCTCGTGGGCTCCTACCTTGAAGAGTTTCAAGGCATTTTCCAACGCTCTAATTTCGTCGTCAAATGCAAATAAAAACGTTGACTTAAGGGAATCTTCTTCTCCCTGTTTTCTTCTTTCAAAACAACAACAATGCAGAAAATAAACTCGAATTCCCTTTTTATACAATTTACATAAAACGTGAACAACATGCACAAGAACTTGAAACTGAACATAAGACCATATCGAGTCTATTGAATTTATTGAGTGAAGTTTGGTTCACACTAGCGAAATAACGACATAATTGTAACGGCGAAGTCACGCAAGTGCAAACCACACTTACATCAATATTGCAATAAAATGGTTTAGATCTTTGCAGAATGGAATAAAATAAGTTTATTAGTCGACAAGACAGGTAAACATTCAGATGAAAGATATTGTCCCTTAATTTGCAAAAAGTAGAACAAGAATAAAAGGTTTACGACTTATCAAGAAACCAGTTTTAATCTACTGTCCGTGATGGATATTTCATAATATCAAGACACTGTCCTGACAGGACAACAGATCTCGATTCTGATTGGCTAGGCAATTTTTTGGGGATAGTGATTATAAAGGAAGGATTCTTAAGCTTGTTAAAAAAGCTTTTAATTTTTTTTTTCTTAAAATTTCCGTATCACCTGCAACTTTGCTATTTTTCATCATTATTCAAATAAAAGTAACGTCAAAATCATTTTCAGAAGTTGATGTCATCTATTGTCACTGATTAATCAGCCAGTTATAAAACATGGTCTGAGCAACATTTTCAACATTTCAACGGAAGACGCATCTTTGAGAATATTCGGTGAAGTTCATTTCCTTAGTAACTCTGTCAGAATTAATCGACTTATGAAAAGAGTGCAAACAAAGTTTAACAAACCACCAAGGTCTCATTCAATCATCGTACTTATTCGAAGATACATCTTTGGAAATACACTCGTTAACCATTTCAACAAAAATCGAATCTTCTTACCAACAACTGGCTCAACTGAAGACAAGTTGCAAGCCATAACACCAAGACGCTACGTTTGCTTAAAACATGAACAATTCTACAACGCAACAAACAGTGAGCAACTTTTTTGACCATCACTACAGCAACTTCCTGTATTTTCTGATAGTCGTCAATTCTCTCAGCTCGATTCTGACTGCAGTTCTCAACTTTTTAGTGATTTTGACTTTTGCCAAGACAGCTTCTTTGCGAACTCCCTCGTACATTTTAATTCTTAGCTTGGCCTTCTCTGACTTGGGCATTGGTGTAGTGACACAACCTGCTAGTTGTATTCGTCATATTTTCTGGTTAACGGAGAATTATTCTTTGTATCAAACTAGTTTAAACGTTGTGATACGAACGTTTAACGTGCTAGTAACTTGTTCGTTTCTTACGGCGACTTCCATCACTATCGATAGGTTTCTTGCTCTTCACCTACATCTGAGGTACCAAGAACTTGTCACAACCAAGCGCTCTTACATAGTTGTAATAACAATTTGGGTGGTTAGCTTAGTGTGGAGTTTTGTACCTGAAATAGAAAGAAATTGGGTCTACATTATCGACAATTCTTTAACAATTGCTGTAATAATTCTTGACCTTTATCTGATGCTGAGAATCTCTCGAGGGATTCGTAGGCACATGGAACAGATCCATGTCCAACAGCATCCACAACAGCCAAGCATGAACATGCAAAGATATAAGAAATCTGTTAGAACCATGTACTATATCACTGGTGTATTTCTAGTGTGTTTTTTGCCTGCCATGGTAGTTGGTCTTTTGCACCGTGTACTAAAGGAAGCTGGGATACGTATGGGAATAGCAGTGTTTTATGCTGGACATTTAGCTCATACAATTGTTATGATGAACAGTGCGTTGAATCCACTTATTTATTGCTGGAGAATACAAGAAATACGGAACGCTTTGCTTGAGGTATTGCGGAGACAGTGACAATGATATTATGTACAATTGTTCTTATGTATATAAGTTGTTGAGTTAATAAACTCCTTCATTCAAGAAATGTACAAATAATTGATGATTGATCAATAAATGGCACAATTTACCTCCAGAGAATTTTGTTAAAGATTTATGTTTCAAGATTAGGCAAGATTAGTGTCGCTGCTCGCTGCAATTTATGGAGTGAGGCGTAATAACAGCATTCTAACTAGTATACTTTTGCGAAATTGCAACTATTTCATACAATATTTCCAGCACTGTTTCCGAGCTGGCTCTGGCTATATAGGGATTTTTCCAGCCTGCAAAAAAACCTTTCATTATACAATTTACAATGAACGCGCACAATAAACCACTTGCAGTACCTCGGAATGCAGCTCAATTTGGAGGACAAAACAATAGGTTCTAATTTGCTGGAGCTCTTGAAATTCTTTTGCTTTGTCCTCCCAATTGAGCTGCTTTAACGCCATGAAAGTGGTCTTTATGCACAACAACTTGAAAAACATAAGACAAATAACGACATAACGGCGAAGTCACACAAGCTCTCACACCAAGACGCCACATTTGCTCAAAACATGAACAATTCTACAACGCAACAAACAGTGGGCAACTATTTTGACCATCATTACAGCAACTTCCTGTATTTCGTGATAGTCGTCAATTCTCTCAGCTCGATTCTGACTGCAGTTCTCAACTTTTTAGTGATTTTGACTTTTGCCAAGACAGCCTCTTTGCGAACTCCCTCGTACATTTTAATTCTTAGCTTGGTCATCTCTGACTTGGGCATTGGTGTAGTGACACAACCTGCTAGTTGTATTCTTCATATCTCAAGGTTAACGGAGAATTATTCTTTGTATCACACTAGTTTAAGCGGTGTGATACGAACGTTGTATGTGCTAGTAACTTGTTCGTTTCATACGGTGACTTTCATCACTATCGATAGGTTTCTTGCTCTTCACCTACATCTGAGGTACTAAGAACTTGTCACAACCTAGTGCTCTTACGTAATTGTAATAACAATTTGGGTGGTTAGCTTATTGTGGAATTTTGTACCTGAAATAGAAAGGAATTGGATCCACATTCTCGATTTGTCTTTAACAGGTGCTGTAATAATCTTTGACCTATATCGTGGGATTCGTAGGCTAATAGAAAAGCTTCGTGTCCAACAGAATCCAGATCAGCCAACGTACCATGAGAATGCGAAGATTGAGAAATCTGTATCACTGGTGTATTTCTTGTGTGTTATTTGCCTTTAATAGTATTTACTCTTTTGAAACACATGCATGTACTAAAGGAAACCGGGATTAGTAAGGGAATAGCAGTGTATTATGCTGACGATTTAACTCATACAATTCTTATGATAAACAGTGCGTTGAATCCATTGATTTATTATGGACAATTGTTCCTATGTATATAAGTTGTTAAGTTCATAAACTCCTTCATTCAATAAATGTGTAAATAATGGATGATTGATCAATAATTAAATGGATCAAAATTCCGTCTCCACTTCCGCTTAGGTGTTTCTTGTTTTCAATTCGACATCAAGCGACAAAAGCAGAAACGTCACTGGAAATGTTTGCCCCTTTCCTATGATAGGAAATATCTCATAAAATGTAGGGAAATACATTACCTGCATATTTCCTAGATATCTCCTACCATAGGAAAATGAAAAGGTAGGAAATATCTACTCAAGCATGTTAAGGCCTGGAAATGCTTTGTGGGGGGTCTAAAATCAATCTTATTTTTGTTCTTTAATCGTTTTTGTTTCAAACCTTACAAAAATTGGCATGGGCATATAACTAGATGTCCTTAAGATTTTAGGGTGAAAACTTTTAAGATAAGGTGATCACGTGACCACGATCTTGGCTCCCATCAACCCAAAAAATTTGATTTAAAACGCGGAGATGGATGTCATGTGTAGGTAGAACTTAATGGTATATTTTCACTTCTCCCTAAGAGATGTATACGAATCTGCCTTAATACCTGAACTATCTAACGAGCAAAGATAGTTCAGGTATTAAGGCAGATTCGTATACATCTCTTAGGGAGAAGTGAAAATATACCATTAAGTCCTACCTACACACGACATCCATCTCCGCGTTTTAAATCAAAATTTATGGGTTGATGGGAGCAAGGATCGTGGTCACGTGATCACTTAATCTAAAAACTTTTCACCCTAAAATCTTAAGGTCGTCAAGTTACATGCCCATGCCAATTTTTGTAAGGTTTGAAACGTAAACGACTACAGAATAAAAATAAATTGATTTTAGACCCCCCACAAAGCATTTCCAGGCCTTAACATGCTTGAGTAGGAAAATGCAATTTCCTATGATGGGAAATATCCAAGAAACATATACGAAAATGTATTTGATTTTTAATATTGGTTTTACGCGGCGGTTTTACCAACAGAAGACGAGCTCAATTGGCAAGTATGTACGCAATGAATTAACATTGCCTCGTTCGACTATCTGAGTGCAAGAAATTTCAATGTCCTGAAGAGATGCAAAACTCGATTGAACTGTTTAATCTTTGAAATGTTGCTGATTAAAGATCGTAAACCGCCAGATTTTAATATGCAAACAGACTAAGAGGGAAGTTATCTATTTAGAACTGAAATAACCATCTTATTAAGAACAATACCTTGTGTTTTCTTTGGTATTTGTATGCGCATAATTATCTTTGCCTGGTGATATTTACCTGAATGAAACCGAAAACTGTGCATGTTATCCTCATTAAATCGATATTGGCAAAGAGGACTATCTACTTGATTAAAAACAATCAGCAAAAAAGAACATCTTGATTTTTCGTTTCCTATTTCTTTTTCCTTGTGCTTTCATTAATGGAATATTTTATTTTCGACGTTTCTTGATGTGAAGGGAATTTGACCTAAGTAATGGTTAATTGATATCAAACCGACTTGAACCATCTGCACTATTGTACAGCTGCTAGTAAAAGAAGAAAAATTATATTCCTTTTTTGTTCTGTTTTGTTTTGTTTTTAAAAATGAATTCCCAGTCCAATTTTATTCTATAGTGTACTTCAGGGATCTATACTTGGTCTACTCAATACTAAAATTGAGAGAAGGCTATGTTTAGAAAAGGTTAATCACACAAAAACAAAACCACTAAAGATATAACTTATACCATTTTTGGTGTCCGAATATCTCAGTATTAAATGTATGTGTAATCAAAATTGTCATAATAAAAAATAGAAATAAAAGAAGTATGAATAAAATTACTTTAAAAAGGGAAAATGCTGAAGGAATCAGTAGCAGCCGTAGTAGGCAATAGCAATTGAGAATGATTCAATTATTCAAGAGCGTTCCGAGTTATCAATTGTGAAAAAAGAACTGGTTTTTTTATAAGACAGTTAGTGATCCATATGCAATTTTCATGGTGAAAGGTGCATTAAGTCTATATTTATTGCTGTAGAATACCAGAAATCTATACGAATAGCCTAGAAAAGAAACTATATTCCATTTGGAACAAATTTGATAATTGGAGATCTGAAATGGAATTTTTTTTCATTAAGTAATGAGCTGGGAGCTTTAATATATTTACCATGATATTCACTGTCAAAAATACATGACGGTAAAGTCATGAAACACCGCTCTCCATACGTGCCTAGGTACGAAACATTCGAGATCGCTATCAAACATTGAGCCCAAACCTCATTCGTGCGTACCACAGGAGTTCCGCATCAAGATTAGTGTCGCTGCTCGCTGCAATTTATGAAGTGAGGCGAAATAACAGCATTCTAACTAGTATACGTTTGCGAAAGGGCGACTATTTCATACAATCTTTTCAGCACTGTTACCGGGCTAGCTCTGGCCATGTAGGGATTTTTCCAGCCCGCATTGGTTGCCGAGATCTCGGAACCTAGTATAAACGTAATGGAATTTACAGGCTGATCCTCCGGGGGCACTCCATTGTAAAAAGATCGGGTATGCTCGTCGTATCTCTTAGGGGTAAAAATCAGCTATTTGGTGTCTTTTAGGGTGAAGTCATGCAAGTGAAAACCAAACTTACATCAATATTGCAATAAAATGGTTTATAATTAGATCTTTGCAGAATGGAATAAAAAATAATTTATTAGTCGACTAGACAGCTAAACTTTCAGATCAGATGAATGATATTGTCCCTTAATAATTTGTCAAAAAGTAGAACAAAAATATAAGGTTTACGGCTTATTTAGAAACCAGTTTCAATCTACTGTCCGTGCTGGATATTTCAGAATATCAAGACACTGTCCTGACAGGACAACAGATCTCGATTCTTTTTGGCAAACTAATTTTATTGGTATGATAAAAGGAAGGATTCTTAAGCTTGTTAAAAAAAAGTTTTTATTATTTATTTATTCTTAAAAGTGCCGTATCACCTGCACCTTTGCTATTTTGTCATATTTATTCAAATAAAGATAACGTCAAAATCATTGTCAGAAGTTGATGTCATCTATTGTCAGATTAACTAGCCAGTTATAAAACATGCTCTGAGTAACATTTTCAACATTTCAACGGAAGACGCGTCTTTGAGAATACGGTGAAGATCCCATTTCCTTAGTAATTAACTCGGTCAGAAATAAACGACTTATGAAAAGAGTGGAAACAAATTAAGTTTAACAAGCCACCAAGTTCTCACTCAAACATCGTACTTATTTGAAGATACATCTTTGGGAATAACAGGCTAGCTCGCTAACGATTCCAGCAAAGACCGAATCTTCTTACCAACAACTGACTCAACCGAAGACAAGTTGCAAGCCATAACACCAAGACGCAACGTTTGCTTAAAACATGAACAATTCTACAACGCAACAAATAGTTAGCAAATATTTTGACCATCACTACAGCAACTTCCTGTATTTCGTGATAGTCGTGAACTCTCTCAGCTCGATTCTGACTACAGTTCTCAACTTTTTAGTGATTTTGACTTTTGCCAAGACAGCTTCTTTGCGAACTCCCTCGTACATTTTAATCCTTAGCTTGGCCATCTCTGACTTGGGCATTGGTGTAGTGACACAACCTGCTATCTGTATTCATCATATTTCCTGGTTAACGAGGAACCATTCTTTGTATCAAACTAGTTTAAATGTTCTGAAACGAACGTTTAACGTGCTAGTAACTTGTTCGTTTCTTACTGTGACGTCCATCACTATCGATAGGTTTCTTGCTCTTCACCTACATCTGAGGTACCAAGAACTTGTCACAACCAAGCGGTCTTACATAGTTGTAATAACAATTTGGGTGGTCAGCTTATTGTGGAGTTTTGTAGCTGAAATAGAAAGGAATTGGATCTACATTATCGATTATTCTTTAACAAGTGCTGTAATAATTCTTGACCTTTATCTGATGCTGAGAATCTCTCGAGGGATTCGTAGGCACATGGAACAGATCCATGTCCAAATGCATCCACAACAGCCAACCATGAACATGCAAAGATATAGGAAATCTGTCAGAACCATGTACTATATCACTGGTGTATTTCTAGTGTGTTTTTTGCCTGCCATGGTAGTTGGTCTTTTGCACCGTGTACTAAAGGAAGCTGGGATACGTATGGGAATAGCAGTGTTTTATGCTGGACATTTAGCTCATACAGTTGTTATGATGAACAGTGCGTTAAATCCATTGATTTATTGCTGGAGAATACAAGAAATACGGAACGCATTGCTTGAGGTATTGCGGAGACAATGACAATAATATTATGTACAATTGTTCGTATATGTATATAAGTTGTTGAGCTCATAAACTCCCTCATTCAAGAAATGTACAAATAATTGATGATTGATCAATAAATGGCACAATTTACCTCCAGAGAATTTTGTTAAAGATTTATGTTTCCGCCTCGTCTTCCGTCTTTCGTCTCGGCTGCGCCTCGTGCTTCTCCTAACACTTCTCTCGTCTTCTTACAATTCCCGAGTGCTTCTATAACTCAACATAGCACGCTGCCTCGTTTCCTATTTCTACAAAGTAGAATACCAGGAATCTATACGAATAGCCTAGAAAAATAAATTATATTCCATTTTGAAAAAAATAGGTAATTGACGACCTGAACTGGACAATTTCACCC
The DNA here is from genome assembly GCA_029948255.1 of Telmatactis stephensoni. Lineage (NCBI taxonomy): Eukaryota > Metazoa > Cnidaria > Anthozoa > Actiniaria > Isophelliidae > Telmatactis > Telmatactis stephensoni. The sequence goes on from JALIZF010001666.1 coordinate 354,828, forward strand.
TCAAGTAATGTGCTGGGAGTTTTGATATATTGACCATGATATCCAAAGTCTAACATATGGACGGTAACGCCATGAAACACCACTCTCCAGTGGTGATCGCTAGCAAACATTGAGCCAGACCTCATTCGTGCGTAACGCAGTATTCCCGCGGCAAGATTAGTGTCGCTGCTCGCTGCAATTTATGAAGTGAGGCGTAATAACAAATATCGTGTTTAAATAAAGTTGATGTATGTATGTATGTATGTATGTATGTAATAACAGCATTCTAACTAGTATACTTTTGCGAAATTGCAACTATTTCACACAATATTTCCAGCACTGTTTCCGAGCTGGCTCTGGCTATATAGGGATTTTTCCAGCCTGCAAAAAAACCTTTCATTATACAATTTACAATGAACGCGCACAATAAACCACTTGCAGTACCTCGGAATGCAGCTCAATCTGAAGGACAAAACAATAGGTTCTAATTTGCTGGAGCTCTTGAAATTCTTTTGCTTTGTCCTCCCAATTGAGCTGCTTTAACGCCATGAAAGTGGTCTTTATGCACAAGAACTTGAAAAACATAAGACAAATAACGACATAACGGCGAAGTCACACAAGCTCTCACACCAAGACGCCACATTTGCTCAAAACATGAACAATTCTACAACGCAACAAACAGTGGGCAACTATTTTGACCATCATTACAGCAACTTCCTGTATTTCGTCATAGTCGTCAATTCTCTCAGCTCGATTCTCACTGCAGTTCTCAACTTTTTAGTTATTTTGACTTTCGCCAAGACAGCTTCTTTGCGAACTCCCTCGCTCGTACATTTTAATTCTTAGCTTGGCCATCTCTGACTTGGGCATTGGTGTAGTGACACAACCTGCTAGTTGTATTCTTCATATCTCAAGGTTAACGGAGAATTATTCTTTGTATCACACTAGTTTAAGCGTTGTGATACGAACGTTGTATGTGCTAGTAACTTGTTCGCTTCTTACCGTGACTTTCATCACCATTTCTTGCTCTTCACCTACATCTGAGATACCAAGAACTTGTCACAACCTAGTGCTCTTACGTAATTGTAATAACAATTTGGGTGGTTAGCTTATTGTGGAATTTTGTACCTGAAATAGAAAGGAATTGGATCCACATTCTCGATTTGTCTTTAACAGGTGCTGTAATAATCTTTGACCTATATCGTGGGATTCGTAGGCTAATAGAAAAGCTTCGTGTTCAACAGAATCCAGATCAGCCAACGTACCATGAGAATGCGAAGATTGAGAAATCTGTATCACTGGTGTATTTCTTGTGTGTTATTTGCCTTTAATAGTATTTACTCTTTTGAAACACATGCATGTACTAAAGGAAACCGGGATTAGTAAGGGAATAGCAGTGTATTATGCTGACGACTCAAGCTACTTAAGGCCTGGGTCATAAGAGTTTTAAGAATTAAACGTTTTTATTTATAACTTGGCAGAAATTGCTTAAGTTTGTATAGAGCCTCGTAAAGGCATGGCATTTGTGGTTCTTCATTTTTTTAGCTGAATGGTTTGGTGATCACGTGACTTGTGACGTCATAATTGAAAAAAGTAGTAAAAATGCTTTCCGGCTCCCAGTGTTTGATATCGGAAAATTCTGAGTGCAAAACCTTGAAGGCCACTATTGGTCCATTCCCATTCTAATTGGAGAATAGAACATTGTTGCAACTAACAGAAGATATAGGCGAAAAAGTATTTTTTGAGTTTGATCACGTGACCTGTTTCGCACAATAACTCCTCAAGAAATCGGAAATGTCATACTATCCAGCTAGATATGTAAAAAGGACACCAATTAGAACTGATAAACAGTGTTTTCTTTTATCTACCGATAAAACTCGCAACCGGAGCCCTGAAAGAGCGATTCAGGGCTTAAGATTCCATAATTGGTCACGTGACCAATCTTAATAAGGATTGTCAAGCTTAAGTTCTTTTTCACATCAATTTATTTCAACACACCAAGTTTTAAAGTATTTCATCAAGAAAAGGTAAAGAAAAGGTAAATTAAAGTTCAGGTTTAAAATCTTGCCTGACCCAGGCCTTAAGTGGCTTGAGGATTTAACTCATACAATTTTTATGATAAACAGTGCGTTGAATCCATTGATTTATTGCTGGAGAATACAAGAAATACGGAACGCTTTGCTTCAGGTGTTGCGCAGACAATGACAATAATATTATGTACAATTGTTCAATTGTATATAAATTGTTAAGTTCATAAACTCCTTCATTCAATAAATGTGTAAATAATGGATTAGAAGAAGAAGAACTTAGTGGACACTGAAACATTTTATAAATAGTTTGTTCAAATCTCTTCTCGTTTTTAAAAGTTCTTCATTGTTTCTAATTTTTCGAATTGCATGTAACAAATATTATTATAACTAGATTTCATTTTTAAATTTGTAATATTATTCTGAAAAACCCTAAGGGAGAAATAATAAAGTTGTATTGTATTGGATGATTGATCAATAATTAAATGGATCAAAATTCCGTCTCCACTTCCGCTTAGGTGTTTCTTGTTTTCAATTCGACATCAAGCGACAAAAGTAGAAACGTCACTGGAAATGTTTGCTCCTTTCCTATGATAGGAAATATCTCATAAAATGTAGAAAAATACATTTCCTACAATTTCTTTGCTATTTCCTATCATAGGAAAATGGAAAGGTAGGAAATATCTAGGAAAATGCAATTTCCTATGATGGGAAATATCTAAGAAATATGTAGGAAAATGTATTTGATTTTTAATGTTGGTTTTACGCGGCAGTTTTACCAACAGAAGACGAGCTCAATTCACCGATCCCGCATCCATTGTTCTGCCTCCGTAGTTACTGTTGCTACGTCGGACAAGCTAACATGTTTTTTGATGTACAACCTGATACAGGCACCCGATTGCTGAAATTTGTAAAGGTCTTTCTGAGACTGGGTGCATTCTAAAGGAACATCAAGAAATCGTGTGATAATATCTAAAACATCTTCGAATTCGAGTTTTGTTGCTCGGACATTTACTATTCCATTGGGAAAACCATCCATTTTTTAGTGGCCATTCAAGCAAAGCCGGGATCGGTGTATTGGCAAGTATGTACGCAATGAACATGGCCTCGTCCGACTATCTGAGTGCAAGAAATTTCAATGTCCTCAAGAGATGCAAAACTCGATTGAACTGTTTAATCTTTAAAATGTTGCTGATTAAAGATCGTAAACCAAACTTCAACTGAATGTGCAAACAGACTAAGAGGGACGTTATCTATTTAGAACTTAAATAACCATCTTATTAAGAACAACACCTTATGTTTTCTTTGGTATTTGTATGCGCATAATTATCTTTACCTGGTGATATTGTCAGAATGAAACCGAAAACTGTGCATGTTATCCTCATTAAATCGATATTGGCAAAGAGGACTATTTACTTGATTAAAAATCAATAAGCAAAAAAGAACATCTTGATTTTTCGTTTCCTATTTCTTTTTCCTTGTACTTTCATTAATGGCGGAATATTCTATTTTCGACGTTTCTTGGTGTCAACGTAATTTGACCTAAGTAATGGTTGATATCAAACCAACTTGAACCATCTGCCCTATCGTACAGCTGCTAGTAAAAGAAGTAAAAATTCTATTTCTTTTTATTCTTAAAAATGAATTCCCAGTCAAATGTTTTTGTGGTGTACTTAGCTTCAGGGATCTATGCTTGGTCTACTCAGTACTAAAATTGAGAGAAGGTTATGTTTAGAAAAGGTTAACCACACACAAACAAAACCACTTATTTATAATTAAGATATAACTTATACCATTGTCTGTGTCAATATCTCAGTACTGAATATATGAGTAACTATTTTAAAATATAATCCACTGAGATCTCATTGTCAAAATTATTGTCTAAATAAAGCACGAACTTGAACGTTTTTCCATATTCACTATGGCTGCGAGGTAAGCAGGAATAAAGAAGTATGAATTAATTACTTAAAAAAGAGAAAATGCTGAAGCAATCAGTAGTAGCCGTAGTAGTAGCCGTAGCCTGCGAGCCCAAAGCAGGGCTATAGAAGGCATAGAAATTGAGAAGTATTCAATAATTCAAGAGCGTTCAGTTAATTATCAGTTGTGAAAAAAGAACTGTTTTTGACAAGACATTTACTGCATGATCAATATGCAATTTTCATGGTGAAAGGTGCATTAAGTCTATATTTAAGAAATATAAAACGGTTTTCCGTGTTTATATAGCCTGATCTTAACACTCGCCTACGGCTCGTGCTTTACCTACGCTCTCTCGTGTTCTTCCAACATCACAAGTGTTTACATCAGGCTATATGAACACGGAAAACCGTTTCAGTATATTTCTTTTATAAAATAATCCAGCAATAATCGAGACAATATTTTGATGAAAAACGGCTGTGGAATACCAGAAATCTATGCGAATAGCCTAGAAAAGAAGCTATATTCAATTTTGAAAAAACAAATTAGGTAATTGAAGATCTAATATGGACGATTTCACCCTCAAGTAACGAGCTGGGAGTTTGGATATATTTACCATGATATTCACAGTCAAAAATAAACGACGGTGACGTCATGAAACACCGCTGTCCATACGTGCCCAGGTACGAAACATTCGAGATCGCTAGCAAACTTTGAGCCCAGACCTCATTCGTGCGTAACACAGGAGTCCCGCATCAAGATTAGTGTCGCTGCTCGCTGCAATGTATGAAGTGAGGCGAAATATCAGCATTCTAACTAGTATAGTTTGCGAAAGGGCTACTATTTCATACAATATTTCCAGTTACCGGGCTGGCTCTGGCTATATGGGGATTTTTTCAGTCCGCATTGGTTGCCGAGATCTTGGAGCCTAGTATAAACGTAATGGAATTTTCCAAAGAAAACAGGCTGATCCTCCCGGGGGACTCCATTGTAAAAGGATCGGGTATGGTCGTCGTATCTCGTAGGGGTAAAAATCAGCTATTTGATGTCTTTTAGGGTGAAGTCATGCAAGTGAAAACCACACTTACATCATTGCAATAAAACAAAATGGATTAGATCTTTGCAGAATGGAATAAAAAATTATTAATTAGTCGACTAGACAGCTAAACTTTCAGATCAGATGAATGATATTGTCCCTTCATACCAAAAAAGTAGAACAAGAATAAAAGATTTACGACTTATTTAGAAACCAGTTTTAATCTACCGCGTGATATTTCAGAATATCAAGACACAGTCCTGACAGGACAACAGATCTCGCTTCTGACCAGTGGCTAACTAAATTCTATTGGGATGATAAAAGGAAGGATTCTTGAGCTTGATAAAAAAGTTTTTATTTACTTTTTCTTAAAAGTGCCGCGTATCATCTGCACCTTTGCTATTTTTTCATCTTTATTCAAATAAAGATAACGTCAAAATCATTGTCAGAAGTTGATGTCATCTATTGTAAGATTAATCCACCAGTTATAAAAAACATGCTCTGAGTAACATTTTCAACCTTTCAACGGAAGACGCATCTTTGAGAATACTCGGTGAAGATCCCATTTCCTTAGTAACTCTGTTAGAATTAATCGACTTATGAAAAGAGTGAAAACAAGGTTTAACAAGCCACAAAGGCCTCACTACTAAACATCGTACTTATTTGAAGATACATCTTTGGGAATATACTTGTTAACAATTCCAACGAAAAGCAAAGGCGTACCGAATCTCCTTACCTCCAACAGCTGGCTAGCTGGCTCAACGGAAAAAAAGTTGCAAGTCATCAAGCTACCACTCCAAGACGCTACGTTTTGCTTAAAAAATGAACAATTCTACAACGCAACAAACAGTGAGCAACTATTTTGACCATCACTACAGCAACTTCCTGTATTTCGTGATAGTCGTCAATTCTCTCAGCTCGATTCTGACTGCAGTTCTCAACTTTTTAGTGATTTTGACTTTTGCCAAGACAGCTTCTTTGCGAACTCCCTCGTACATTTTAATTCTTAGCTTGGCTGTCTCTGACTTGGGCATCGGTGTAGTGACACAACCTACTATTTGTATTGTCCTTATTTCCTGGTTAAAGAAGAATCATTCTTTGTATCAAACTAGCGCGGTTAATGTTTTTAAACGAACGTTTAACGTGCTAGTCAATTGTTCGCTTCTTACGGTGACTTCCATCACTATTGATAGGTTTCTTGCTCTTCACCTACATCTGAGGTACCAAGAACTTGTCACAACCAAGCGCTCTTACATAGTTGTAATAACAATTTGGGTGGTTAGCTTATTGTGGAGTTTTGTACTTGCAATAGAAAGGAATTGGATCGACATTATCGATTATTCTTTAATAGGTGCTGTAATAATTGTTGACCTTTATCTGATGCTGAGAATCTCTCGAGGGATTCGTAGGCACATGCAACAGATCCATGTCCAACAGCATCCACAACAGCCAACCATGAACATGCAAAGATATAGGAAATCTGTCAGAACCATGTACTATATCACTGGTGTATTTCTTGTATGTTATTTGCCTGCCATGGTAGTTGGTCTTTTGTACCGTGCAATGAAAGAAGCCGGGATTAGTATAGGAATAGCAGTGTATTATGCTGGATATTTAGCTAGTACAATTCTTATGATGAACAGTGCGTTGAATCCATTGATTTATTGCTGGAGAATACAAGAAATACGGAACGCTTTGCTTCAGGTTTTACGGAGACAATGACAATAATGTTATGTACTTTTGTTACTTTCTATATAAGTTGTTTAGTTCATAAACTCCTTCATTCAATAAATGTGAAAATAGGGCTATCATAGTAACATGCAATTTTCTAGATACGTTCTATCATAGGAAATGAGCAAACATTTGCACTGCATAAGCATAAAAAGATGAAACCGTTTCGCGGTTTCTTCTGCTTCTGCTTCACGACAACAATCGAGCGTCCATCTTATACTGTCATTTCTCCTTCCGTTTCTGCTTCCGCTGTTTGTGAAAACCAATTTTGAGAAGTCTGGAGCGTAGTTTTTGCAAGACAGTTGCTTTAGCGCGCGGATACAACTTTCACGATGAATCTACTTTATGTTAGTGCGGAATAGAGGATTCGTGATGCTTTCTTTAGTTCATAATTGGTGATTTTATTGCTGCATTCTTCTACATCCTCTACTAAAATATTAGTGTTCCTACATTGTTTTAGACCTTACTCACAACTTCTATATACGAAGGATTAATTTAAACCTCATAAATAATACTTAGATTGTAAAGGTAAACGGGGGATTAAATCACCGATTGACTTTTAGTCATAAGTTTGAACAGATGAATGTTACTTTCTCAGATAGTTTAAAAATTGGTAATGAACTATTATTTGAAAGATAACTCAATGGCTGCTTAGCTCATAAAAGAGTGCTTGTAGTTGGAAGAAAGAAAGAAGAAGAAATACAAAAGGATGAAATAGGCTTTCTTCATGAAAACAATCAAAAGAAAAGTGAAAAGAAATGGCAAAAAAAAAAAAAAAAAAAAAAACAGCCGGTAGTTTAGAGAGAACTGAAGACATGCAATAATAGCTCTTTGGTACATTGCAATACAGAGGCCTGAATGCGGCTCGATAGTGGCAAAAAGGGCTTTAATTACTTGATTAAAAAACAAAAACCATTAGTGGCCCTCCTGGGCTTCCGTAATATTGAGATCTAGAGTCTTTCGACGTTTCTTGACGTCACTGACATGCATGAGTGATGGCTGATATCAAACCAACTTGGACCATCTGGCCTGTTCTAGAGCTAGTAAAAGCCAAGAAAAATTATATTCCCTTTTGTTCATCATTAAAATGAATTCCCAGTCAAAATGTCTGTGGTGTACCTCAGGGATCTATACTTGGTCTACTCAATACTAAAATCGAGGAAACATGTATAGAAAGGAAAATTAATAACACACACACAAAACCACTTAAGGCAACTTATACCATTGTCTGTGTCAATATCTCAGTACCAACTATATGTGTAATTATTTAGTAATTATTCCATTGAGATCTCATTGTCAAAATTGTCGAAGTGAAGCAAGAAATTAAACATTTTGCTATATCTATTATAGAAGGTAATCAAAATTAATAAATCTATGGGATATTTACTTAAATAAAGGGAAAATACTGAAGGAATCAGGTAGCAACCGTAGCGTGCGATCCGAAACTGATAAGGCCATAGCAGGCAATAGCGACTGACAATGATTCAACTAGACGCATAACTGCGTGAACTCGGGCTTCTCTTTGAACGTTGCGATTTATCTCTGTTAGCTAAACGTTTGAAATAATTAAAACTCAAATAACATTGTCCTCTGGAAAAGTTGCATCATATGAGTATAAGCCATTGCAATTTTAAAGACACACACCGTGTGTGACCGAGGGAGCGTTGCGTGACGAGGTTAAACACGGCTGCGAGGGAGACTACTGGAGACATTGTTCCAAGCCATCCTGTGAAGATCATATTCCCTGGCTATAAACAAACTTTCCCTTAGAGTGGAAACGGTAAATCCGTGAAATACTATTTTTCCAATGATCGCAAAAAATGTACCTTTGAGGACTTGGGTGTATTTGAACGTATTATCTTATAAGCAAACTGTCTAAGCTTTCTACTTTTATCGTTAAGGCTTTTTAGAGTTCGCATTGGTATTCTGCTCGGTTCACGATCACGTTATAAAACACTCTACCCTGAGTACTTAGCTTATAAACATGTCTGTAATTATAATAAACATACTATGAATATAAACGAGATCTAGCATTCTTTGTATTGATACAAGTACGTTCAAATCATTAGCTTTATCTAAGTTATTGCAATCAGTCATTGAGCGATGAATTCACCGAATAGTTTCACAGTAAACATCAAGCCTTGCTATAACAAAGAAATCAAACACTCACTTTAATTAATAAGCTTAATAAAAAATAACTAACGTGACAGAATTGATCATTGGGAACGTGCCGTTCTAGTTTGAGACTTCTTGCATCTTCTTCATTTACAGTCTTTGTAATTCTCTTTTTTTCGTCGCTGAAACTATGTTGAGATTTAACAATAATAGTCCTTTGTGCTGTCATAGTTCACATAAGATTGAGAAGTTGTTTCAAAATAGCTTGTTTAAGTTTACCTTGGTTCACTATAAAATGATCACTCGTAAATGTTCTCTCGTATAGAAGTTCGCGGTCTCTCATAAGGTTCGACTCGTTTCGAAAACGCTCGACATCTTTTAGTGTGGGTCTACCGCGAATAGTGTGCATCTGTAAGTGCTTTAAGCGTACCTCACATCACTGATTTATAAACCAAGTAGCTAAGCGAAAGCGAAGGGAATTGAAGCCTTCAAAGCTGTTAAAAACTTCGACCACGAGCAGTCATTGATCACGTGAAATGTATCGATCACGTGATAGCTACTGACCACGTGACTGCTTTTTGTGGCCGAAGACAAATAACGAAGGGCAATTTATACCTCGGGCATTCCACAGGAAGCCCGAGTAATTATTCAAGAGCATTCATGATCAATTGTAAATAGTGAAATAAGAACTGTTTTTTATAACACAGTTACTGATCCATATGCAATTTTCATGGTGAAAGGTGCATTAAGTCTATATTTATTGCTGTAGAATAAAAGGAATCTATACGAATGAATAGCCTAGAAGAAGAAACGTAACTATATTCGATTTTCAAAAATATTAGGTAAATGAAGTGCCGTATATATCATCTGAAACTTTGCAATTTTTTATCTCTATTTAATAAAAGTAACGTCAAAATCATTGTCAGAAGTTGATGTCATCTATTGTCAGATTAATCAGCCAGTTATAAAAAACATGCTCTGAGTAACATGTTCAGCCTTTCAACGGAAGACGCATCTTTGAGAATATTCGGTGAAGATCCTCTTAACTCCATCAGAAATAACCGACTTATGAAAGAGTGGAAACAAAGTTTAACAAGCCACAAAGGTCTCATTCAAACATCGTACTTATTTGAAGATACATCTTTGGGAATATACTCGTTAACGATTCCAGCAAAGACCGAATCTTCTTACTAACAACTGACTCAACCGAAGACAAGTTGTAAGCCATAACACCAAGACGCTACGTTTGCTTAAAACATGAACAATTCTACAACGCAACAAACAGTGGGCAACTATTTTGACCATCACTACAGCAAGTACTTCCTGTATTTCGTGATAGTCGTGAACTCTCTCAGCTCGATTCTGACTACAGTTCTCAACTTTTTAGTGATTTTGACTTTTGCCAAGACAGCTTCTTTGCGAACTCCCTCGTACATTTTAATTCTTAGCTTGGCCATCTCTGACTTGGGCATTGGTGTAGTGACACAACCTGCTGTTTGTATTCATCATATTTCCTGGTTAACGAGCAACCATTCTTTGTATCAAACTAGTTTAAATGTTCTGAAACGAACGTTTAACGTGCTAGTAACTTGTTCGTTTCTTACGGTGACTGTCATCACTATCGATAGGTTTCTTGCTCTTCACCTACATCTGAGGTACCAAGAACTTGTCACAACCAAGCGGTCTTACATAGTTGTAATAACAATTTGGGTGGTCAGCTTATTGTGGAGTTTTGTATCTGAAATAGAAAGGAATTGGGTCGAGATTATCGACTTTTCTTTGACAGGTGCTGTGATAATTGTTGACCTTTATCTGATGCTGAGAATCTCTCGAGGGATTCGTAGGCACATGCAACAGATCCATGTCCAATTGCATCCACAACAGCCAAGCATGGACATGCAAAGATATAAAAAATCTGTCAGAACCATGTACTATATCACTGGTGTATTTCTAGTGTGTTTTTTGCCTGCCATGGTAGTTGGTATTTTGTACAGTGTACTAAAGGAAGCTGGGATACGTATGGGAATAGCAGTGTTTTATGCAGGACAATTAGCTAATACACTTGTTATGATGAACAGTGCGTTGAATCCACTTATTTATTGCTGGAGAATACAAGAAATACGGAACGCTTTGCTTGAGGTATTGCGGAGACAGTGACAATGATATTATGTACAATTGTTCTTATGTATATAAGTTGTTGAGTTCATAAACTCCCTCATTCAAGAAATGTACAAATAATTGATGATTGATCAATAAATGGCACAATTTACCTCCAGAGAATTTTGTTAAAGATTTATGTTTCAAGATTAGGCAAGATTAGTGTCGCTGCTCGCTGCAATTTATGGAGTGAGGCGTAATAACAGCATTCTAACTAGTATACTTTTGCGAAATTGCAACTATTTCATACAATATTTCCAGCACTGTTTCCGAGCTGGCTCTGGCTATATAGGGATTTTTCCAGCCTGCAAAAAAACCTTTCATTTATATACAATTTACAATGAATGCGCACAATAAACCACTTGCAGTACCTCGGAATGCAGCTCAATTTGGAGGACAAAACAATAGGTTCTAATTTGCTGGAGCTCTTGAAATTCTTTTGCTTTGTCCTCCCAATTGAGCTGCTTTAACGCCATGAAAGTGGTCTTTATGCACAAGAACTTGAAAAACATAAGACAAATAACGACATAACGGCGAAGTCACACAATAATTAAATGGATCAAAATTCCGTCTCCACTTCCGCTTAGGTGTTTCTTGTTTTCAATTCGACATCAAGCGACAAAAGCAGAAACGTCACTGGAAATGTTTGCTCCTTTCCTATGATAGGAAATATCTCATAAAATGTAGAAAAATACATTACCTGCATATTTCCTAGATATCTCCTACCATAGGAAAATGAAAAGGTAGGAAATATCTAGGAAAATGCAATTTCCTATGATGGGAAATATCCAAGAAATATGTCGGAAAATGTATTTGATTTTTAATATTGGTTTTACGCGGCGGTTTTACCAACAGAAGACGAGCTCAATTGGCAAGTATGTACGCAATGAACATGGCCTCGTTCGACTATCTGAGTGCAAGAAATTTCAATGTCCTCAAGAGATGCAAAACTCGATTGAACTGTTTAATCTTTAAAATGTTGCTGATTAAAGATGGTAAACCAAACTTCAACTGAATGTGCAAACAGACTAAGAGGGAAGTTATCTATTTAGAACTTAAATAACCATCTCATTGAGAACAATACCTTATGTTTTCTTTGGTATTTATTTGTATGCGCATAATTATCTTTACCTGGTGATATTGTCAGAATGAAACCGAAAACTGTGCATGCTATCCTCATTAAATCGATATTGGCAAAGAGGACTATTTACTTGATTAAAAATCAATAAGCAAAAAAGAACATCTTGATTTTTCGTTTCCTATTTCTTTTTCCTTGTGCTTTCATTAATGGCGGAATATTCTATTTTCGACGTTTCTTGGTGTCAACGTAATTTGACCTAAGTAATGGTTGATATCAAACCAACTTGAACCATCTGCCCTATCGTACAGCTGCTAGTAAAAGAAGTAAAAATTCTATTTCTTTTTATTCTTAAAAATGAATTCCCAGTCAAATGTTTTTGTGGTGGACTTAGCTTCAGGGATCTATGCTTGGTCTACTCAGTACTAAAATTGAGAGAAGTTTATGTTTAGAAAAGGTTAACCACACACAAACAAAACCACTTATTTATAATTAAGATATAACTTATACCATTGTCTGTGTCAATATCTCAGTACTGAATATATGAGTAACTATTTTAAAATATAATCCACTGAGATCTCATTGTCAAAATTATTGTCTAAATAAAGCACGAACTTGAACGTTTTTCCATATTCACTATGGCTGCGAGGTAAGCAGGAATAAAGAAGTATGAATTAATTACTTAAAAAAGGAAAAATGCTGAAGGAATCAGTAGTAGCCGTAGTAGTAGCCGTAGCCTGCGAGCCCAAAGCAGGGCTATAGAAGGCATAGAAATTGAGAAGTATTCAATAATTCAAGAGCGTTCAGTTAATTATCAGTTGTGAAAAAAGAACTGTTTTTGACAAGACATTTACTGCATGATCAATATGCAATTTTCATGGTGAAAGGTGCATTAAGTCTATATTTAAGAAATATAAAACGGTTTTCCGTGTTTATATAGCCTGATCTTAACACTCGCCTACGGCTCGTGCTTTACCTACGCTCTCTCGTGTTCTTCCAACATCACAAGTGTTTAGATCAGGTTATATGAACACGGAAAACCGTTTCAGTATATTTCTTTTATAAAATAATCCAGCAATAATCGAGACAATATTTTGATGAAAAACGGCTGTGGAATACCAGAAATCTATGCGAATAGCCTAGAAAAGAAGCTATATTCAATTTTGAAAAAACAAATTAGATAATTGAAGATCTGATATGGACGATTTCACCCTCAAGTAACGAGCTGGGAGTTTGGATATATTTACCATGATATTCACAGTCAAAAATAAACGACGGTGACGTCATGAAACACCGCTGTCCAGTGGTGATCGCTAGCAAACATTGAGCCCAGACCTCATTCGAGCGCAACACAGGTGTCCCGCAGCAAATTAAAATTAGTGTCGCTGCTCGTGCAATGTATGAAGTGAGGCGAAATATCAGCATTCTAACTAGTATAGTTTTGCGAAAGTGCTACTATTTCATACAATATTTCCAGTTACCGGGCTGGCTCTGGCTATATGGGGATTTTTTCAGTCCGCTGATTGGTTGCCGAGATCTTGGAGCCTAGTATAAACGTAATGGAATTTTCCAAAGAAAACAGGCTGATCCTCCCGGGGGACTCCATTGTAAAAGGATCGGGTATGGTCGTCGTATCTCGTAGGGGTAAAAATCAGCTATTTGATGTCTTTTAGGGTGAAGTCATGCAAGTGAAAACCACACTTACATCATTGCAATAAAACAAAATGGATTAGATCTTTGCAGAATGGAATAAAAAATTATTAATTAGTCGACTAGACAGCTAAACTTTCAGATCAGATGAATGATATTGTCCCTTCATACCAAAAAAGTAGAACAAGAATAAAAGGTTTACGACTTATTTAGAAACCAGTTTTAATCTACCGCGTGATATTTCAGAATATCAAGACACAGTCCTGTGACAGGACAACAGATCTCGCTTCTGACCAGTGGCTAACTAAATTCTATTGGGATGATAAAAGGAAGGATTCTTGAGCTTGATAAAAAAGTTTTTATTTACTTTTTCTTAAAAGTGCCGCGTATCATCTGCACCTTTGCTATTTTTTCATCTTTATTCAAATAAAGATAACGTCAAAATCATTGTCAGAAGTTGATGTCATCTATTGTAAGATTAATCCACCAGTTATAAAAAACATGCTCTGAGTAACATTTTCAACCTTTCAACGGAAGACGCATCTTTGAGAATACTCGGTGAAGATCCCATTTCCTTAGTAACTCTGTTAGAATTAATCGACTTATGAAAAGAGTGAAAACAAAGTTTAACAAGCCACAAAGGCCTCACTACTAAACATCGTACTTATTTGAAGATACATCTTTGGGAATATACTTGTTAACAATTCCAACGAAAAGCAAAGGCGTACCGAATCTCCTTACCTCCAACAGCTGGCTAGCTGGCTCAACGGAAAAAAAGTTGCAAGTCATCAAGCTACCACTCCAAGACGCTACGTTTGGCTTAAAACATGAACAATTCTACAACGCAACAAACAGTGAGCAACTATTTTGACCATCACTACAGCAACTTCCTGTATTTCGTGATAGTCGTCAATTCTCTCAGCTCGATTCTGACTGCAGTTCTCAACTTTTTAGTGATTTTGACTTTTGCCAAGACAGCGTCTTTGCGAACTCCCTCGTACATTTTAATTCTTAGCTTGGCCATCTCTGACTTGGGCATCGGTGTAGTGACACAACCTACTATTTGTATTGTCGTTATTTCCTGGTTAAAGAAGAATCATTCTTTGTATCAAACTAGCGCGGTTAATGTTTTTAAACGAACGTTTAACGTGCTAGTCAATTGTTCGCTTCTTACGGTGACTTCCATCACTATTGATAGGTTTCTTGCTCTTCACCTACATCTGAGGTACCAAGAACTTGTCACAACCAAGCGCTCTTACATAGTTGTAATAACAATTTGGGTGGTTAGCTTATTGTGGAGTTTTGTACTTGCAATAGAAAGGAATTGGATCGACATTATCGATTATTCTTTAATAGGTGCTGTAATAATTTTTGACCTATATCTGATGCTGAGAATCTCTCGAGGGATTCGTAGGCACATGCAACAGATCCATGTCCAACAGCATCCACAACAGCCAACCATGAACATGCAAAGATATAGGAAATCTGTCAGAACCATGTACTATATCACTGGTGTATTTCTTGTATGTTATTTGCCTGCCATGGTAGTTGGTCTTTTGTACCGTGCAATGAAAGAAGCCGGGATTAGTATAGGAATAGCAGTGTATTATGCTGGATATTTAGCTAGTACAATTCTTATGATGAACAGTGCGTTGAATCCATTGATTTATTGCTGGAGAATACAAGAAATACGGAACGCTTTGCTTCAGGTTTTACGGAGACAATGACAATAATGTTATGTACTTTTGTTACTTTCTATATAAGTTGTTTAGTTCATAAACTCCTTCATTCAATAAATGTGAAAATAGGGCTATCATAGTAACATGCAATTTTCTAGATACGTTCTATCATAGGAAATGAGCAAACATTTGCACTGCATAAGCATAAAAAGATGAAACCGTTTCGCGGTTTCTTCTGCTTCTGCTTCACGACAACAATCGAGCGTCCATCTTATACTGTCATTTCTCCCTCCGTTTCTGCTTCCGCTGTTTGTGAAAACCAATTTTGAGAAGTCTGGAGCGTAGTTTTTGCAAGACAGTTGCTTTAGCGCGCGGATACAACTTTCACGATAAATCTACTTTATGTTAGTGCGGAATAGAAGGAATCCGTGATCTTTCTTTAGTTCATAATTGATTTTATTGTTGCATTCTTCTACATCCTCTACTAAAATATTAGTGTTCCTACATTGTTTTAGACCTTACTCACAACTTCTATATACGAAAGATTGATTTAAACCTCATAAATAATACTTAGATTGTAAAGGCAAACGGGGGATTAAATCACTGATTGACTTTTAGTCATAAGTTTGAACAGATGAATGTTACTTTCTCAGATAGTTTAAAAATTGGTAATGAACTATTATTTGAAAGATAACTCAATGGCTGCTTAGCTCATAAAAGAGTGCTTGTAGTTGGAAGAAAGAAAGAAGAAGAAATACAAAAGGATGAAATAGGCTTTCTTCATGAAAACAATCAAAAGAAAAGTGAAAAGAAATGACAAAAAAAAAACAAAAAAAACTTGAAAACAGCCGTTAGTGTAGAGAGAACTGAAGACATGCAAAAATAGCTCTTTTGTACATTGTAACACAGAGGCCTGAATGCGGCTCGATAGTGGCAAAAAGGGCTTTAATTACTTGATTAAAAAGCAATGAGCAAAAAAGTCAATTTCTTTCTTGTGCTTTCATTAATGGCATATTGAGAGTCTTTCGACGTTTCTTGACGTCACTGACATGAGTGATGGCTGATATCAAACCAACTTGGACCATCTGGCCTGTTCTAGAGCTAGTAAAAGCCAAGAAAAATTATATTCCCTTTTGTTCATCATTAAAATGAATTTCCAGTCAAAATGTCTGTGGTGTACCTCAGGGATCTATATTTGGTCTACTCAATACTAAAATCGAGGAAACATTTATGGAAAGAAAAATTAATAACACACAAACAAAACCACTTAAGGTAACTTATACCATTTTTTGTGTCAACATCTCAGTACCAACTATATGTGTAATTATTTAGTAATTATTCCATTGAGATCTCATTGTCAAAATTGTCGAAGTGAAGCAAGAAATTAAACATTTTGCTATATCTATTATAGAAGGTAATCAAAATTAATAAATCTATGGGATATTTACTTAAATAAAGGGAAAATACTAAAGGAATGAAATGAAAGCAAGCAATGAAATGGTTTAGATCTTTGCAGAATGGAATAAAAAATAATTTATTAGTCGACTAGACAGCTAAACATTTAGATGAATGATATTGTCTCTTTTAAAATGCCAAAAAGGATAACAAAATGTTTACGACATATTTAGAAACCAGTTTTAATCTACTGTCCGTGCTGGATATTTCAGAATATCAAGACACTGTCCTGACAGGACAACAGATCTCGATTCTGATTGGCTAACTAAATTTTATTGGGATGATAAAGCGAAGGATTCTTGAGCTTGTTAAAACGTTTTTGATTTCTTTTCTTAAATAAAGTGCCGCATATTATCGCCTGCAACTTTGCTATTTTTTATCTATATGTTTAATAAAGGTAACGTCAAAATCATTGTCAGGATTGATGTCATCTATTGTCAGATTAATCAGCCCGTAATAAAACGTGCTCTGAGTGGCATTTTCAGCCTTTCAACGGAAGACGGATCTTAGAGAATATTCGGTGACGATCCCATTTCCTTAGTAACTCGGTCAGAATTAATCGACTTATGAAAAGAGTGAAAACAAAGTTTAACAAGCCACCAAGGCCTCACTCAAGCATCGTACCAAATAAGGCTTATTTGAAGATACATCTTTGGGAATATACTAGTTTCAGCAAAAACCGAAACTTCTTACCAACAACTGAAAACAAGTTGCACGTCATCAAGTTATCACACCAAGACGCCACGTTTGCTTAAAACATGAACAACTCTACAACGCAACAAACAGTGAGCAACTATTTTGACCATCACTACAGCAACTTCTTGTATTTCGTGATAGTCGTCAATTCTCTCAGCTCGATTCTCACTGCAGTTCTCAACTTTTTAGTGATTTTGACTT
The DNA here is from genome assembly GCA_029948255.1 of Telmatactis stephensoni. Lineage (NCBI taxonomy): Eukaryota > Metazoa > Cnidaria > Anthozoa > Actiniaria > Isophelliidae > Telmatactis > Telmatactis stephensoni. The sequence continues at coordinate 372,546 of JALIZF010001666.1, forward strand.
TTGCCAAGACAGCTTCTTTGCGAACTCCCTCGTACATTTTAATTCTTAGCTTGGCCATCTCTGACTTGGGCATTGGTGTAGTGACACAACCTGCTATTAGTATTCTTCTTATTTCCTGGTTAACGAAAAATTATTATTTGCATCAAACTACAATGCCGGACAAAAAGGTTAAGACAAAACGAAAAACATGTTGATTTTTGAGTAAACCCATCACGTTCAGTTAATTGTTCTCCCCTCTCCCCCTCTCACCCAATGTTGAGGTAGATGCACAATGTCGTCCATAGAATGGGCTATCGTCTGGTACAACATTGACCCGGGGGGAAGGGGGGTTCGACAAATAACTTGTAAGGAAGAGGCGACCTAATCAAGTAACAGCTGAAATGTATGGATTTCATAACTGTCTCAAGGATTTTTGTCCGTGATTGTATATAAACGATAAGCCTGTTATCGCGCGTTTACGTAAATTTCACAGTGTCTGTACTAAATTTTTCACTCGTTGTCATGATGAACGCAAATTCTAATTACCAATCATAACGAAAGAATAACAGTTGTGTAGGCAAAAAAGCCTTTGATGCTTCTTAAAGTTATTGGTTGCTGTCGCACGTGATTATAGTACTTCAGCTCTTTATGTCCATGGTTTATATCAAGGAAATAAGCCGATCATGCTCGAAATTATATAAAATATCTCTGGCAAGATAAGAATATACCTATCCAGGATCAATTATTATGCTGAGGAAACAAGCACTGGAACAAAATATTACACGTGAGAACTATAGACAGTTCGCAGATAGAGTTATAGAAACATTGTACAGTTTTAATTCTTGTTACTAAAATAGATAAGACTATAAATCCAGTAACAGTAGTCTGAATCTTATGATTGCTTCTAAAGGACAAAGTACCAAATATTAACATCGCTTTTTCAATAAAAGTCTGTTGTTTAATCTAACATTTAACGAATATCTAAAAACGCTACATATTTTTTAGATCAGGGTCACGCGCGCGCGTTACAATTCCTCTGGACATTGCGTGACATGTCAGTTTATCGCGTTACACTACTGTACATAGAGGAATTTGATTACCCAAGCAGGCAAAAAGTTTTGATTCTCTTTATAATAAAACCTCGAAGGAACTCTTTCAAATTGTCAATATGTTAGCTTTCAGGTAAACAAAGATTTCGCACGATTCACAACCTCATTGATTTTGTTTTCAACGGTTAACGAACGATCTACACCACTTTTCTCTAGAGAAGAACTGACTGATATCTACTTATAGAAAAGATTGGCTGTTAACCGATAAGATGGCTTGTTAATCGTGGTTTCATTTCAAATATGCAATATTTGAATGAAGTTAACCGAGTTATAACCGTTTATATAGGTACAAACACCCACATATATATAAGAAAACGACCAACTTAGTATCAGCACCGCAAAACTTAGCACAAGAAGGGACCTCATGTTAGACTCCCTTGGGATTTGATAGCTCGGTTGTATCAAGTTGCACTAGACACGCGGCATGTCCATTTCGCGATCGTCGACCAGCGATTTTGTTTATTATTCAGTGTTTGATTTCATAACACATTTGGTAACATATTTCCACGCGCTATGGTAATTATGGTAATTATTGTGAGGCTTAGAATATAAACGGACCTGATTCCACGTTTGTGTACCAGGACTGCTAAGCAGTTAACCGCCTGTAACTTTTATCCAACCAAATGGCTATATACTTGCGTACACCTCCATTCTGATGGCTTTCTCGAAAACAGCACCAATGCTTAACTTTAGCATTGCAAATGTTGAAGGAGTGCACACCAATTTCGGCGAAATCATTGCGTGAGGGAAGTCGCTCTTAATCTGCCTGGCTGTAAGTTACTAAATGTAGACTTCACACGTCTGTGGTACCTAACCTCTTTAATTTTCTGATTCTCCAGACCTTTCTGAAGATAACTAATCGTTTTCATATCTTTGAAGAAGGTCCACGTTTAATCTCTAAGCGTTAATGTGGAAATTGCTATTCTATTTCTAAGGAGTGTGAAATAGCTACGTTTTTAATAGGTAATCTGCGAAAACTTAATTTGTCCCGTATTTCCTCATACACTAAGACCGTGATCTACAACTTCCTGTACAAATACGTACACTTGATGTGAACATTTTGCAAGAGGCTTTTTTGGTATACCCTTGAACTGGCCCCCGTAAAGCGCAAAACATGTCATAGACAATGCCGGACAAAAAGGTTAAGACAAAACGAAAAACATGTTGATTTTTGAGTAAACCCATCACGTTCAGTTAATTGTTCTCCCCTCTCCCCCTCTCACCCAATGTTGAGGTAGATGCACAATGTCGTCCATAGAATGGGCTATCGTCTGGTACAACATTGACCCGGGGGGAAGGGGGGTTCGACAAATAACTTGTAAGGAAGAGGCGACCTAATCAAGTAACAGCTGAAATGTATGGATTTCATAACTGTCTCAAGGATTTTTGTCCGTGATTGTAGTTCTAATGTTGCGAATCGAACGTTTAACGTGCTAGTAACTTGTTCGTTTCTTACGGTGACTTCCATCACTACCGACAGGTTTCTTGCTCTTCACCTACATCTGAGGTACCAAGAACTTGTCACAACCAAGCGCTCTTACATAGTTGTAATAACGATTTGGGTGGTTAGCTTATTGTGGAGTTTTGTACTTGCAATAGGAAGGAATTGGGTGAACATTATTGATTTGTCTTTAACAAGTGCTGTAATAATTCTTGACCTATATCTGATGCTGAGAATCTCTCGAGTTATTCGCAGGCACCAAGCACAGATTCACGCTGAACAGCATCCACAACAGCCAACCATGAACATGCAAAGATATAAGAAAACTGTTAATGTAATGTACTATATCACTGGTGTATTTCTTGTGTGTTATTTGCCTCATATGGTAGTTGGTCTTTTGTATCGTGCACTGAAAGAAGCCAGGATTAGTATAGGAATAGCAGTGCATTATGCTCGACGGCTAGCTATTACAATTGTGATGATGAATAGTGCGTTGAATCCATTGATTTACTGCTGGAGAATACAAGAAATACGAAACGCCTTGCTTCAGGTATTGCGGAGACAATGACAATAATGTTATGTACAATTGTTCTTATGTATATTTAAGTGGTTTAGTTCATAAACTCCTTCACTCAATAAATGTACAAAGAAATTGATGATTGATCAATAAATGACCATGTCTCAATTGTTTTAGCGCCTTGATACAACAAACGGGAGTCTAAACGGGAGATTAAATCACTGATTGACTTTTAGCCACAAATTTGAACGGATGCATGTTACATTCTCAGATGGTTTAAACATTTGTAGTGAACAATTATTTGAAAGAATAACTCAATGTCTGCTTAGCTCATAAAAGAGTGCTTGTAGTTGGAAGAAAGAAAGAAGAAGAAATACAAAAGGATGAAATAGGCTTTCTTCATAAAAACACTAACAATGAAAAGAAAAGTGAAAAGAAATGAATAAAAACTAGCCGGTAGTTTAGAGAGAACTGAAGACATGCAATAATAGCTCTTTTGTACATTGTGATGTAGAAGCCTGAATTCTGCTCGATTGTGGCAAAAAGGGCTTTAATTACTTGATTAAAAAGCAATAAGCAAAAAAGTCAATTTCTTTCTTGTACTTTCATTAATGGCATATTGAAAGTCTTTCGACGTTTTTTGACGTCACTGACAGAGTGATGGCTGATATCAAACCAACTTGGACCATCTGCCCTGTCCTAGAATTAGTAAAAGAAGAAGAATTCTGTTCCCTTTTTTCCCCATAAAAATGAATTCCCAGTCAAAATTTCTGTAGTGTACTTCATGCAGGGATCTATACTTGGTCTACTCAATACTAAAATTGAGGAAACATTTATGGAAAGAAAAATTAATAACACACAAACAAAACCACTTAAGATATAACATACCATTTTTTGTGTGAATATCTCAGTACTAACTATATGTGTAATTATTTAGTAATTATTCCATTGACATCTCATTGTCAAAATTGTCGAAGTGCGTGAAGCAAGAAATTAAACATTTTGATATATCTATTATTGCTGGCTTTCAATTGACGTCATGGCGGCCATCTTGGTTGAACTTCAACAAAAGATTGCTCATTAGTGTCTCTTGTTCGTTCAACCAACATGGCTGCCACTCTTTTATATTTTGACTCTCAAGGGAATGATTGAAAACTAGCAATAGAAGGTAATCAAAATTAATAAATCTATGGGATATTTACTTAAATAAAGGGAAAATACTGAAGGAATCAGGTAGCAACCGTAGCCTGCGAGCCCAAAGAAGGACAATAGCAGGAAATAGCAACTAACAATTATTTAATTATTCAAGAGCATTCAGTTGTCAATTGCGAAAAAGAACTGTTTTTGATAAGAAAGTTACTGATCAATATAGAATTTTCCTGGTGAAAGGTGAAGCTAGGTGAATTAAGTCTTTATTTATTGCTGTACTCAAGCATGTTAAGGCCTGGAAATGCTTTGTGGGGGGTCTAAAATCAATCTTATTTTTGTTCTTTAATCGTTTTTGTTTCAAACCTTACAAAAATTGGCATGGGCATATAACTAGATGTCCTTAAGATTTTAGGGTGAAAACTTTTAAGATAAGGTGATCACGTGACCACGATCTTGGCTCCCATCAACCCAAAAAATTTGACTTAAAACGCGGAGATGGATGTCATGTGTAGGTAGAACTTAATGGTATATTTTCACTTCTCCCTAAGAGATGTATACGAATCTGCCTTAATACCTGAACTATCTTTGCTCGTTAAGGCGATATTATGCAAAATAGGTCACGTGACCTACTTGATAAATCAAAACAACTGCAAATATCGCCTTAACGAGCAAAGATAGTTCGGGTATTAAGGCAGATTCGTATACATCTCTTAGGGAGAAGTGAAAATATACCATTAAGTTCTACCTACACACGACATCCATCTCCGCGTTTTAAATCAAAGTTTCGCCCTAAAATCTTAAGATCGTCAAGTTACATGCCCATGCCAATTTTTGTAAGGTTTGAAACAAAAACGACTACAGAACAAAAATAAGATTGATTTTAGACCCCCCACAAAGCATTTCCAGGCCTTAACATGCTTGAGTAAAATAAAAGGAATCTATACGAACGAATAGCCTAGAAGAAGAAATGTAACTATATTCGATTTTCAAAAAAATTAGGAAATCGAAGATCTGAAATGGACGATTTCACCCTCAAGTAACGAGCTGGGAGTTTTGATATATTTACCATGATATTCACAGTCAAAAATAAACGACGGTGACGTCATGAAACACCGCTGTCCATACGTGCCTACGTACGAAACATTCGAGATCCCTAGCATACGTTGAGCCCAGACCTCGATCATTCGTGCGTAACACAGGAGTCCCACAGCAAGATTTCGCTGCTCGCTGCAATTTATGAAGTGAGGCGAAATAACAGCATTCTAACTAGTCTAGTTTTGCAAAGGTGCAACTATTTCATGCAAAATTTCCAGCATTGTTACAGGGCTGGCTCTGGCTATATGGGGATTTTTCTAGCCCCGCATTGGTTGCCGAGATCTTGGAACCTAGTATAAACGTAAAGGAATTTCTACAAAGAAAACAGGCTGAGCCAAGATCTTGGTAAAGCAGCGCAGGCTATATAGCTATGGGCTCGTGGGCTCCTACCTTGAAGAGTTTCAAGACATTTCTAATTTCGTCGTCAAATGCAAGTAAAAACGTTGACTTAAGGGAATCTTCTTCTCCTTGTTTTCTTCTTTCGAAACAACATCATAACACCACACATCCCAAATTGAAAAAACTACAATTTTGATTTTATGCAACTTTGTGTTTGCCGCTGTGCCAATACATTCATTGTATTGGCGTTTAAATAGCCTTAAGTTAATTTGACCATATATGGTCATTTGGCGGGAAATTTGAATTTCTTTCATTAGCTGTAACTTCGCACCCTTTAATCTGATTGAGATGGGGTTTTCACCAGAAATCATAGAATTCTATAGAAAAAAACTAATATGGTTTTTTTACTATTTCTTTCCTAAATTTTTTTTCTGATGCCAAATTTGGACATCATTAATGACGTCACGATAGCGGTCTAATGAGATGTAATTGCCACCAATTAACAGGTAATTTATCAACCTACTTCCCAGCCACGTTTTGTCACATTTGATGCATTGTACTTTTGTCTAAGGCCTAAAACTCTCAGTTTTGAGGCTTCCGGGAGGAAAAGCCCTAGCAACCGACCATCGTGGACGTTTTTCTTCATTGCAAGTAATAAGAAGACCATTTTTACTGCGTGACTATAAAGCCTTATACAGCTGTGATTTTTTACTTGCTTTTTCTCTTTTGGCTCTGCAAAATACAGTGTGACTCGTAAAAATGCACATTTACAGCCGTATTAGCTGGCTAGTCGACCAATAACCCAGCATGTATATACATACAAAAAATAAGACTGAACTTTAAAATAATAAATCTTACAAGGAAGTGAACTCATATACATTAAACCAAGAGAATCTCGATAAATCCAAGATGGCGGCTTAAGGATGGTGCCCCCTAATAACAGCGCGCACTGTTTCTGCGCATGTTTACAATACACAGGAAGCCCGACCTGAGTTCTAGAAAAGAGCAAGTAAAGAGCAAAGTAAATGAAAGTTTTTCATATCAATCAATGAACTAACAACTACTTTCAACTTGAGCGTTTTCTAATAGCTCTTCCAGCAAAGCGTTAGTTAAAATTTTGGGGAGAAACCACATCTACTTACGAAGTTTGTACTAAAGTACTAAATTAATCGGCAAAACTTTGCGAGAAATAAATTATATAATCTGTTTAAGATTGACACTCTAATTTTAGCCAAATGGTAGGTGATTTTCGGATGATTTGCTGCATCTAAAACTTTTACTGGAAGAATAACAACGAGATTCACAGTGCTTTTGAAAACCGAACACTGCCGCTCTCTCTTCGTGTTCCCGGCGTACAATTTTACCTTTTATGCATTGGAGATCGATTTAAAGTCCCATCAAGGTTTCCTGGAATGTCAGACCGGTCATCTTCCACTTTACCTTTATGAAAAGGTCTGAAAAGTATATCTTGACAGACGAGAAGAACAGCCAAGTTGCATGGACTCCTAATTTTTAGCTTCACAAAAAAAGAGAGAAGAAAAAGCTAAGAAATCAACATGATTATGCAAGTGATAAGTTAAAATGAAAGTTTAAAAAAATAGTATTCACAGATTTCTTCATGAAATTGAAAAATATTGCTGTTTGGAAAGTTTTTTCCACGTGCATGGATGGAATTGCATGTATTATTCCAGCCCACCTCAGGTAATCTTTGTCCTGAAGACCTCTCACTTTTGTGTGTTCCCAAGTTAAGCAACCGCTAGTGTCGCAGAGATCACAGATTCTGTTAATATTTAGGTCTGAGAAATCTTTATAGAAGACATATATATACATATATTTGTATACATTTGTTTTCCAATGAAACTGATTATATATTGTGTTTAGATCAATGTTTTCAATCTCAGAAATCTCGGACCAAGTTATGAGAGAACTCTTATAAAAGGTTGGGACACACTTAAGTATTCTTCTTTATATCGAAAGTCCCTTTTATATGATCAGTAGTCTCTCCTATTTTCGGAGGTGTTCTGACAAAGGAATGCAGAGATTATTAGTTTTCAACGTTGGACTGAAATTGCTTTATTGCCCTTTGGGCCTACTCCGAGCCCTAAAGTTGCCGTAACTTTGGTCGATGCGACTTATTTAAGGTGATTTTTTGCGATTTAAGGCGACTTTGAGCCGATTTAAGGCAACTTTGTGCGACTTAAGGCGACTTTAGAGCCGGAGTAGGCCTAGGAGTCGATGGTTCCAGAGGCGTATACTTGAGTCATGGCGATTTAAACAAAAATTGGTCAAAAACGTTGACGAGACTTAAGGCGACTTTGAGCGATTTAAGGACGTTCATGGGCATTGTTTCTGCGCATTTCGTCTGCGCATTTCTCAAATTGTCGAAAATCCTTGGAAAAGTTTTTATTTCTATAATACTATGTAGAAACATTAGAAAATGATGAAAAACAACATTTTTCTTGCGTTTTTTCAAATATTTGTTTCTGAAGTGGTTGAATTGTGGCGTCACGCTATCACGTACACACGTCATCAAGCATGCGCTCAGAGAGGAGCATTTTTCCCAAAATTTATTTATTATTTGTCGAAATCAAAAGCCGATTTCTTTTGATTTTTGTGTATAAAAAGCATAGAAAGGATACTTATATTTTTTTGAAATGTTTTTGCGCTCAGACCTTTGTAGAAAGCGAAAAACGTAAGGCGTGACATACAAAGAATAACGTCACGAACTGTCACGATTGCCATCGAAGGACATTTGAATAGCTCATATCTGAAAAACAAAGTCGGGGAGACTCCCATTTTATTTATATTTTGTTTGTCACGGACTACTATATAATAATCTATCTCTACAGGAAAAATTTAAAGAAATCTATCCTAGGAAGCAAATCGAAATTTACATATTTACGTTTACTGGAATACAATACATTTCAGGTAATTTTAGGGCTGCACGGTGCACACTCGTTAGCTCAATAACTTTCATGTTACGAAAGTTTTCAATGCAAAAAACAAATGCTAAGGCAATTATTGTATCCTTTGCTAGACTTCTGCAAAGTGTGGGGGCGTAGAATTTGCTTTTCATAAAATATGGCTTCTTCTTGACAAATTTCCATGTTTGCGTTATTCGTGCATTTTTACTGCAAAAAGGGTAAGCTTCCACGCACTGTGGCGGCTAAACGAATTCGGTGACCCCCATTTTTATTTGCTTGTTTTACTTCTTATATGTTTTTCTTTCATCATGCAAAATTTTAAAAAATTCTGTCTAGAGGATCTTTTGCCCATGAACGTCCTTAAGGCGACTTTGTGCGATTTAAGGCGACTTTGACTTTAGGGCCCGGAGAAGGCCCTCCCTTTTAGCTCTGTTTGATTTTAAACAGGACTGGAAATCCGGACTCTTTAATCCTCCTGCATCATAATCATGTCGATAGTCTAAATTTGACGGAAAAAGAATTATGGTAAAATCATAATAAAAACACCTCACCTCCAACAGCTGGCTCAACGGAAAATAAGTTACAAGTCATCAAGCTATCACACCAAGACGCCACATTTGCTCAAAACAAGAACAATTAATTCTACAACGCAAACAGTGAGGAACTATTTTGACCATCACTACAGCAACTTCCTGTATTTCGTGATAGTCGCCAATTCTCTCAGCTCGATTCTGACTGCAGTTCTCAACTTTTTAGTTATTTTGACTTTTGCCAAGACAGCTTCTTTGCAAACTCCCTCATACATTTTAATTCTTACGACATAAATATAAATTAATTATTAATAAATAGATGCATTTGTTTATACAGGCTGAATTTTGCAGCTAAGACCTGATGTGGGCCTGTTTTCTCTCACACTCACTACCTCTACATAAATCATTTTGCAAACATTACTCAACTCACATGTTGAGTTTTGCTGAGGGAGCAAAAAAAAACCGAAGAACCCAGAGAAAAAACCCTCGTGGCATGGTAGAGAACAACACATCAAAGAAACTCAATTCACATATGATCTGAGCGCTTGAGCTTAGACTCGAACCCAGACCACATGCGGTGAAAGGCCTGTGCTCTCACCAATCACCCAAATTTAGAAACCAGTTTCAATCTATTTCAGAATATCAAGACACCGAGTCCTGACAGGACATTGAATCGAGCTCACTTCTCATTGGCTAATTAATTTTAGAGTACCCGCGGAGCTTTTGAAAGGAAAGTTTCAGCTTGTAAAAAAGTTGAAGTTGAAGTTCCGTATCAGCTGCAACTGTTGTTATTTCAGTTTTCATCTGCAGCCTTTCAACGTGTTACGAGACAATCAATTGATAATCGATCGATATTTCTAAAAATGAGTTATGTCCAAAGATATATATAATTGACAGTTCAGAAACCGATTTTTAATTAATTTGTTATATGAAAAATCAAACTACATATTGGCATAAGTCTTAAACTCATTTAGGAATGTTCCTGAATTCTAACCAATCACAAAGTTACTTTTAGCTCATGATTGACATTGTAAATCTATGACGAATCGCTTCAATAAATATAGGTAGTTAGTTCAGTATAGTTAGTTGGTAGTGGGTGTAAGTTTGTGAACACCAAATAAAAGCTACGAACGGTACCTGTTCAGTCTACCAAGAGGTGTCCTCGTAACAAACGGAAGACGCATCTTTGAGAATACTCGGTGAAAATCCTCCTTAACTCTGTCAGAAATAAGCAATTTATGAAAAGAGTGAAAAGATAGTTTAACAAGCCATCAAGGTCTCACTCAAACATCCATGGTACTTATTTGAAGATTCATCTTTGGGAATATATATACTCGTTGACGATTCCAGCAAAGACCGAATCTCCTGTCACCTCCAACAACAGCTTGCTAAGCGGAAAACAAGTTACAAGTCATCAAGCTATCATAACAAGACGCCGCGGTTACCCCAAACATGAACAATTCTACAACGCAACAAACAGTGAGCAACTATTTTGACCATCACTACAGTAACTACCTGTATTTCGTGATAGTCGTTAATTCTCTCAGCTCGATCCTGACTACAGTTCTCAACTTTGTGATCATTTTGACTTTTGCAAAGACAGCCTCTTTGCGAACTCCCTCGTACATTTTAATTCTTAGTTTAACCTTCACTGACTTGGGCATTGGTGTAGTGACACAACCTGCTGTTTGTATTCATCATATTTTCTGGTTAACGAGGAACCATTCTTTGTATCAAAGTAGTTTTAATGTTTTCATACAAACGTTTAGGGTGCTAGTAACTTGTTCGCTTCTTACGGTGACTGCCATCACTATCGATAGGTTTCTTGCTCTTCATGATCACCTACGTCTGAGGTACCAAGAACTTGTCACAACCAAGCGGTCTTACATAGTTGTAATAACAGTTTGGGTGGTTAGTTTAGTGTGGAGTTTTGTACGTGTAATAGGAAGAAGAAATTGGGTCTTCGTTATCAACTTTTGTTTTGTAAGTGTGTTAATAATTCTTGACCTTTATCTGATGCTGAGAATCTCTCGAGGGATTCGTAGGCACATGGAAAGGATCCATGTCCAACAGAATCCACAACAGCCAACCATGAACATGCAAAGATATAAGAAATCTATCAGAACCATGCACTATATCACTGGTGTATTTCTAGTGTGTTATTTGCCTTATATGGTAATTGGTCTTTTGAACCCTGTACTGACAAAAACTAGAATCAGTATAGGAATAGCACTGTATTATGCTCGACAGTTATCTGGTACAATTGTTATGATAAACAGTGCATTGAATCCACTTATTTATTGCTGGAGAATAGAAGAAATACGAAACTCCTTGCTTCAAATATTGCGGAGACAATGACAATAATATTATATGTAATTGTTCTTATGTATATAAGTTGTTTAGTTTATAAACTCCTTCACTCAATAAATGTACAAATAATTGATGATTGATCAATAAATGGCTCAATTTACCTTCGCTTATACGTTGTTCTTGTTTCCACTTCGACATCAAGCGACAAATTAAAGCAAAAACGTAAGCAGATATGAAACCGTTCCGTTACTTTCTACAACAGTAGAGCGACCATATTATGCTGCTATTTCTGCTTCTGCTTCTATCCTTCCGAGAACGTAGTTTTTGCAAGCTAGCTAAGACAGTTGCGTTAGTGCGCGGATACAATTTTGACGATGAAACTACTTTCTATTAGTGTTGAATACAAGGAATTGGTGAAGCTTTCTTTTTAACTCATTGTTGATTTTCTTGTTTCATTCTTCTACATTCTCCACTAGCTAACTGAATATTAGTGTTCCTACATTGGTTTATCCCTGCTCAGAACTTCTATATACGAAAGGTTAATAAAATCGTCGTAAGTAATACCTAGATTTTATGTAAATTTGGACAAATGCACGTTACTTTCTGAAAAGGTTTGAAAATTTGTAATTATCTGTTCTTTGAAAAAAATAATTCAATGGTCGCTTATAAGCTCATCAAAAAGTGCTTGCCAGTAGATGAAAAAAATATGAAAAAGGATAATGAAACAAAATAGTTTTTTTTCATGAAAACAATTGAAGAAGTAAACTGAATAAATGAATAAACACTGGCTAATTTAGAGAAAACTGAAGGCTACAATAACCTAGTTTTAGAAGCTCTTTTGTACATTGTGATGTAATACTGCTCGATATTGGCAAAGACGGTTTTACTTGATTGAAAGCAATGAACAAAAAAGTCGCCAGAGCATGTTAATTTTCCTTCTTTTAATTTTTTTCTTGCGCTTTTACTAATAGAATATTCCTAGTCTTTCGAAGTTTCTTGACTTCAACGTAATTTAATCTAAGTGTTGGTTCTGATATGAAACCAACTTGAACCATCTGCCCTGTCGTACAGCTAGTCACGAAAAGAAGAAAGATTCTATTCCTTTTTGTTACTTAAAAATAAATTCCCTGTAGCCAGAGTTTCTGTGGTGTACTTCAGGAAACTATACTTGGTCTATTCAATCGACTAAAATTGAGGAGAGGTTATGTATAAAAATAGTATATGATAAAATATTACATCTATATATTATATCACCCTATTATTAATCATTAATCATTTGCATGAGCCCTTGTGTTCTTTGAAAATACAATAAAATGAGTCGAAGAAATTTGGTATTGAAAATTACGATATGGATATGCATCAGAACTGGTACGTATGGGTGGGGACCATGGGTGGGGACCAGAACTGAGACAAACATTGAAGCCATGCCATTTCAGCATACAAGTGAAAACAAGGCGCGCCACACTAGGGATATCCTGCAGGGAACATAAAGTGGGAACAATTAGCTCGTCTCCTCGTGTACACAAGAGACTTACGTGTTTCTAATCAGTTTGAATTCATGGGACTTGTACCCATGGCAAGGAATTAGTCACTTTCATACCGTGAAGACTGGGTACGAGTCCCTTAAACTTTGATGATGGCAACACAAAACCTTTGTAGTCAGAAAGAGCACACGGAGCTGCATGTATTCCCGAGGTTTGATGTTAATCGGATATATATTGACAAATATACAGCAGTTCAAACATGCTAGATTTTACAAAGAAATTTATGGTTGTAGGGACAAAATTCTAGCATCATGGCCAGGAATTACGGACATCGTTTTTGAATTAATTAAAAAAATACATATATGAATAAACTTTGACGCTTCAATGAACACATACAAATCAACGAAAAAAAAATACTCAGCTTGAAGCGTTTTGGAAGTAAAAATAAACGCATAAAGATCTCACCTATTTGCTTCAAATTTAATATTTGTGATGTATAACCACCATATTTTGTGAATCCATGCAACTTCGCAAATAACGTTCGCGTTTTCGATTTAGAGATGTGACGCTTTTAATATGTGTATTTTCGCAGTTTGGCAATAAAAACGCAAAAGGAACAAATCTAAAAGCAAAAAGGAAAGGTTTTTCATAGAGGACCAGCTGATGAATTTGTTTTAGAGGAAAGATGATGATGTCTACTGTGCAAATCTATTTGGGCAATTTTGGTTGTGATAACTGGTCAAAGATGATCATCCTTGAAATATTCGGAGTTACGCTCGCTATAAGAAGATGTATGGAGAAGTTTGTGATTATTCCTCGTATGAAAACTGATCAAAAAGGAAAGGTAAGATTTTAAGTTTTGAATATAATTTGTATTCTGATCTGAGAGATGTAGGACTTAATAGATTGATTTGGGCTTTTGTAAGAATTTAAGTTTCTGAAACTATATCCGGCGCGAATATATCTTTTCCTCAGGCTATTTCTTTGCAAAAAAACCCGCCATTTTGTTTTTCACGTGACAAAATCCGCTGATCTTTGCGCCCGCGATACGACCGGAATTTCTGGCGACGTTTTGCATGTACGGCTGTTAGTCATTCAATATTAACCCGAGTACTCCAAACTTCGGGATTTTATATAGGTCGATGTGCTCTTTCTGACTATATGAGTTTTGTGTTACTATTATCAAAATTTGAGGGACTCGTACCCAGTCTTCACGGTATGAAAGTGCCGGGCTAATGATCTTTGTCTCTGCAAAACTATATATCAACAAAAACGTGCATGTAGCTCGGAGCAAGCGTCTTTTTAGGGGATTGGGTTTCTGTTTTATGAAAAGCAGTTACACAGGAAAGTAACCCAACTCTCCCCTTATCCCCTCAAAGAAAAACTTGTTATACAGACTACGAAAACGTGCAGTGTACACGAGAAGATTTGTGCCTGCAAGAAGTTCTCGCCTCATGTTCCTGGGACAGGCCCTCTAGTGTGTACGAGCTTGCCATCCAACACAATTTTTCAAACGAATTGTAAGAAAATATCCCATCTTAAATTTACTGTCATTTTTTCTCTTTTTCATTTTATAAACTGAAACTTTGCACTTTTACTAATATCGAGGTGCTCTTTCTATTTCTGGCGTTCATTTTGACGGTGCTGCTTGATTTAGGGGAGATAGTGTCACGTGACCTGTTAGTGCATGTGGCCTATTGGCACTAATTATTTTACAAAAGAAAGTGGGCAAAGCATTCTGGTAGTTGTAGTATATGACGCCATCATGCAAATGGCCAATTACTGAACGACTTCATAAAAGCTCCGCCCCAAAGAATGATGGACGCATCAAAATCCTAATTACTGACGTTGGAGGTCGCGATGCAACGATTTTAGCTATAACACGCAAGTTTACTGGCGGCGCACTCCCACAATTTTTTTTGTAAATTAACGGGCCCGTCAAGTTATCGGGCCTATCGAGAAACGCGTGCCCCTGATATTTGCTGAATCAAAGCCAAATCTGCCCAAATATTCATTTATCATCCCAATTTTTCGTCAAAGAAGTGTTTATGGACGAGCATGGTTGTTTGAAAATGCAAACTCATTAGCATATATTGCCGGCGCGCGTCCGTGTTTGAGAAGTGGCGGGAAAAAGGGAATCCGTCTCGCCATTTTATTGAAATGTTTGATCTAAATTTTCAGATGAATGATATTTTCCCTTAATTTGCCAAAACTTTGAACGACATAAATAGAAATTAATTATTAATAAATAGATGCATTTGTTTTTGAAAATACATGTACAGGCTGAAGACCCGATGTGGGCCTGTTTTCTCTCACACTCACTACCTCTATATATCAAATTATTTTGCAAACATTGCTCAACTCACATGTTGAGTTTTGCTGAGGGAGGATAAAAACCGAAGAACCCGTAGAAAAAAAAAACTTCGTGGCATGGTAGAGAAGAACACATCAATCAAACTCAATTTACATATTATGATCAATTGAGACCTTATATACACGACTTTCATAATGGCCGCTGCTAATTAGCATAAATAGTGTAAAATTACTATTTCTGGAACTGTATCAATTTAAAATTATTAAGATTGTTGATTTTGATAATTTGTGCAATTTTCAAAACAAAACATTAAATCCTTGACAAGATATGGGGATTTAAAATTCTGAAAATGCACCAAAACGAGGCTACCAAGGCTTTTGGTCAAAATTACATACAAAACTCTCTATTTTTCACAGCGCATAACTTTTTTGATATTGAACGAAAAGTGATAAAATTTTCTGAAAATATTTGTCTTGAAGTAATTTTCTCACATAGCATTGATAATTTCTTGCACAAGGCCCTCATTTTCTCTACTGAAAAAAAACTGAATTATGAAAGTGGTCTATTGTCAAAATTGTCTCACATTGTCCCCCAGGTCACTGCCGTCGCAGGCTATAAGCTACGCACTGATAATCATTCAATTATTCAAGAGCATTCAATTATCAAACATGCGAAGAAGAAAAACTGTTCTAATATTTATAAGACAGTTATTGATGAAGATGCATGATAACTAAGTTTTATCTAAATTTTCAGATGGATGAGATTTTCCCGTAATTTGCCAAAAAATCGAACGACATAATAAAGATAAATTATTAATAAATAGATGCATTTGTTTATACAGGCTGAGCTTTGCAGCCACCCAAAAATTATGCTCTTTTATCCAAATTATGCCAAATATGATACCAGCACAATCGCGAAAAGCCTACTGTAGGACGTTCAACATGTGATAATGAAAACCTGTAGCTCGGATACTAAATTAATTATTAAATACTGATGTCCAACGTACCAAATCGAATTTCGACGCTGCCCTTGACGAAAATCGAACCTAAGTATTCTTGTCCGACTTGTACAAGAACACTGACCATGCCATGGTAGAAGTATACTTGTACAATGTAGAAAGAAAAACATATTATGTTTACCATAATATCAATAAATTAGTTTCCTTTAATTATTAACACGAATTTCACTGATAGCTGTGAAAGGTACGTCCAAATATTTAGCCGATAAATAATGAAAAATTTGGGAAATCTAAATCAGAATATCAAGACACTGTCTTGATAGGACAGTACATCTCGCTTCTCATTGCCTAATTAATTACCAAACTTTTAAAAAGGAAAGCTTCTGCTTGTGAAATAAGTTAAAATTCCGTATCACCTGCAACTTTTGTTATTTCAGTTTTCATCTTGTTTTAATGAATGAAGGTCATGTCAATTTGTCACTGTCAGAAGATGATGTCATTTCAGCCAGTTATAAAAAGCATGGTCTGAGTAACATTTCCAGCCTTTCGACGGAAGACGCAACTTCAAAATTGAGAACACTAGGTGAAGATCCTCCGCAACTCTGTCAGAAATAACCGACTTATGAAAATACTGGAAACAAAGCTCAACAAATTAACCCCCCAAGGTCTCACTCAAACATTATACTTATTTGAAGATACATCTTTGGGAATATACTCGTTAACGATTCCAGCAAAGATCGAATCTCCTGTTACCTCCAACAACAGCTGGCTAAGTGGAAAACAAGTTGCAAGTCATCAAGCTACCACACCAAGACGCGGCTAGGTTTGCTTAAAACATGAACAATTCTACAATGCAACAAACAGTGAGCAACTATTTTGACCATCACTACAGCAACTTCCTGTATTTCGTGATAGTCGTGAATTCTCTCAGCTCGATTCTGACTGCAGTTCTCAACTTTTTAGTCATTCTGACTTTTACAAAGACAGCTTCTTTGCGAACTCCCTCGTACATTTTAATTCTTAGCTTGGCCATCTCTGACTTGGGCATTGGTGTAGTGACACAACCTGCTGATTGTATTCGTCTTATTTCCCAGTTAACGAAGAATTATTCTTTGTACCAAACTAGTTCTAATGTTTTCGCACGAACGTATAGGGTGCTTATAACTTGTTCGTTTCTTACGGTGACTGCCATCACTATCGATAGGTTTCTTGCTCTTCACCTACATCTAAGGTACCAAGAACTTGTCACAACCAAGCGGTCTTACATAGTTGTAATAACAGTTTGGATGGTTAGCTTATTGTGGAGTTTTGTACTTGCAACAAAAGGCATTTGGGTCAGCATTATCGATTATTCTTTAACAGGTGTTGTAATAATTCTTGACCTATATCTGATGTTGCGAATCTCTCGAATTATTCGCAGACACCAAGCACAGATTCGTGCCCAACAACATCCACAACAGCCAACCATGAACATGCAAAGATATAAGAAAACTGTTAATGTAATGTACTATATCACTGGTGTATTTCTAGTGTGTTATTTGCCTTATATGGTAGTTAATTTTGTGTACACAGCAGTGGATTATGCTCGACAGTTAGCTAATACAATTATTATGATGAACAGTGCGATTAATCCATTGATTTATTGCTGGAGAACTGAAGAAATACGGAATGCCTTTCTTCAGGTATTGCGGAGACAATGAAAACAATATTTTATGCAATTGTTCTTATATATATATAAGTAGTTTATATAGTTTTCATAAACTCCGGATCCTTCACTCAATGAATATACAAATAATTGATGATTGATCAATAAATGGCTCAATTTACCTCTGCTTACGTTGTTCTTGTTTCCACTTCGACATCAAGCGACAGAAGCAGAAACGTAAGCATAGATTAAACTATTCCGTTTCTTTCTACGTACGATAGTATAGCGACCGTCTTATGCTGCTATTTCTGATTCTGTTTCTATACTTCCGAGAGCGTAGATTTTGCAAGACAGTTGCTTTAGCGCGCGGATACAACTTTCACGATGAATCTACTTTTTATTAGTGTGGAAGAGAAGGGATTTTTAACGTTTTCTTTTGAACTCATTGGTGATTTTATTGTTGCGTTCTTCTATCTTTTTCACTAAAATATTAGTGTTCCAACATTGTCTTAGCCCTTACTCACAATTTCTATATACAAATTAAGGATTAATAAAAACCTCATATAAATATTGAATACCTAGATTTTATAGTCATAAATTTGGACAAATGCACCTTACTTTATTAGAAGGTTTGAAAATTTGTAATTATCTGTTCCTTGAAAAAATAAGTCAATGATCGCTTATAAGCTCATGAGGAGTGCTTGTTGCTGAAAGAAATATATAAATAAAAGATAATGAAACAAAATAGGATTTCTTCACTAAAACAACGAAAAGAAAAATATATTAAAATTAAATGAATAAACTTTAGAGAGAACTGAAGGCTACATTATCCTAGTTTTAGAAGCTCTTTTGTACATTGTGATGTAATACTGCTCAATATTGGCAAAGACGGTTTTACTTGACTGAAAGCAATGAGCAAAAACGTCGCCAGAGCATTTTAATTTTCCTTTTCTAATTACTTTTTCTTGCTTTTTCATTAATGGACTATTTCTGGAGTCTCTACATTTACCAACTTGAACCATCTGCCCTGCTGTACAGCTATAGTCATGAAGTCATGAAAAGAAGAAAATTTATATTTTTCTTTTATACTTATAAATGAATTCCCGGTCAAAGTCTCTGTGGTGTATTTCAGGAATCTATACTTGGTCTATTCAATCGACTAAAATTCAGAGAAGATTATTATATGTATGAAAATATGAATCACAAAAGCAAAACCAGTAAAGATAACTTATTATAATTTTTGGCATTAATATATGTGGAATTATTTAGTTATTAATTCATTGAGACCTTATTGCCAAAATTGTCTCAAATTGTCCCCCCCCCCCCCCCCCAGGCCACTGCGCAGGCTATAGGCTACTGAAAATCATTCATTATTCATGCTCAAGAGCATTCAGTTTCAAATAAACCTATTTCAATTTTGATAAGACAGTTATTGATGAAAATGCATTATGGTCTCTTGATAACAAGAGATATTCTTTTCCAAATAATCCATCTTCAAATTAAGAAGAGATATTTTGCAATGACAAGCAATAATGGCAAAAAGCGCCAAGAAACTAGACCTTCGTGCGAGTTTTAATCCAAATTTTCGTTCTGGATTGATTAACATCCAAATCCTTTTTCTACCAGTTAAAGACTGATGTACCAAGATAAAATACCTGTTTAAAACAGATTTTTGAATTCTATAAAGACTTTTTCTTGAAGTTGTGTTTGGATTAAGCTTTTTCAAGCTGAACATAAAGAAAACATATAGCAAATGAGCAAATGAAGGCCTAAACCCCATTTTCGATCCAAATTTTCGCTTAATTGGATTAACAATTTGATCCAACTTTCATCGGCTAAAACTACTTACAAACATCTTAAACTTTCTGACAGAAATGATTTTAGTTTTGCATGTACAACAGCTATTCTTCAACTCAGGAGTTTTTATCGTTCACTGCTCGAACGTGAAAAAAAAAAAAAACCCTCATAATATTTTTTTTTTATCAGGGAATTACAAATTTTCCCCTGCTCTATATATCAAATTATTTTGCAAACATTGCTCAACTCACATGTTGAGTTTTGCTGAGGGAGGAAACACCGAAGAACCCGTAGAAAAAAAAAAACTTCGTGGCATGGTAGAGAAGAACACATCAATCAAACTCAATTTACATATTATGATCAATTGAGACCTTATATTGTCAAAATTGTCTCACATTGTCCCCCAGGTCATTGTGCAGGCTATAAGCTACGTACTGATAATCATTCAATTATTCAAGAGCATTCAATTATCAAATATGCGAAGAAGAAAAACTGTTCTAATTTTTATAAGACAGTTATTGATGACGATGCATTATGGTCTCTTGATAACTAAGTTTTAAGATGAATGATATTTTCCCATAATTTGCCAAAAAATCGAACGACATAATAAAGATAAATTATTAATAAATAGATGCATTTGTTTATACAGGCTGAGCTTTGCAGCCACCCAAAAATTATGCTCTTTTATCCAAATTATGCCAAATATGATGCCAGCACAATCGCGAAAAGCCTACTGTAGGAAGTTCAACATGTGATAATGAAAACCTGTAGCTCGGATACTAAATTAATTATTAAATACTGATGTCGAACCAAATCGAATTTCGACGCTGCCCTTGACGAAAATCGAACCTAAGTATTCTTGTCCGACTTGTACAAGAACACTGACCATGCCATGGTAGAAGTATACTTGTACAATGTAGAAAGAAGAACACTGCATATATTTAAAATTGGTATGTTTACCATAATATCAATAAATTAGTTTCTTTTAATTATTAACACGAATTTCACTGATAACTGTGAAAGGTTAGGCTCAGTTTTCAGCCGTCGGGGTTTCGCGCGCCCGCGATACTCTCTACACGGGGGAGAGTATCGCGGGCGCACGAAACCCCGACGGCTGAAAACTGAGCCTAGTGAAAGGTACGTCCAAATATTTAGCCGATAAATCACTGAATGGAAAATTTGGGAAATCTAAATCAGAATATCAAGACACTGTCTTGATAGGACAGTACATCTCGCTTCTCATTGCCTAATTAATTACCAAACTTTTAAAAAGGAACGTTTCTGCTTGTGAAATAAGTTAAAATTCCGTATCACCTGCAACTTTTGTTATTTCAGTTTTCATCTTGTTTTAATGAATGAAGGTCATGTCAATTTGTCACTGTCAGAAGATGATGTCATTTCAGCCAGTTATAAAAAGCATGGTCTGAGTAACATTTCCAGCCTTTCGACGGAAGACGCATCTTCAAAATTGAGAACACTAGGTGAGGATCCTCCTCAACTCTGTCAGAAATAACCGACTTATGAAAATACTGGAAACAAAGCTCAACAAATTAACCCCCAAGGTCTCACTCAAACATCCATGATACTTATTTGAAGATTCATCTTTGGGAATATATATACTCGTTAACGATTCCAGCAAAGACCGAATCTCCTGTTACCTCCAACAACAGCTGGCTAAGCGGAAAACAAGTTGCAAATCATCAAGCTACCACACCAAGACGCTAAGTTTGCTTAAAACATGAACAATTCTACAACGCAACAAACAGTGAGCAACTATTTTCACCATCACTACAGCAACTTCCTGTATTTCATGATAGTCGTCAATTCTCTCTGCTCGATTCTGACTGCAGTTCTCAACTTTTTAGTGATTTTGACTTTTGCCAAGACAGCTTCTTTGCGAACTCCCTCGTACATTTTAATTCTTAGCTTGGCCATCTCTGACTTGGGCGTTGGTGTAGTAACACAACCTGCTGATTGTATTCGTCTTATTTCCCAGTTAACGAGCAACCATTCTTTGTGGCAAACTAGTATAAATGTTTTTGTACGAACGTTTAGCACGCTAGTAACTTGTTCGCTTCTTACGGTGACTGCCATCACTATCGATAGGTTTCTTGCTCTTCACCTACATCTGAGGTACCAAGAACTTGTCACAACCAAGCGGTCTTACATAGTTGTAATAACAATTTGGGTGGTCAGCTTATTGTGGAGTTTTGTATCTGAAATAGAAAGGAATTGGGTCTACATTATCGATTATTCTTTAACAGTTGCTGTAATAATTCTTGACCTATATCTGATGTTGCGAATCTCTCGAATTATTCGCAGACACCAAGCACAGATTCGTGCCCAACAACATCCACAACAGCCAACCATGAACATGCAAAGATATAAGAAAACTGTTAATGTAATGTACTATATCACTGGTGTATTTCTAGTGTGTTATTTGCCTTATATGGTAGTTAATTTTGTGTACACAGCAGTGGATTATGCTCGACAGTTAGCTAATACAATTATTATGATGAACAGTGCGATTAATCCATTGATTTATTGCTGGAGAACTGAAGAAATACGGAATGCCTTTCTTCAGGTATTGCGGAGACAATGAAAACAATATTTTATGCAATTGTTCTTATATATATATAAGTAGTTTATATAGTTTTCATAAACTCCGGATCCTTCACTCAATGAATATACAAATAATTGATGATTGATCAATAAATGGCTCAATTTACCTCTGCTTACGTTGTTCTTGTTTCCACTTCGACATCAAGCGACAGAAGCAGAAACGTAAGCATAGATTAAACTATTCCGTTTCTTTCTACGTACGATAGTATAGCGACCGTCTTATGCTGCTATTTCTGATTCTGTTTCTATACTTCCGAGAGCGTAGATTTTGCAAGACAGTTGCTTTAGCGCGCGGATACAACTTTCACGATGAATCTACTTTTTATTAGTGTGGAAGAGAAGGGATTTTTAACGTTTTCTTTTGAACTCATTGGTGATTTTATTGTTGCGTTCTTCTATCTTTTTCACTAAAATATTAGTGTTCCAACATTGTCTTAGCCCTTACTCACAATTTCTATATACAAATTAAGGATTAATAAAAACCTCATATAAATATTGAATACCTAGATTTTATAGTCATAAATTTGGACAAATGCACCTTACTTTATTAGAAGGTTTGAAAATTTGTAATTATCTGTTCCTTGAAAAAATAAGTCAATGATCGCTTATAAGCTCATGAGGAGTGCTTGTTGCTGAAAGAAATATATAAATAAAAGATAATGAAACAAAATAGGATTTCTTCACTAAAACAACGAAAAGAAAAATATATTAAAATTAAATGAATAAACTTTAGAGAGAACTGAAGGCTACATTATCCTAGTTTTAGAAGCTCTTTTGTACATTGTGATGTAATACTGCTCAATATTGGCAAAGACGGTTTTACTTGACTGAAAGCAATGAGCAAAAACGTCGCCAGAGCATTTTAATTTTCCTTTTCTAATTACTTTTTCTTGCTTTTTCATTAATGGACTATTTCTGGAGTCTCTACATTTACCAACTTGAACCATCTGCCCTGCTGTACAGCTATAGTCATGAAGTCATGAAAAGAAGAAAATTTATATTTTTCTTTTATACTTATAAATGAATTCCCGGTCAAAGTCTCTGTGGTGTATTTCAGGAATCTATACTTGGTCTATTCAATCGACTAAAATTCAGAGAAGATTATTATATGTATGAAAATATGAATCACAAAAGCAAAACCAGTAAAGATAACTTATTATAATTTTTGGCATCAATATATGTGGAATTATTTAGTTATTAATTCATTGAGACCTTATTGCCAAAATTGTCTCAAATTGTCCCCCCCCCCCCCCCCAGGCCACTGCGCAGGCTATAGGCTACTGAAAATCATTCATTATTCATGCTCAAGAGCATTCAGTTTCAAATAAACCTATTTCAATTTTGATAAGACAGTTATTGATGAAAATGCATTATGGTCTCTTGATAACAAGAGATATTCTTTTCCAAATAATCCATCTTCAAATTAAGAAGAGATATTTTGCAATGACAAGCAATAATGGCAAAAAGCGCCAAGAAACTAGACCTTCGTGCGAGTTTTAATCCAAATTTTCGTTCTGGATTGATTAACATCCAAATCCTTTTTCTACCAGTTAAAGACTGATGTACCAAGATAAAATACCTGTTTAAAACAGATTTTTGAATTCTATAAAGACTTTTTCTTGAAGTTGTGTTTGGATTAAGCTTTTTCAAGCTGAACATAAAGAAAACATATAGCAAATGAGCAAATGAAGGCCTAAACCCCATTTTCGATCCAAATTTTCGCTTAATTGGATTAACAATTTGATCCAACTTTCATCGGCTAAAACTACTTACAAACATCTTAAACTTTCTGACAGAAATGATTTTAGTTTTGCATGTACAACAGCTATTCTTCAACTCAGGAGTTTTTATCGTTCACTGCTCGAACGTGAAAAAAAAAAAAACCCTCATAATATTTTTTTTTTATCAGGGAATTACAAATTTTCCCCTGCTCTATATATCAAATTATTTTGCAAACATTGCTCAACTCACATGTTGAGTTTTGCTGAGGGAGGAAACACCGAAGAACCCGTAGAAAAAAAAAACTTCGTGGCATGGTAGAGAAGAACACATCAATCAAACTCAATTTACATATTATGATCAATTGAGACCTTATATTGTCAAAATTGTCTCACATTGTCCCCCAGGTCATTGTGCAGGCTATAAGCTACGTACTGATAATCATTCAATTATTCAAGAGCATTCAATTATCAAATATGCGAAGAAGAAAAACTGTTCTAATTTTTATAAGACAGTTATTGATGACGATGCATTATGGTCTCTTGATAACTAAGTTTTAAGATGAATGATATTTTCCCATAATTTGCCAAAAAATCGAACGACATAATAAAGATAAATTATTAATAAATAGATGCATTTGTTTATACAGGCTGAGCTTTGCAGCCACCCAAAAATTATGCTCTTTTATCCAAATTATGCCAAATATGATGCCAGCACAATCGCGAAAAGCCTACTGTAGGAAGTTCAACATGTGATAATGAAAACCTGTAGCTCGGATACTAAATTAATTATTAAATACTGATGTCGAACCAAATCGAATTTCGACGCTGCCCTTGACGAAAATCGAACCTAAGTATTCTTGTCCGACTTGTACAAGAACACTGACCATGCCATGGTAGAAGTATACTTGTACAATGTAGAAAGAAGAACACTGCATATATTTAAAATTGGTATGTTTACCATAATATCAATAAATTAGTTTCTTTTAATTATTAACACGAATTTCACTGATAACTGTGAAAGGTTAGGCTCAGTTTTCAGCCGTCGGGGTTTCGCGCGCCCGCGATACTCTCTACACGGGGGAGAGTATCGCGGGCGCACGAAACCCCGACGGCTGAAAACTGAGCCTAGTGAAAGGTACGTCCAAATATTTAGCCGATAAATCACTGAATGGAAAATTTGGGAAATCTAAATCAGAATATCAAGACACTGTCTTGATAGGACAGTACATCTCGCTTCTCATTGCCTAATTAATTACCAAACTTTTAAAAAGGAACGTTTCTGCTTGTGAAATAAGTTAAAATTCCGTATCACCTGCAACTTTTGTTATTTCAGTTTTCATCTTGTTTTAATGAATGAAGGTCATGTCAATTTGTCACTGTCAGAAGATGATGTCATTTCAGCCAGTTATAAAAAGCATGGTCTGAGTAACATTTCCAGCCTTTCGACGGAAGACGCATCTTCAAAATTGAGAACACTAGGTGAGGATCCTCCTCAACTCTGTCAGAAATAACCGACTTATGAAAATACTGGAAACAAAGCTCAACAAATTAACCCCCAAGGTCTCACTCAAACATCCATGATACTTATTTGAAGATTCATCTTTGGGAATATATATACTCGTTAACGATTCCAGCAAAGACCGAATCTCCTGTTACCTCCAACAACAGCTGGCTAAGCGGAAAACAAGTTGCAAATCATCAAGCTACCACACCAAGACGCTAAGTTTGCTTAAAACATGAACAATTCTACAACGCAACAAACAGTGAGCAACTATTTTCACCATCACTACAGCAACTTCCTGTATTTCATGATAGTCGTCAATTCTCTCTGCTCGATTCTGACTGCAGTTCTCAACTTTTTAGTGATTTTGACTTTTGCCAAGACAGCTTCTTTGCGAACTCCCTCGTACATTTTAATTCTTAGCTTGGCCATCTCTGACTTGGGCGTTGGTGTAGTAACACAACCTGCTGATTGTATTCGTCTTATTTCCCAGTTAACGAGCAACCATTCTTTGTGGCAAACTAGTATAAATGTTTTTGTACGAACGTTTAGCACGCTAGTAACTTGTTCGCTTCTTACGGTGACTGCCATCACTATCGATAGGTTTCTTGCTCTTCACCTACATCTGAGGTACCAAGAACTTGTCACAACCAAGCGGTCTTACATAGTTGTAATAACAATTTGGGTGGTCAGCTTATTGTGGAGTTTTGTATCTGAAATAGAAAGGAATTGGGTCTACATTATCGATTATTCTTTAACAGTTGCTGTAATAATTCTTGACCTATATCTGATGTTGCGAATCTCTCGAATTATTCGCAGACACCAAGCACAGATTCGTGCCCAACAACATCCACAACAGCCAACCATGAACATGCAAAGATATAAGAAAACTGTTAATGTAATGTACTATATCACTGGTGTATTTCTAGTGTGTCATTTGCCTTATATGGTAGTTGGTCTTTTGTACCATGTACTGATAAAAGCGGGCATTAGTATAGGAATAGCAGTGCATTATGCTGTAGAATTAGCTGAAACAATTGTTATGATGAACAGTGCGTTGAACCCACTCATTTATTGCTGGAGATTAGAAGAAATACGGAATGCCTTTCTTCAGGTATTGCGGAGACAATGAAAACAATATTTTATGCAATTGTTCTTATGTATATATACATAACGAGCCTCATGCCCTTAGCAACCGCAAAATCTCCGACAGATCGGTAAAGATTCTTTACCCATCTGTTGGGGGTCTAGCTGATCAGAAGCAACAACTCATTTATAGCTAATTTAACATGTTTTTGTTACAATTTTGCATGAAATAGTATTTTGGACTAGTGAGAAACTTGCTGACCCGAAATAAGAATATTATTCGTGTGTTTTGAGCAACTAAAGCTTTTTCAGCAGAACAGCAGGACCTCTTGTTTAACAAACATGTCATACTTGTCAATTGACACCATCTTTTGCCAAAAACCAGGCTTTCATTCAGAAAAGATTACAACAACAAAGCTAAATCGCAAACTCAAAAAAAAATAAAACTTTCTTTAACTCTCGTCCAAGTCGTTCAGATAGACTTAAGTAGAAGACTGCTGAATTACAACAACCGGCCACCGTAAGCGAAGATCTCAGCATTACTATAGAAGTACATCAATCCGAAGTCAGCGCAAATTTAGATTTTATATTATAATTCCAGTTCTGTACAAAGACTGAGGACTTTTATGCTAATAAAGCTATTTTGATTACTGAAACGAGCTTCAAGTACTGCTTTCTAACATATTATAGTCTTTTTCACCCAGCAATTCGAATAGCTGGATGGACCAGCTAGGCATAAAGAAAATATTTCTTTGCACCCGAAGCACTCAGGCAGTGCACTTTCAAATAGCCAGGACTTCATGCTGGATGGACCAGCTAGGCACAAAGAGAATTTCTTTGCACCCGAAGCACTCAGGCAATGCACCTACCAATTCAAATAGCCAGGACTTCATGCTGGATGGACCAGCTAGGCATAAAGAAAATATTTCTTTACACCCGAAGCACTCAGGCACTGTACCTACCAATTCAAATAGCCAGGACTTCATGCTGGATGAACCAGCTAGGCACAAAGAGAATTTCTTTGCACCCGAAGCACTCAGGCAATGTACCTACCAATTCAAATAGCCAGGACTTCATGCCGGATGGACCAGCTAGGCATAAAGAGAATTTCTTTACACCCGAAGCACTCAGGCAATGCACTTATTTCAAATAGCCAGGACTTCATGCTGGATGGACCAGCTAGGCATAAAGAAAATATTTCTTTACACCCGAAGCACTCAGGCACTGTACCTACCCACCAATTCAAATAGCCAGGACTTCATGCTGGATGAACCAGCTAGGCACAAAGAGAATTTCTTTGCACCCGAAGCACTCAGGCACTGCACTTTCAAATAGCCAGGACTTCATGCTGGATGGACCAGCTAGGCACAAAGAGAATTTCTTTGCACCCGAAGCACTCAGGCAATGCACCTACCAATTCAAATAGCCAGGACTTCATGCTGGATGGACCAGCTAGGCACAAAGAGAATTTCTTTGCACCCGAAGCACTCAGGCAATGCAACTACCAATTCAAATACTCAGGACTTCATGACCAAACGGCAATACAACTGTTACCTCCTTGTCGCGCGTCGATCGAGCACATCTCAATTTGTACGCCATTGTCGTCTCGCGAGAATTGATGTGGATATTTCGAAATAATTAATTGCAGAACATAGAAACTTTTTACCACATAAAGTACTATTCAACATGTACCAAAACGTTTGAGGGTTCTTTTGCTCAACCACTCTATTCATAGTTAGGGACCGATCTAAAACACGAACACTGCTCAAACATGACTGAAGATGAATGGACTTATATTTCAATTTTGCGCCAAAATCCTGACGTAGCTCCCAAAAATAACACGGAAAACGTAACTGCGTATGTATGCTGTTGAAAGAATAATCCCTCGGCAATGTCAGAACGTAACCGCAATTAATCAGATTATGACGTTGCTCCGTAGCAACCAGTACCCCTGCTGTTTTAAAAATCAAGTCGGCCGCGGCTCGTTATGGTAGTTTAGTTCATAAACTCCTTCGATCATTCAATAGTGTACAAATAATTGATGATTGATCAATAAATGGCTCAATTTACCTCTGCTTGCGTTGTTCTTGTTTCCACTTCGACATCAAGCGACAGAAGCAGAAACGTAAGCATAGATGAAACTATTCCGTTTCTTTCTACGTACGATAGTATAGCGACCATCTTATGCTGCTATTCTGATTCTGTTTCTATACTTCCGAGAGCGTAGATTTTGCAAGACAGTTGCTTTAGCGCGCGGATACAACTTTCACGATGAATCTACTTTTTATTAGTGTGGAAGAGAAGGAATTTGTAATGTTTTCTTTTGAACTCATTGGTGATTTTATTGTTGCGTTCTTCTATCTTTTTCACTAAAATATTAGTGTTCCTACATTGTCTTAGCCCCTACTCACAATTTCTATATACAAATTAAGGATTAATAAAAACCTCATACAAATATTGAATACCTAGATTTTATGTAAATTTGGACAAATGCACCTTACTTTATTAGAAGGTTTGAAAATTTGTAATTATCTGTACCTTGAAAAAATAAGTCAATGGTCGCTTATAAGCTCAAGGAGGAGTGCTAGTTGCTGAAAGAAATATATAAATAAAAGATAATGAAGCAAAATAAGATTTCTTCACTAAAACAACGAAAAGAAAAGTAAAATTAAATGAATAAACTTTAGAGAGAACTGAAGGCTACATAATCCTAGTTTTAGAAGCTCTTTTGTACATTGTGATGTAATACTGCTCGATATTGGCAAAGACGGTTTTACTTGATTGAAAGCAATGAACAAAAAGTCGCCAGTGCATGTTAATTTTCCTTTTCTAATTACTTTTTCTTGCGTTTTCTGGAGTCTCTACATTTACCAACTTGAACCATCTGCCCTGCTGTACAGCTATAATCATGAAGTCACGGTCATGAAAATAAGAAAAATTTATTTTTTTCTTTTATACTTATAAATGAATTCCCGGTCAAAGTCTCTGTGGTGTATTTCAGGAATCTATACTTGGTCTATTCAATCGACTAAAATTCAGAGAAGATTATGTATGAAAATATTAATCACAAAAGCAAAACCAGTAAAGATAACTTATTATAATTTTTGGCATTAATATATGTGAAATTATTTAGTTCTCAAATTGTCCCTCCAGGCCGCTGTGCAGGCTATAGGCTACCGAAAATTATTCATTATTCATGCTCAATATAAGAGCATTCAGTTTCAAATAAACCTATTTCAATTTTGATAAGACAGTTATTGATGAAAATGCATTATGGTCTTCTGATAACAAGAGATATTCTTTTCCAAATAATCCATTTTCAAATTATTTTCAATGACGAGCAATAATGGCAAAAAGCGCCAACAAACTAGACCTTCGTGCGAGTCTTAATCCAAATTTTCGTTCTGGATTAATACCTGTTTAAAACAGATTTTTGAATTGTACAAAGACTTTTTCTTAAAGTTGTGTTTGGATTAAGCTTTTTCAAGCTGAACATAGAGAAAAAATATAGCAAATGAGCAAATGAAGGTCTAAACCCCATTTTCGATCCAAATTTTCGCTTTGGATTAATACCTCAGTTTATTCCACTTTCATCGGCCAAACTGACTACTTACAAACATCTTAAACTTTCTGCCAGAAATGATTTTAGTTTTGTACAACAGCTATTCTTCAACTTAGGAGTTTTTATCGTTCACTGCTCGAACTTGAAAAAAATCCCCTCTTAATGTTGTATTTTATAGAATAACGAAATATTACATCTATATATTATATCTACCCCATGTGGTAATTAATCATTTGTATCAGCCCTTGCTTTCTTTGAAAATACTATAAAATGATTGAAGAAATTTGGTATTGAAAATTAAGATATGGACATGCATCAGAACTGTATTTTGTATGTGCAATAGCAGAGGTCGGGGATTGGGACCATAACTGAGACAAAAATTGCAGCGATTTCAGCATACAAATGAAACAAGGTTTGTCACCTTAGGGATATCCTGTAGGGAACATAAAGCGGTATTAATTAGCTCGTCCCCTCGTGTACACAAGAGACCTACGTGTTTCTAATTAATTTGAATTCATGGGACTTGCACCCAGGCCAAGGAATAATCTTTGTCTCTGCAAAACTATGTGTTAACGGAAACGAGCAGCTTGGAGCAAGCGTCTTTTTAGGGGATTGGGTTTCTTGTGTTATGAAAAGCAGTTACACAGGAAACCTAACTCTCTCTTTTTTCCTCAAAGAAAGGCTTGTTCACTGACAGACAACGAAAATGTTCAGTACACACGAGAGGAGTTGTGCCTGCATGCAAGAGTCATCGCCTCATGTTCCTGGGACAGGCCCTCTAGTGTGTACTTCAAATCGTCCGTGAAAGCTCTTCTACAAAAGAATTTGATTTTTTATGCGCGCGCAGATACAAACTGTTTCGTTGTTTGCGCGAGCGTTGGCGTCAATTTCTTGTTACTAAAAATAACCTGAGGCGCCAAGCACATCGTGCAGACATCAATACTACTTTCGCTCTCTCAGTATTATGGTCTCTTGATCGCATTGGCTTAATTGAACGGATCAAAAACCTTACCGACGTTGGAGGTCGCGATGCAATGATCTGAGATGTATCAGGGAAGTTTACCGGCACACTTTAATTTCCCGTAGATTAACGGGCCCGTCAAGTTATTGGGCCTTTCGAAAACAGCGGACCCCTGATATCTGCCGAGTCGAAGCAAAATTTGGCCGAATATTTATTTATAATCCAATTTTTCGCCGAGTAGGTGTTTTTGGATGAGGATGATTGTTTGAAAATACAAATTCATTAGCATATATATTGCCAGCGCGCGTCCGTGTTTGAGAAGTGGCAGGAGAAATTAATCCGTCTAGCGATTTTGATGACAAGTTTTATCTGACATCGCCAGAAATTCCGGTCATATCGCGGGCGCAATAGGTCAGCGGATTTCGTCACGAGAAAAACAAAATGTCGTTGTTTTGTTGCAAAGAAATAGCCTGAGGGAAAGATATATTCGCGGATATAGTTTCAGAAACTTAAATTCTTACAAAAGCTCAAATCAATCTATTAAGGTGGCCCGTACCTATTGCTTTGTTGGGCATAAATTTCAATAATCGCGTCTTTTTACGTCAAAACCTCACGTCCGATT
The DNA here is from genome assembly GCA_029948255.1 of Telmatactis stephensoni. Classification (NCBI taxonomy): domain Eukaryota; kingdom Metazoa; phylum Cnidaria; class Anthozoa; order Actiniaria; family Isophelliidae; genus Telmatactis; species Telmatactis stephensoni. The sequence continues at coordinate 404,212 of JALIZF010001666.1, forward strand.
TCTGAGAAATTTGCAGCCATTTGTCTACAAGCCTTGAAATTGTACCGGCAATTATTTTTCTGCGTATTAGATCAAGTGATTTGAGATATCAGAAGATTTTTAAAAATGGCTTTATGAGAAAAATTGGTCATCAATCCAAAATTCTAAGGTGAATGTTTTTCCTATTTCGTTGATCAAGTCGAAAGTCATAGAGGATGACCATGTATCGCGCCAATTTAATCCTTAGAAGTTGCGATACAAATTTGCGCTGCCTGTTACGACGCAAAATTATGTAGTCAAAACTACCGCCAAAATCTCAACAAAATTTCAAAAACAGCGAGAACCGTATCTGCTACAAGAAAGACAAATGCCTATTGTAACTTGTGAACAAAATATGGAGACATGAGAAGCTAAACGCCAATGTTATCCTCAAGCAAACTTGGAGAGTAATTTTTGTGACCACGAGGTGAACGTTTCGAAGTCATATTTGTATTCCTTCAACTTCTACAAATTCTGTCGAATTGTTTCGTGCATGAAATTTTCGAGGTATGGGATAGAACAAGATGTTAGCATACCTGTTGCCAAGTGCCGTTGTCTTTGTTGCACTAGGTATAATTCAATAAGCTTCAAAAGTTAGCAACTACATCGAATCGACGTTTGAGCTGCCAAGGTAAAACCTTCATGGTTTGTTAATTTATTCAAAACAACACCTTACTATCTGTTGCAAAATTCCGCTCGGGATTTAAGGCGCTGTTACACTGTGCAATTTTCTCAGCAACTTATCTCGCAACGGCGCGAAACAAGATGCTGGAGGATTGCACAGTGTCACAGGGATTGTCTCGCAATTTTTTTGTTGCGCGTACTATGAGCGTTGCATGAAGTAGAACTGACTCAGGTCTACTTTTCGCAACGCATTGCAGCAGCTTGCAGTGCCATTGCACAGTGTGTCACCCCTCCAGCAACTTTCCTCGCAATTTTTGAGGCACGTTTTCTACGAGCGCATGCGCAATTTCTCATTTCGTTCTGCGGAGCCATCTTGAATCTCGCTCCCAGCTTACCTCGGCCAAAAATATTGCAAGTTGCTGGAGAAAAATGCACATTGTAACGACGACATAACTTTCTCTGCAACTTGTGATGATCATCTTTGACCAGTTATCACAACCAAATTAAATTGCCCAAATAGATTTGCACAGTAGACATCGCCATCTTTCCTCTAAAACAAATTCATCAGCTGGTCCTCTATGAAAAACCTTTCCTTTTTGCTTTTAAATTTGTTCCTTTTGCGTTTTTATTGCCAAACTGCGAAAATACACATATTAAAAGCGTCATATCTCTCAATCGAAAACGCGAACGTTATTTGCGTAGTTGGATTCACAGAAATATGGCGGTTATACATCACCATTTTTAAATTTGAAGCAAATAGGTGAAATCTTTATGCGTTTATTTTCACTTCCAAAACTCGCTTCAAGCTGAGTATTTTTTTCGTTGATTTGTATGCGTTCTGATTGAAGCGTCAAAGTTTATTCATATATGTATTTTTTTAATTAATTCAAAAACGATGTCCGTAATTCCTGGCCATATGATCCTCTTATTGCCTCTTGACGCCATAAAATGTTTAAAACTTTGCAGTTTGCACTTGAGTTTTGACATTTTATGACTTCAAGAGTGTGTCAATAAGAGGACAGACAACTCAAAACCATCTTCAATTTGTTAAGTGTCTGCTTAGCTTCTCGCTCTGAAGCGTCTATCTTTGCTTTTGTCTCCGACGTCTGAATTACAGGTAGCCAAACGTAGCATCATTGGATTATGACGTCATCATTTCTCGATTAATCTTTAAATTTTCATATTGTATCAGGAATGTGCTTCTAAAAACACTTTAATGTTTATGACATCTTCTAAGATATCTTTTGACAGCAGTCAGATATTTTAAAAACCACGTTGGTGTAGCTATTTTCATCGCTTCGGTCGAAATTTGCTCGTGTCACCAAACTTTTTCGACCAATCTCACTAAAAAATTAATATCTCCAAAATGACGTTTTTCCTTTTCAATTTTTCCTTGAAAGGTAATGTCAACTTCACTGTCAGAGGTTGATGTCATCTATTAGCAGAATACTTAATCAGACAGTTATGAAATTGAGTAAAATTTTCAGCCTTCCAACGGAAGATGCATCTTTGAGAATACTCCGTAAAGATCCAATTTTCTTAACTCTGTCAGAAATAACCCACTTATGAAAAGAGTGCAAACAAAGTGCAACAAGCCACCAAGGTCTCACTCACACGTACTTATTCAGTTGAAGATCAGTACAGGGAATATATACTCGTTGACGATTCCAGCAAAGATCGATCGAATCTCCTCACCTCCAACAGCTGGCTCAACCGGAAACCAAGTTGCAAGTCATCAAGCTACCACACCAAGACTCTACGTTTGCTAAAACATGAACAATTCTACAACGCAACAAACAGTGAGGAGCTATTTTGACCGGCATCACTACAGCAACTTCCTGTATTTCATGATAGTCGTGAATTCTCTCAGCTCGATTCTGTCTGCAGTTCTCAACTTTTTAGTCATTTTGACTTTTGCAAAGACAGCTTCTTTGCGAACTCCCTCGTACATTTTAATTCTTAGCTTGGCCATCTCTGACTTGGGCATTGGTGTAGTGACGCAACCTGCTATCTGTATTCATCATATTTCCTGGTTAACGAGGAACCATTCTTTGTGGCAAACTAGTTTAAATGTTTTCGCACTAACTTTTAACGTGCTAGTAACTTGTTCGCTTCTTACGGTGACTGTCATCACTATCGATAGGTTTCTTGCTTTTCACCTACATCTGAGGTACCAAGAACTTGTCACAACCAAGCGCTCTTACATAGTTGTAATAACAATTTGGGTGGTTAGCTTATTGTGGAGTTTTGTACTTGCAATAAAAAGGAATTGGGTCGAGATTATCGACTTTTCTTTGACAGGTGCTGTGATAATTCTTGACCTTTATCTGATGCTGAGAATCTCTCGAGGGATTCGTAGGCACATGGAACAGATCCATGTCCAACAGAATCCACAACAGCCAAGCATGAACATGCAAAGATATAAGAAATCTGTGAGAACCATGTACTATATCACTGGTGTATTTCTAGTGTGTAATTTGCCTTTTATAGTAGGTGGTCTTTTGTATCGTGTACTGAAAGAAGCCGGGATTAGTATAGGAATAGCAGAGCATTATACTCGACAGTTAGTTGATACAATTGTTATGATGAACAGTGCGTTGAATCCATTGATTTATTGCTGGAGAATAGCAGAAATACGTAGCGCTTTACTTCAAGTATTGCGGAGACAATGACAAAAATATTATATACAATAGCTCCCTCGTTTAAGAAATGTACAAATAATACACCGATCCCGGCTTTGCTTGAATGGCCACTAAACAATGGATGGTTTTCCCAACGGAATACCTAATGTCCGAGCAACAAAACTCGAATTCGAAGATGTTTTAGAAATTGTCACACGTTTTCTTGATGTTTCTTTAGAATGCACTCAATCTCAGACAAACCTTTACAAATTTCAGCAATCGGTTGTCTGTATCAGGTTGTTGGCATCAAAAAACATGTTAGCTTGTCCGACATAGCAACAGGACCAACAGTAACTATAGAGGTAGAATAATTGATGCGGGATTGGTGTATTGATGATTGATCAATAAATAACTCAATTTACCTCAGCTTACGTTTTTCTTGGTTTTCAATTTGACGTCGACCGACAGCCGAGCAGAAACGTAAGCATAAAACTGATGGAACCATATCGTTACTTCTGCTTCTAGGCTTCATGACGACTGTAGAGCGACCATCTTATGCTGCTACCTTCTGCTTTCGTTTTTGCGTCGTTGTTTAGGCTTTAGAAGACTGGAGCGTATTTTTGCAAGACAGTTGTTTTAGCGCGCGGATACAACTTTCACGATAAATCTACTTTATGTTAGTGCGGAATAGAGGATTCGTGATGCTTTCTTGATAAGGAAAGGTTTTAGTTCATTGGTGATTTTATTGTTGCGTTCTTCTACATCCGTCCACTAAAATATTAGATATTAGTGTTCCTACATTGTTTTAGCCCTTACCAAGAGACCATAATACTAAGAGAGCGAAGCTCAGTATTGATGTCTGTGCCATGTTCGTGGCGGCTAAGGCTATTTTTAGTAACTTCGCCATCGCGCGTGCAAGGCTCTTAAACAATAGAATTCAAACGGTCCCGTCCGCGCGCACGTCAAAAATCAAATTCTATTGGTTAAGGGACTTGCGCGCGCGATGGCGAAGTTACTAAAAATAGCCTTAGCCGCCACGAACATGGCACAGACATCAATACTGAGCTTCGCTCTCTTAGTATTATGGTCTCTTGCCCTTACTCAAAACTTCTATATACGAAGGGTTAATAACGTCATAAATAATATCTAGATTATCAGGAATAAATAAGTTCAACTACTTATTTATTCCTGATAATGAATCCTACGTACAAACACACCATTGATCTAATATCTAGATTGTCAAAGCAAACGGTGGATTAGATCACTGATTGAATTTTAGGGCCCTTCACATGAAGGCGAGAGAGGATCTGGGAGCTACAGCCCCGACAAAGATTACAAGATGGCGTCTGCCCAGATTTTGTCGGGCAAAAATTTGATTGGATAGATAAAATAAATAAATAAATAAATAAATAAATAAATAAATAAATAAATAAATAAATAAATAAATAAATAAATAAATAAATAAATAAATAAATAAATAAATAAATAAATAAATAAATAAATAAATAAATAAATAAATAAATAAATAAATAAATAAATAAATAAATAAATAAATAAATAATCTTCTACAGCAGATCCACGTAGTGGATATTCTTCTGTTGGCACTCACACTCACTATCTCTACTTTAGATATTTTGCATACATGGCTCAACTCACATGTTGATTTTTGCTGAGGGATGAAAAACCGGAGAACCCGAAGAAAAATCTTTGGAACTTTTGGAACTTTGTTTATTTTGCCAGTATTAATAAATAAAATATTACACATCACAATACTAAAAAAATATAATTGGCGAGGAAATTTGACATAAAGCCCAATGGCTTATCAAATCTTGTCAAATCTCCTCATTACATGGCATGGTAGAGATTACAACGCATCACACAAACTAAGTTCACATATGATCTAGCGCTCAAGCTGTGACTCGAGCCCGGACCACAGCGGTGAAAGGCCGGTGCTCTCACCACTCGATCGGCCAACTATGCCACCAAGAATATCTTGTTACGTCGTAGAAGTTTATGATGTCCTCTTCTTTTGAATGAAAGTTCGAAAATTTTCAACGCTACTACAGGATTAGGTGGTTCTAATGTAATATGACAGAGCCTCTCTATCTTTGTGAAAGTCACATCAGCCTTCTTCGTTTTCTCTATGTACATGTCAGGACTTATAAATGGGTGTCCCACATTGCTTTATTTACAGCAGAGTAGTTCATGTCCAAAGGTTCCATTCTTTCCTTGTCTTTCTCTTTAGGGTTTAGAGAAGGTGTTGGCTTCCCTGTCTCATTCCCGGACACATGGCTCGTAGGGACGTCTTGTGTCTGATGTGTTCCAGGAGATCCTCCAACGATGTCTTGTGCTGTTACAACTTCCATCCACGGTTTGAAGCAATATTGCAGGAAAGGAAGGAAGAATGCCAATAAACAAATCCCTCCAGCCGTAAAAAATGCAGGTTTATAGGATCCAGCTTGATCCGCAATAAAACCTGGTCAAGGAGAGACGAGAATCAGCAAGGCAATAGCGCATAAAATAAACAACTAGGAGATCATTTTCAAGCTAAAATTGTTACTTCAACCCTGTGGTAATTCATATTTAATCACAACCGAACATTGCGGTCATCATCGGGGGTACAGTTGGAACTCATGTCTTACAATTTGGAAATCGGCAATGCGTGTGTAAGTAGCAAGCAGGATTTAAGCCAGCCAGCCATGCATCTTTTGCTTTGTCATTGTATTGCAGGTAATTTAAGTGATGGTAATACGACAGTTTTGAAATGCGTTTCCTTAGCTATATTTCAAAAGCTTCCGCTACGTTCTTAACTAGTCATTGCTTTACCAAGTATCATCGAGCTTCACATACAGCGGGGTTTTTTAAAAAAAAGGTGATTGGACGAGAGGCATCAGGCCAATATGACAATCCGAAAGGAAGTACGATTAGATGCAATAATTTACTCATTTTTTGGCTTAATTTTGTATAACTGCAAAATTAGTGAGGATCTTTGGTTAATAAGGACTTGAATGTCGTTAAAGGAAAGGAACCAGTCCCCCTCCCCTTCTTTAAGCCTGGCTACGCAGGCCAATTTGTTGGTTGAATGCAGTGTAGGCATATCTTGAGACTAATTTGGACCTTCAAGGCGAGACTGGGCGGGTTTACAGTAAATACAGTAAAAGTATATGCATTTATAAATCCCAGCCTCAACTTGAATCTATATTGTTACCTGACTCAGTCACACGAATTCAGGAAAGATCTCTATATTAGTTGTAGGTTATTATTTCTAGTTAAAACGACGAAACGGTGCAACTCCCCGGAGGGAGGAGTGGTGTGTGTGTGTGTGTGTGTGTGGAGGGGGGGAAGGTGTGTGTGTGTGGGGAGGGAGGGGGCATTTCCACAAGAGTTTTAAAGGAGTTTCTGGTAAGACGTTTACAAAAAGACCGGAGCATCGCGTGACAATAGTCTTGCTACCATGGTAACGACATGTAGATCTTTTCTTCCCGGTCTGAAACCCGTCACGTGACAAACATAGCCTGGGAAGAAATCTCCTTGTAAACGAACTTTTAGGGGCTGTTTATATGAAGGCGAATTTTCTCTGCTAGCCGGGGTAACTCTTTTGTTTTCTTCTCCCTTGGGGAAACACAAAAAAAAAGGGATTTTACGGCTACAAGGGACAACAGCACCTTCACATAAACAACCCCTTAGTGTATGAAGATGCGAGAACTTCACCGACAGTGTTTACTGACGGATGTCGAGAGATGTCGCCTGTTATCTTTACCTATAAACGGTGCTCCCGTCAATTCGCCAATCGACACACAAAACTGACCAGAAGGAAACGACACGGATCGTAATCTTGGCTCAACAGTTCTCATTAGCAGTAACACAAGAGTTGTAACAAGTACACCAATCCCTAAACCCAAGAACACTGAGTAGATAATAAAATGGTAGAATTCACTGGCTAGCTGGACAAGCAACATGCTCAAAGCGAGAATAAGGGAGCCAACTTGGTTAACGTGGAAAGGGTTGACAGATGGAATGTCAATCGCTCTTCCTGCGATCACAGATGAGAACAAGGATGATATACCGATAGCTATGAAGAGATTGGAGGCTTTAGACGGTGAAATACCGACCTCTATGCAATAATTAACCTACAATAAATAAAAAATAAAAAATTAACGCCAGATCAGTTCAACCATCTTGTGCTAAACCATTATACACCTGTTACGAAAAATGTAGACGGTCTGAAATCTGAATCTGAATCTATATCTGAACGAGAAGGAAGGAAATTCTTGGTATGAACTTGGAATAAATTACATTATAAAGTGATAAGAGTACGAATGGATGATATTACACGCATATTTAAAGATAAGAGTCATTCTCACAATTTTATTCGGTCGCAGATTCAGATCCAGATTCAGATTTAGATTCAGATTCAGATGTCAGACCGTCTACGTTTTTTGAAACAGGTATATAACTATTTCAATTAACGTTGTCGCTGAAAAAAGCCTTACCGTATTTACTCGAATTAGGCCCAGTTCAGACGTCGAACTTTTGCCGCGTCGAATCCAATAATTGCATTTTGTAGATGAGAAGTGCGGCTTCTGAACGAAATGAATTTGACAAATTTGATTTAAACTGAATTTTTCAATTTAATACTTAATCAAATCTTCAAATACAATAGATTGCACTTCTCATCTACAAAATGTAGCTATTAGATTCGACACGGCAAAAGTTCGACGTCTGAACTTGGCCTAAGTGCCTCCCCCCGAATAAGCGCCTCCCCCGAATAAGCGCTCCCTTTGGACAAAAAAAATTAATAAGCGCCTCGCACCTCGTTATAGTATACTAATACCAGTACTGTTGTAGTAGTATAACATTGATATTATTGATATTAAGAGGAAAGCATACTTTGACAGTTGTGTACGCGTTTCCTCCCGCTGAATAAGCGCCTCCCTCGAATAAGCGCCTCCCCCGAATAAGCGCCCCATTTTAGACGTGAAAAATTTAATAAGCGCGGGGCGCTTATTCGAGTAAATACGGTAAGGCTAAAGCCTTTCAAATATCTTTTGTGTACTAAAAAACATCTCTGCAGGCTGTCTGAGAAATTAAGGAATATGTGTCCAAGTGTAGAATTTGCAAGCATACAGTGAGTTTTTCTTAGTAATAATGTCACTGTGGAAAAGATACATTTCATTATTCCACTCGTCAAAGATTTAGGGCTTTAGGCACTTTTTTCGTCAGCGACAACGTTAATTCAGGAATTTGCTATAAGTCTTATAAGAACGAATACCCATACCCAAATTAAGGAACCGGCCAGGGTCTTTGAAAGGGGAGGGGGCAATTGGATAAAATCAATAACATCAAGAGACCATAATACTAAGAGAGCGAAGCTCAGTATTGATGTCTGTGCCATGTTCGTGGCGGCCAAGGCTATTTTTAGTAACTTCGCCATCGCGCGCGCAAGTCGCTCAACCAATAGAATTTGATTTTTGACGTGCGCGCGGACGGGACCGTTTGAATTCTATTGTTTAAGAGCCTTGCGCGCGCGATGGCGAAGTTACTAAAAATAGCCTTAGCCGCCACGAACATGGCACAGACATCAATACTGAGCTTCGCTCTCTTAGTATTATGGTCTCTTGATAACATACTACATGCCAAAATATTGCTTTGCAAACCGAAGATTTGCTACATTGTACTCAGTAGAATACCCGCAATTTATGCAATTTATAACAGCAAAAAGTATGTTAAATAAATCAAAGAACCCATAGTATAACCATAGCATAGAAATAAAAATCAGAACAGGAATACAGTACATGAATAATTAATGAGCCGTTAAGTGTCTTGACTATGACTGAAAGACTTACTTGGCCACAGACAAATCGAAGAATAATGGCGAGCTGTATTTTTTAATAATAATAATAATGTTTAAGATTTATATGCCGCGAATATCTATATGTATATAATCAAATGCGGTTGAAAATGAGCTGAAATGAAATGAAGTATAATCAAACATAAATGGATTAAGAATCCCAACTGGCAAGGAGGCAAACCAGTTGGCTATATTACAAGCATGGCCGAGAAACTGAATTTGAACTAATCGAAATCGGAACAAATTCAGTCTCAGCTAGTGGCCAGAGCTGGGACTCGAACTCGGGACCACCAGATTGCGAGATCAACGCTCTGACCACTCGGCCATGCTGCCTCCTATTTTTCCTATGTTCTCAGTCTCGATCTCAGAAAGTTTGCCGTCTGGATCCAGAACAAACTTTTAAGGTACCTATCTGACATGTATCTGAACTATGCGAAAGCCTATTTGGATGAGCTTCTTGATCAAAACCTCGAAAATGACACCAAAATCTTCGTAACTCATTCGTCTATTCAAAACATCATGTTTTTTCTCGTTAGTGCGAAAAACGGAAGTAGTTCGAATCGACGTGGGCTCAAAGTTGGAAAAATGATAAAATGTACCAAATGATAAAACCCCAAACATATATCGTTAAAGTGACGGAGGTTTCTATTTCATTCTGACTGATAAAATATATACTAAATGAAAGCTTGAACATTGCGGATACATGATCCGGGATGGAACTTTGAACATTTTAATTTTTTCTTGAGATATCCACAATTATAAACAGTTAACGTTACATGAGGTTCGGGGAGGAGTTTCATATGGTGTCACAAATTGTTACTCACCAAATGCACAGATGAAATGAACGCAGTAAAGTTTTGCATGGTTAACGATAAGACTGCTATGATATAATGAGGGCGTCTAACAACTTCTTTAAGTCCATCACAGAATAACACCTTTGGTTCTTCAACTTCTCCATCTTCTCCATCTTTTTTTATATTTGGATCAAAACTTAGCAGCAATAGCATTACCAAAATCAATGGAAAGGCCGCAATTCTAAACATCCATCGTAAACCATACGCGTCCAACACGAGCTGAAGAAGAGGACCAATGGAAAACGCGCGGGAAGCAGTATAAATCCCAATGGCGAGACCCTGCCTTTTCTTGAAATAACAAGAGAAAGCTTCAATGGATGCGGTGTAGAGCATAGAGCAGCCAAGTCCATAGATAATACTGTAACTAAAAAAGATCTGCAGAAGACTCGTGGTGAAAGATGTCAGAATTAAACTTGTGAAGCACATGGCTGTACCAAGTAGAGCTCCATAGCGAATATTGATAAGAGTGACAAGTTTTGAGCAGAGTGGGATAATCGTGAAAGTAAGAGATCCTGGTATAGATCCTGCCCAAGCTAAAAGTATAAAGATACAAATGATAAATGATCTGAATACTTCCTTTTCCTAGAAGGAAGGAAGGAAGGAAGGAAGGAAGGAAGGAAGGAAGGAAGGAAGGAAGGAAGGAAGGAAGGAAGGAAGGAAGGAAGGAAGGAAGGAAGGAAGGAAGGAAGGAAGGAAGGAAGGAAGGAAGGAAGGAAGGAAACTGCTTCAATTCAATTTTGAGTTTTTTTTGTGAGCACAGGGGTCAAACACAAACAATTAAATACAAATAATTTTGTTTAGGGATTTAAATTACAACATGGGCAATTTTTACGAAGTCAAAAGGAAGAAGGAGGAAGGGAGGAAGGGAGGAAGGGAGGGAGGGAGGAAGGGAGGGAGGGAGGAAGGGAGGAAGGGAGGAAGGGAGGAAGGGAGGAAGGGAGGAAGGGAGGAAGGGAGGAAGGGAGGAAGGGAGGAAGGGAGGAAGGGAGGAAGGGAGGAAGGGAGGAAGGAAGCTCTTACCAGTTGCTTCTCTCGAAGTGTTAAAATGCTCCATAATGACTGGCATAGGCACAGCATAACACTGTGTTATACCATAGCTTAAAGCCCAAGCAAGTGTTGCTGCAAAGCACACCAACCATGACCAACAGGTATCTGGTGAGCGGGGTGTGGTAGTTCGACTACAACATTTTGTAATAACGCTTGAAACCATCTTTCAGTTTACGGTACTAGGCTTAAAAACAGTTAAAAACGTTTTTATAGGAAATTCACATATAGCTAAATATGGGAACAGGGAAAGATCAGAATCACCCCCCTTTACCACCCTGATCACTAATCCTCTCCTCTCCTCTCCTCTCCTCTCCTCTCCTCTCCTCTCCTCTCCTCTCCTCTCCTCTCCTCTCCTCTCCTCTCCTCTCCTCTCCTCTCCTCTCCTCTCCTCTCCTCTCCTCTCCTCTCCTCTCCTCTCCTCTCCTCTCCTCTCCTCTCCTCTCCTCTCCTCTCCTCTCCTCTCCTCTCCTCTCCTCTCCTCTCCTCTCCTCTCCTCTCCTCTCCTCTCCTCTCCTCTCCTCTCCTCTCCTCTCCTCTCCTCTCCTCTCCTCTCCTCTCCTCTCCTCTCCTCTCCTCTCCTCTCCTCTCCTCTCCTCTCCTCTCCTCTCCTCTCCTCTCCTCTCCTCTCCTCTCCTCTCCTCTCCTCTCCTCTCTCAAGAGTAGGGCCGGATGTTTTTATAGTCTAGATTTATAGTATGAATTTAGTATTCGCCCAAAATAGTAACTTCTGGGAGGGTGTATTGAGTCGTGGGTGGCTACCGGGTATCTATACGGCTACGAAATACGCGATGAATTTTTCACAAAATCCTGGCTGGACCAATGACCTTTAGCATCTCTGACTTTTTGATTTACAATGCGAAAAGCATAAATGACAAGGAGGCATTGTTGTCAGTTAATTATAAGTTTGTACACTTGATGACACCAAAATTTACTTTAGGCTATCCAATTCACACTCTATCACGCTGAGAATTTTTTGTCCGGTTGAATCTCCTCAAACACCCACAAACAATAGTCGTGTCATTTAAGTCTTTAAAGCAATGGACCCACGCAAAGATTTTTTCCGGGGTCTAGATCCTTTATAGTCAACACATTGCCAGGCACAGTATGAAAAACAAACGAACAAACAAACAAACAAAACGCTTTCTCTTTTATACTATCTCATATCAGATATGCCCTTTCTCTTCTTTTTCCTTGCAAGAATGTGTCAAATTGTCATAACCTTAATACAACAAATATGTCACAAATGCCCATCAAAACGCTGGATATCGCATTTCCGAGAGTCCGAAATTCAAACATTTTCGGGGAGCATGCCCCCAAACCCCCTATACTTCTGTCTTCGGCAGTCGATTGCATTTCAGTCTGGCTACGGCTCTGAAGTAATCCATCAACATTTCAGTGTGCTAATGATACTTGCGCTTAAATGAAGGAAACTGAGAGTGTCTATAGTAAAAGAGTGCGCATATAATATCAAATTTTAACATAAAAATGCAGAATTTCACCATTTAGTTAATTGACTTTCAAATTTTAAGTACATTGTGATGAATTACAATCTCATGTATTTTAAATGGATTGCTTTTCAAATGTTTTTCCTAATGTTTGGTAATCCACAACAATGCATTTCAATTCTGTGGGGCTGTTTAGTCAGCATTTTTGGAAAAACGTTTTCAGCTTCAATTCTGGAGATACGGTGGCCTCCAGGGGACATATTCAGCGGCAAAAAGCTAGCAAAAGTAACTTGAAACTACCCCTAGACTTGCTGTGAATTTTTTTAAATTTGAAATAAGGTATCTGACCGCGACGCATTTTGGGATCAAACAGCGGAGGTGCGCCTCAAACAAATCCCAGTCGAGCCGCCTTAAGTGAAAATTCCGCTAAATTGGAAAACTCTATCACATTTGTTGACGAGATAACAATTGCGAACAACAGAGGGATTAAATCTGTGAACAATGGAGGGATTGCATTTGTGATCTGGATTACATTTATGCACGGGATAAAGTACAAACACTAAAAGTGTGCAATACTTTGCACTTTTTGATTAATTTTAGATGCACAGCTTTCATGTACTTTTGCATGAACTCTTAATAAAGTATATTATTATTAAATACATGGAGGATTTAGCTTAGCTACATCTAGAAACCTCAAAAACGTATTGGAAAGAAACTGTGTGATCAGAGACATGTAGGAAATATGCAGTGCTAAAAGACGAAGCATTTTTATGTTCGCTTAACTTCAGAATACCCGGCCATTTATCGTGCCCACCTCGCCATTGTTGAGATATGTTGACTATATATGTATTATAATTTCATTGTAATTGTTTTGATGGCAAAATAAACTGTAAACTTTATTTTTAGATAACAATAGAAGCTTTTGTATTCTTACGTCGTTTTCAAAGATTTGCACTCTAGAATACATTATGGCGGAAGGGTATCCTGAAGTTTCTCCACGAGCCACAAAATAGCATATATGCAAAAGTCTTACCGATTTTCAGCATCTTACTTTTCTTTTCCCGGGAGAAATAAAGCGACGTGAAGTCGAGTACGTCTAGCCATCCTACATCCAGACATATTCGAGATCTGTGGATTAGTTGTCGCATTTTTCGCGTGCATATAATGTATACAGCAGCTCCACAGACCCAGAATATATTATCAATCTTGCGGAACTGATAGATGGTCTTAACGAGCAAAGATAGTTCAGGTATTAAGGCAGATTCGTATACATCCACTTATTTATTGCTGGAGAATAGCAGAAATACGTAGCGCTTTACTTCAAGTATTGCGGAGACAATGACAATAATATTATATGCAATAGATAACTTTCAAAAATGGCGGGCTCATTGTTCACGAGAACGAGGCCAGAAAGGCCTCTAAAATTATTACGGCATCAAATGAGTCTAAGTCTATCCTGTAAAATGCACAGAAAATAGGTATTTCGAAAGGAAGAGGAATGCATCGTCTTCGATAGCAATAGAAGTGTCGCCACGTTTATTTTGTGGTAACAAGGCCTTTGTGGCCTCGTTATCATGTACTAGGCCGCCATTTTTGAAAGTCGTCTATAGCTCCCTCGTTCAAGAAATGTACAAATAATACACCGATTTGGCTTGAATGGCCAGTAAACAATGGATGATTTTCCTAAGGGAATACCAAATGTCCGAGCAACAAAACTCGAATTCCTTTAGAATGCACTCAATATCAGACAGACCTTTACACATTTCAGCAATCGGGTGTCTGTATCAGGTTGTACATGAAAAAACATAATAGCTTGTCCGACGTAGCAACAGTAACTACAGAGGTAGAATAATGGACATGATGGATGCGGGATCGGTGTATTGATGATTGATCAATAAATAGCTCAGTTTACCTCAACTTACGTTGTTCTTGTTTTCACTTTGACATCAAGCGACAGAAGCAGAAACGTAAGCATAAAACTGATGGAACCGTGTCGTTACTTCTGCTTCTAGGCTTCATGACGACTGTACAGCGACCATCTTATGCTGCCACTTTCTGCGGCTTCGTTGTTCATGCTTTAGAAGAGTGGAGCGTAATTTTTAATTTGCGAGACAGTTGTTTTAGCGCGCGGATACAGTTTTCACGATAAATGTACTTTATGTTAGTGCGGAATAGAAGGAATTCGTGATGCTTTCTTGATAAGGAATCGAAAGGTTTTAGTTCATTGGTGATTTTATTGTTGCGTTCTTCTACATCCGTCCACTAAAATATTAGTGTTGCTACATTGTTTTAGCCCTTACTCACAACTTTTATATACGAAGGATTAATAAGAACGTCAATAAAATATCTAGATTGTCAAGGCAAACGGAGTATACTACCGGATATTGTGTCATTCAAGTTATATTGGTTTTACGCGGTTTTACCAAGAGAAGACGAGCTCAATTGACAAGGATGTACCCAATGAACATGGCCTCTACCATCTGAGTGCAAGAAATTTCAATGTCCTGAAGAGATATATATACAAAACTCGATTGGACTGTTTAATCTTTGAAATGCTGCTGATTAAAGATCCTAAACCAGATTTCAATGTGCAAACAGACTCGATAAGAAGGAAATTATCTATTTAGAACTGAAATAACCATCTTATTAAGAACAATACCTTGTGTTTTCTTTGGTATTTATTTGTATGCACATAATTATCTTTACGGCCTGATGATATTTTCAGAATGAAATCGCAAGTGGCGCTGGGAAAACATGCGCTCTGGGCATGACACATGCCCTGCGGCCCTGCCGATTTTGTCTCACGAACTCGCTAAGCATCCTGGTAAATAATGAAATATTGACTGACATGAAATTTGAGCGACCTGGGCATGACGCTCAAAATGTCATGCCTTTATAGTCTTTTAGGGTAGTGTTGCATTTCTTTAAGATTACCTCATGTTCAGGGAGCGCAAAAAATGAATTTGACAAGCAAGCACCCTGACTAACAGGTTTTACTACGAATATAACATGTTGAGGGAAAAATCATGTCAATGGGGCCTTGTAAGCCTCTCTTCATAAGAAATTTTACTTTCTAAGCCATTACAGCCAAAATCGTTGCATCGCGACCAGCAAATTACAAATTTTGTTTTGATTTTGGGTTTTTCTGAGCCGTCAATCAGTTTGGGGGCGGAGCTTCTTTCAAATCAACCAATCACTGAACGAGTTCGTGAAAGCTCCGCCCCCAAGAATGATGGACGGATCAGAAAAGACCAAAATCTTTCCGACGTTGGAGGTCGCGATGCAAAGATTTTCGCTGTAAGGTCCAACAACTATAGTCATAACCAAGTTGTCATGAAAAATCTACGTCACAAAAGTCCCTTGTCAAAATTATTAATAAACTACAAAACCGCTGAAAATAATAAATGCACAGCAAAGTGTCGCGTAACACATGCTTATCTCTCCTCTATTTCGTCTTTCTTTTTCGTTATCCGATAACAGAGGTTTTCTAGAAGTTGTCACGGGAAAACTAGTCTTTTGTTACCAAGACTGCTCTCCAACAAAAGGCCGAAGTCGAGAGAGGATCTGAGAGCTATCCCCGAAAAAGATTACAAGATAGCGTCTGCCCAGATTTGGTCAGGACATAATTTGATTGGATAAATAAAATAAATAAATAAATCATCTTCTACAGCAGATCCACGTAGTGGTTATTCTTCTGCTGGCCGCACTCACACTCACTACCCCTGCATGAAATATTTTTCATACATGGCTCAACTCACATGTTGATTTTTGCTGAGGAAAGAAAACCGGAGAACCCAAAGAAAAGACCCTCATGGCATGGTAGAGAACAACACATCAAACAAACTAAGTTCACATATGATCTAGCGTTCGAGCTGCGACTCGAACCCGGATCACAGCGGTGAAAGGCCGGTGCTCTCACCACTCGATCGGCCAACCATGCCACCAAGAAGATCTTGTTACGTCGTAGAAGTTTATGATGTCCTTTTCTTTTGAATGAAAGTTCGAAAATTTTCAACGCTGCTACAGGATTAGGTGGTTCTTATGTAATATGACAGAGCTAAAGTCCTCTCTATCTTTGTGAAAGTTACATCAGCCTTCTTCGTTTTCTCTATGTCAGGACTTATAAATGGGTGTCCCACATTGCTTTATTTACCAGGGCCGTAGCAAGGGGAGGGGCAATGGGGGCGCTCGCCCCCCAATAATTTTTCAACGGTTTTTAAAATTTAAAATTTAAAGTTTTAAATTTTAAATGAATACAATAATTCAAATGTCGTATATATAACACATTGCTACAGAATTTAATGTAAAAAGTTAATACAGTTCTAAGTTGACCATGTCGACGAATATTAGTCGAGACTGATCGATGGAACTGTAGAATGGTATTCTCTTAGATATCCTGGGCTGTATTTAAACCCACATTCCAAAGGAATGATCGAAGGTCAGCGCTGGTCTCTGGGCTTTCGTCGCCATCTTCAAACAGACTCCAAAAATAACAGAATTAGTAAAAACTTATGAAATTACTTAATATTCTCACTATTTACAACAGCGAAATGTAATTTTGTTACGTTGCTTTTGAATAATTTTCTAGATTTGATTGATGATTGATGAAGTTTATATCTTCTAGATCTGTGGTTAGATTCATATATCTTAGGGACCGGTCATTATTTATCGCCTGGGGGGTGGAGGATTTTAGGGGGAATCACCTGATCGATTTTTGTCGTGAAAAATGGGGAATCTGCACTCGTTCAATATCATACTGGAAGGGATGATCACACCTGATAAACAATAACTTGTATATATCGCGCGAGCCGTCAATTCTTATCCTTGAAATACAGTCCAAAAAGTATGCGCTGAGCGGCTCGCGCTTCGCGCTCGCAAGTAATATTCCATATCAACTTCATGGTTGAAAAGTGGTACTTTTTTCGGGAAATCTAAAGTTGGTACCTACATTGCTATTAAAATACAACCGAGCTCTTGACGACTAACTACATCACGTTTCATTCCCCCTAAAATAAGTTGAAAAAAATCAATTTTGTAAAAAAATGGCCAATCAGTTTTGCAAAGTGGCTCGCACTTTGTGCTCAATGTAGCTATATATAACACTGGCCCAAGTGAAACATCCCAAAACAACTTAGAAATGGTGGTTGAGAACTCCTTTCAGTACCGAAATTCGTGCCGAGCGGCTCGCGCTTCGCGCTCGCTATAGCTAAATATTGTATTCTCCCATATCACCTACAAAAAGATCAGGTTATGAGTACGATTTGAACAACAAAAAACATGCAAGTTTGACTACCATCCAAACGAAGGCTGCGTGTTAACATTGTTATCATTAACAACTACTTTTATGGTGGAGGGGGGATCGTCAAAAGTGCAATCCTCATATTAAGGGGATCATCAAAATGCTGTAGTGAATTACAGGGGATCACAGGGAATCACGTGCACGCTAGCACCCTACGGATACGCCCACGCATAAAGCATCACGTGGTGCAAATTTACTTTTGTCATGTGACTTGAAATCCCGAGAGCCCCCCCAATAATTTAGACCTCGCTACGGCCCTGAATTTACAGCAGAGTAGTTCATGTTCAAAGGTTCCATTCTTTCCTTGTCTTTCTCTTTAGGGTTTAGAGAAGGTGTTGGCTTCCCTGTCTCATTCCCGGATACACGGTTCGTAGGGACTTCCTGTGTCTGATGTGTTCCAGAAGATCCTCCAACGATGTCTTGAGCTGTTCCAACTTCCATCCACGGTTTGAAGCAATATTGCAGGAAAGGAAGGAAGAATGCCAATAAACAAATCCCTCCAGCCGTAAAAAATGCAGGTTTATAGGATCCAGCTTGATCAGCAATAAAACCTGGCCAAGAAGAGAAGAGAATCAGCAAGGAAATAGCGCACAAAATCAACAACTAGGAGATCTTTTTCAAGCTAAAATTATTACTTCAACACTGTGTTTTTTCATATTTAATCAACCGAGCTTTCGACCTTAGCGGTCATCATCGGGGTTACAGTTGGAACTCATGTCTTAACTTGTAATCGACAATGCGTGTGTAAGTAGCAAGCAAGCAGGATATAAGCCAGCCAGTCATGCATCTTAGGCTTAATTTAAGTGATAGCAACACGACAGTTTTGAAATGCCTGCAAACCTGCATCGATTGTCCCTATGACTGTTACATGAGGGATTGCATGTACGTACCTCATGAAGAGTTATGAGGGAAATTTATTAGAACTAAATTTCCCTCATTAATGATGTATGAGTGACAGTGTGGACAGTGCGGATGAAAATATCCCAATTGATATCCGGGCTATATAAGTTAATAATAAATAAGTTAATAGTGTTTACTGACGGGTGTCGAAAGATGCTAGTCTGGGTAACTCTTTTGTTTTCTTCTCCCTGGGGGACACAAAAGAAAGGGGACTTTCCGGCTACCAGGGCCAGGGACAACTCGCCTTCACATAAACAACCCCTTAGCATGCCTTAGTGAAGATGCGAGAACTCCACCGACAGGGTTTCCTGACGGGTGTCGAGAGATGTCGCCTGATGTAGTTATCTTTACCTATAAACGGCGATCCTGTCAAGTTGCCAATCGACGCACAAAACTGACCAAAAGGAAACGACACGGATCGTAATCTTGGCTCAACAGTTCTCATTAGTAGTAACACAAGAGTTGTAGCAAGTACACCAAGCCCTAAACCCAAGAAGACTGAGTAGATAATGAAATGGTCGAACTCACTGGCTAGCTGGACAAGCAACATGCTCAAAGCGATGATAAGGGAGCCAACTTGGTTAACGTGGAAAGGGTTGACGGATGGAAAGTCAATCGCTCTTCCTGCTATCACAGATGAGAACAAGGATGACATACCGATAGCTATGAAGAGATTGGAGGCTTTAGACGGTGGAATACCGACCTCTATGCAATAATTAACCTACAATAAATAAATAAATAAATAAATAAAAAGAAATAATTAACACCAGATACAACCATCTGGTGCTTATCATATGACCATTATAAGAACGAATAAGACCCACATCACGGAAGCGTAACATTATAAATTATTTGATTTATCGGAAAAAGGAATTCACTATCAAATTCGTCACAATGATATTAAAAAATTTGCAAAGTTTTGGGGAGATTGCTCTTAAACTGACAAAAAAAATCATGTCTTTAAAGACATGAATTTTTAAAACTAAGCATTTTTACAAAGAAATGTACGGTGGACGGGTATCACATGCATGGCGAGCCTCGTTATCATGCTAAACACATACATTTCTTTATAAAAATTCCACAAAAATATCTAGCTTAAAAATTCATAATTGCTAAGTTTCGGGGACATTGCTCTTAAATTAAACTGACAGAATTTTTAAAATTAAGCAACGCTACATAGGTGCATCGGGGAGGAGTTTCATATGGTGTCATATGGTGCACATGTATTAAGAGGGTGATGATGGGGTTACCCCAATATCAGTTAACTACTAATTTTTTGGCCAATTCTCAGTTAACCACTAATTGCAGTTAATCATTTACTTATTGAAGTTAACTATTAACTATTATTTCTTAAAGCGAAAAAAATTAAATAATGACAAGAATTGTTCTTAACTTCAGCAGGTCAAGTCATTTAAGGGTGAACCTTAGTCAAATCAATCAATCTATAACACAAAATCACGTTAACTGCACCTTAAGGTCCCAATGGTACTCAAAAATCAGTTAACTGCTAAATTTTCATTTATCAGTTAACTACTAATTTTTGGGCCAAATCTCAGGTAACTGTTAACCCCATTAACACCCTCTATTAATACCAGTGAGCAAACCCTTGCTCACTAACGCATTTTTGCAGTTTAAATAAAGGTATTATTATTATGATTATTATCAAACGTTACTCACCAAATGCACAAATGAAACGAACGCTGTAAAGGTTTGCATGGTTAACGATAAGACTGCTATGATATACTGAGGGCGTGTAACAACTTCTTTTAGTCCATCACAGAATAACACCTTTGGTTCTTCAACTTCTCCATTTTCACCGTCATTTTTTATATTTGGATCAAAACTAAGCAGCAATAGCATTACCACAATCAATGGAAAGGCCGCAATTCTAAACATCCATTGTAAACCATACGCGTCCAACAAGAGCTGAAGAAGAGGACCAAGGGAATGCGCGCCCACATGTGCTCCAGCAGTATGAATCCCAATGGCGAGACCTTGTCTTTTCTTGAAATAACGAGAGATAGCTTCAATGCATGAGGTGTAAAGCATAGAGCAGCCAAGTCCATAGATAATACTGTAACTAAAAAAGATCTGTAGAAGACTCGTGGTGAACGATGTCAGAATTAAACTTGTGAAGCACATGGCTGTACCAAGTAGAGCCCCATAGCAAATATTGATAAGAGTGACAAGTTTTGAGCAGAGTGGGATACTCGCGGAGGTAAGAAATCCTGGTATAGATCCTGCCCAAGCTAAAAGTATAAAGATACAAATGATAAATGATCTGAATACTTCCTTTACCTAGAAGGAAGGAAGGAAGGAAGGAAGGAAGGAAGGAAGGAAGGAAGGAAGGAAGGAAGGAAGGAAGGAAGGAAGGAAGGAAGGAAGGAAGGAAGGAAGGAAGGAAGGAAGGAAGGAAGGAAGGAAGGAAGGAAGGAAGGAAGGAAGGAAGGAAGGAAGGAAGGAAGGAAGGAAGGAAGGAAGGAAGGAAGGAAGGAAGGAAGGAAGGAAGGAAGGAAGGAAGGAAGGAAGGAAGGAAGGAAGGAAGGAAGGAAGGAAGGAAGGAAGGAAGGAAGGAAGGAAGGAAGGAAGGAAGGAAGGAAGGAAGGAAGGAAGGAAGGAAGGAAGGAAGGAAGGAAGGAAGGAAGGAAGGAAGGAAGGAAGGAAGGAAGGAAGGAAGGAAGGAAGGAAGGAAGGAAGGAAGGAAGGAAGGAAGGTAGGTAGGTGTTTATTTTGTTTGGTCTAAGCTCTTACCAGTTGCTTCTCTAGAACTGTTAAAATGCTCCATAATGACTGGCATAGGCACAGCATAACACTGTATTATACCATAGCTTAAAGCCCAAGCAAGTGTTGCTGCAAAGCACACCAACCATGACCAACCAGTATCTGGTGAGCGGGGCGTGGTAGTTCGACTACAACATTTTGTAAGAACGCTTGAAACCATCCTTTACGGTACTATAGGCTTAAAAACAGTAAAAAAAGTTTTCAGAGGAAATTCACATGTAGCTAAACGTGCAAATAAGGAATCTAAAAATCATCTGACTGGAATAACTAGGGATGTACTGGGATGAGCAGGTTACATTCAAGAAAACCATATAAAAACATCATATGTACAGAAGTAGTACCCAACGAGCGGCCGCTGACCGGGCGCGGATTTTAAAAAAAGTCGCGGTATTGAAAAAAGTCGTAGAATTAAAAATGTCGCGGATGAGAATTTAAAAAGTCGAATTGAAAAACAAATAACATCGTGGAATTGAAAAAAAGTCGCCAATCGAAAAAAAAAAAAAAACAATCGATGTCCCCTAGAGGGGGAGAGATCTGCCAAAAGTGGGATCAGGGATCTCAGGCTTGGGATCGGGATCACAAACCATGGGATCGGGGATCAAAGACGTGGGATAAGGCTCCGTAGCTAAATCAACAGGAATCAGCGATCGAAATTGAATTGGAACTTTTAACTGGAGTTCCGTAAATAACAGTCTTATATCTGCAGTAGACTGATAGAGACCAGAAATCCAATGAATAAATTAAATTTACTTACGATTTGATGACACTAGTGCTAAATAAAGCGAGTAAAGTGACCAAAAGCAAATAAAATATTTTGTACATGTTTCATATAATTGCTTGACTGTGACTGGGTGTTACTAAAACGAGTAGCGAGTAATGAGTAACGGGAGTAAAGGGAAAACAAGTAATAGCCAAATTTTGTCACAGAGAAATTTGGAATAGATACAAAATTTGAAATGATCTTCCATTCAGAATGAAACATTTGATTAACAGTATTAGCTACAGCATTCGAACAGTGCACCTTATGTTTGATTTGGCTCAGTTACAGTTTCAATATATTTTAGTGCTAGTGTTAGTAAGACTTAGCTAATTGATTCTACTTCCATATGACTGAATCAGACGATGGCTACGTATACTGTTTGAAAATTAACACTGCATTCTAGCTAATATAGATTTCCGCTACAGTTAAGCATTTCATCCTTTTGTCTAATAGAAATTTGCTTCATTCAACTGATTGACATGTATTTGGGGCGATCGTTTCGTTGTTCAAGTAGATGTATTCACTTTTCCGAACAGAGAGTATCCAAATTGGGATAACAGTTAAATAGCATTGGGCAGTGGTTCACTGATAAATGAAAATTTAACAGCTAACTAAAATTTCATCGATTCGTTTAAAAATGTTTGTCAACGTTTTATAAAAACCGACAAACATTTTTAAAACCACGAGGCTATTTCTTTGCGGCATTACCTGTCACGCTGTATATAATCTGGGCTCCTGGGCTGAATAGTTCGTACTATATGAATGACTAATTAGAGGAATTGAACGAAAATTTGAATAAAGTGATGAAAGAAGGTCTTAATGAAGGACCGACAGAAAAATGTTTGAATGAATGATCAAAGGAAGTCAACAGTCAGTCCTATGAAAAGAAAGTTTGAATGAGCTCGAAAAGTCTGAATGAAGGTCCGATAGAAAAAAATGTTTGCACGAACGATCAAAGGAATTGTCTCAATGAATGACCGAAATATAAATGATAAAAGAAGTCTGAATATAAAAAGAGTTTGAATGAACGACCAAAAATAAAGTCAGAACGAAGGACCGATAGAAAAAAGTTTGAATGAATGATCAAAGAAAGTCTGAATGAAGGAACGAAAGACTAAAAGGTTTTATGAACAATAAAAGAATGTCTCAATGAATGATCTCTGAATGATAAGCCGAAATAAATGATCGAATATTCACAGTTTTTTCAGTTCATCATAAGTTATATTTATTTTAATATTTAATATATAAAATATAATATTTTTTAATATTCATATTTACTTAAACACCTGTTTGTGTGGAGCGAGGGTCGATAGTACGTCCGTCCGCCAAAAGAATTATCATGGATTGATGGATGGATGGATGAATGCAGGATGGATGGATGGATGGATGGATAGTTAATACTAATAATGACCATTATACACCTTACAACAGAACATCATGGCATCCTTCACCAAGCAATCCATCTGCATTTACAGCAACATCATATACATCTCATACCAGGTATCAGCCACTTTTGAATGACACTTTTATATAGATCAGTGTTATGAATTAAATTACAAATGAAATGTTTCCATTTTCATGACACGATTTTGTCGGAGTGCGCGCGCACAGTGGATGGTAATGAAATCGGCTCCCCCTCTCTCCCCTGTACAATGTTGCTGTGAAAATCCCGACACCTACCACTTGGCAATCAGTCCGAAACACCTTTTAGCTAGCAGCAACATTGTACATTGCAGCGGCTGACGCCAGAAAATGTTCAAAACTCAAGTGGAATCATGAGCGCAGCGAGAATGAATGACAAAAATGCAGAAAAAATAAAAATACTCATATGATAAAACCTCCAGGATATTAACACAGCTGCTAATTAATACAGTAAGGTTCTACTCACACAAATTAAAGTGATTTCTATTCAAGTTTAACCGTAATTGTAAAAAAGCCAACTGAAATATTAACCGTTAACCGTAATAGCCACCACCCCATTGAGACCCTCTTATAAGAGCAGGTTACTAACTTGGGGGAGGGGGGGGGGGGGGGATTTCATTTTCATACCTAGAAGAACACGGTAATAAAATTGACGTGGCTGAAGCTACACAATTATTTTTAACATTTGGACCCCCTCCTAATAAGAGGCTAGAAGAACCCCCCCCCCCCCCCCTCACCATAAATAACTGATGAACACTCCCTTACCTTGTTTGTGCACTGTCAGTTCGAATTAGGTCAGTTTCTGAACCCAAGGTAGTTCGCGAAAGAACAGCTGTTAGGCTACTTTGTAATTAAGGCTTTGTTCTGTTTCTGATAATCTAGCCTTGGATTAGTACCCTCAGAAAATTTCAACTGGTGAATAATTTTTACTGCGACATATAAACACAATTATTAACTTATATAAAATATAAATATCATTCAATTGTCTGACAACAATAACAGCACCTGTTAACTTGTAATTCCCTGTCGTTACCGACGTCTGTGAATTTTAATAGCATAGCGTTATATCGAATTCTTATAATGTAAATATCTGATATGGGGGGACGGGGGGGGGCACTCCATTGTAAAAGGATCGGGTATGCTCGTCGTATCTCTTAGGGGTAAAAATCAGCGATTTGGGTATCTTTAAGGGTGTTAACATAGAAGTTTCGAGTTTTAGCATTTCTTGGTCTCTCTTAGGGTATCAAAAGAGCCCATCGTTTATTATCTTGTTCTCACAAATGGAAGAAATTTGCCCTACAAAAGCGTATCTTACCGTTCAATTTTATGTTCATAATAATGATGCTCATTAGCTTGTTATCGCTGGTATCTCTTAGGGTTAAAAATTGTCAAGTCACGCCCTTCTTAAAAGACTCTTTCAGGGGTATTTTTGAAAATTTCCGACGAGCATACCCGATCCTTTTAAATGGAGTACCCCCCCCCCCCCCACCCCCATCCCCGGGCTGATATCATTTACGTCTAAAATATTCTTCTACCTATAGTAAAACAAACCTCATTAAATTGTTTGAGTTTTTCCATTTACACGATAATGAGTCTGAATTTTACTTAATTTTTAATAGCACAGAATTATTGAATTCTTTTATATACACAAACTCTATATCATTCTATATTTAGGGGTTTACCGACAACGAACAGGGAGAAAAAGTATTGGTTCCTCGGTGAGCTATTATTACCGAGACAAAAGATCAAGCTAGCGTGACAACAAGAATTTGAATACGGTTGTTGTCGACGTGGAACGAAGGAGAAGGGCGTTTGGTTGAGCGCTTCGCTTTGCATTAAGCCTGGAATTTGTTGTCTGAAAATTAAACTTATCGTACAGCAAGCTCAAGGTAAGGTTTACTATCATTTAAGTCATTTAGGTAACAAACGAGAGGCGGTGATATTTATATATTTATTTATTCATGCCATAATAAGTGTTGTATGAAATGATTTTGTGTGTTGATAATGAACGATAACTTGACCGATTTTCTTTTATGTCAAAGCCTAAATCATGGAACAACCGGCTAGCGAAAAGGTGGAAATAACTGCAGCAGCAAGACCGTTCTACAAGCGAATTTATCACAACGCTCGGAACATGTCGAGGGGTGATCTGATGGAATACGGGCGATATTTTATCGTTACATTCTCGCTCTGGCTGGTGGGTCACTTCCATTTCAGCTTTGCCTGGATTGTAATGATATTGTTGATCTTCGTCAGTTGGCAATTTGAAGTCGAAAAGAAGCGAAAACATCGCGATAACCTCGCCAAAGCTCACATGTCGTCGTTCATCCAAAAGTTCCAAAATATGCCATCATGGGTGTATTTTTCAGACAAGGAACATGCAGAGTGGATCAACAAAATGCTCTACCAAATGTGGCCTTACGTCGGTGATATGGTCTGTGATATTCTCAAGAATACCGTGGAGCCAGAAATGCAGAAAAACCTTCCAAAAGCCCTTAGTACGCTGTATTTTGACAAGATCACCCTAGGAAATCAACCACCCCTAATAAAGAGTGTTTCGTCCTACGACCAGCGTGACAAGACAGGGTCGTATATCATGGACCTCGATATCAAATATGATGGCGACGCTCAAGTCAAACTTTCTGTGAAGAACGTCAAACTTGGCCTGAACAATTTTCAGCTGCATGGAGTTCTGCGAGTGATTTTCAAGCCATTGGTCTCCAATTATAATCCAATTGGTGGGGTTACTGTGTTTTTTCTCAATAGACCCAAAACAAAGTTTGATCTCACTAACCTTTTGAATGTTCTGGACTTGCCTGGATTGAAAAGCACTCTTAGACGTATTGTGAATGATACTGTCGCATCATTTGTGGTGCTCCCAAACAGAGTTGCTGTGCCACTTGCAGAAGGTGTTGACGGCAGCGACTTACAGTATCCCATCCCAGAAGGAGTCCTTCGTGTCAAGCTTGTTGAAGCTCGGGATCTGGTTGCTAAGGACTTTGGCATTGGGAAAAAAGGAAAGTCAGATCCATATGCAATTTTGGAAATTGGAGCTCAGAGTTTTCGTAGCAAGGTCATCGATAACTGTCTGGATCCAACATGGAATGAAAGTTATGAAGCCTTTGTTGATAATAGTGAAGGCCAGGAACTTGAATTGACTGTCTGGGATGAGGACACTTCAAGCAAGGATGTTACAATTGGTTATGTTGAAACAGCAATTGCAAATGCTGTAGAACATGGTAAGCATGATGTCTGGTTGCCACTGGAGGGAGTTAAGCATGGACAAATACATCTAGAGCTATCCTGGAATCCCTTGACTTCCAACCCAGCTCATCTCCAGACAGCAGATCATGCCGAGGACTCAGTAGCTGCCCTCTTTGTCAAGATCATCAAAGCACATCACCTCCCATCCAACAAGAAACCACACTTGAACAGTATCTTCTGTGAAGTTAGTGTTGTCAACACATCCCTGAAAACCTTTGTGGCTTATGGGGAAAAAATGGAATGGAATCAAGGACTTCGGTTCTTACTCAAGAATCCACACACCAATGAGGCAAAGATCAAAGTCATTGAAGCTAAAGGAAACCGTACTCTTGGCCACATGACCTACAGCATCAAAGACTTGCTCCAGAAGCAAGGAATGAGGGAAGAGAAGACCTTTGCTCTGCAGGACTCTGGAGAAAAGAGCACCCTGACATGCCGATTCACCCTAAGAATTCTTGGTTCTCCTGGTGCCAAAGAAGTTCCAAATGATTTGGAGCCTGTGGTTGCTGGGATACAGAGGTAAAGACCAAGAACTTTTATAAACTATTAACGAACTGTAGTTTATTACCATATAATTACAACCTACATTTTGATAACATATTTCCAGTTAAATTCTAATTTTGTATGAACTATTTTTATATGAATTTATATTTGTTAAATTAAGCCTTTAATTAATACTCAGTTTGAGTGGTAAGGTAAATTTTGGTAACTTATTTTCATATTAATGCTTATATTCTTGTAAGGTTAAAACATTTTGTATGTGTATAAATGCTTCAATTAATGTGTTTTGAATGACAAAATATTACAATATTTTGTTGATTGAGTGCATTGACTCAATAAAATTAATTTATTTGAACCTCTTTAACATAAAAACTGCCTAATAAGGGAGAGGGGAAAACTGTAGTTTTGGAAAGGTTATAGTTTCTATAACTACACTCCATCTATTTAAGGATAGGATAAGATGTTGAACAAATATTTTTAGAAAATCTGACCTGTGTGGAGAAACACAATGCAGGAACTACTACTGCAATATTGTGTGCAAAAGCAGAGTTGCACCTTTTTTCCAGGTTAGCATTCTTTTTGCCATACATCAAAAGGACGTTCAGTTTAGGGTTAAGGTTAGGATTTAGGAGTTACACCTTGTTTCCATCCATGCAACAGTTGTGTGGAATGTTGCAAAAAACACGTACATAAGTAGAACTCGATTTTGCTTCTTGCACACAACTGTTGCAGGGGTGGACACATGGTGCAACCTCTTTGTTGCGCAAAACATTGCACGAAACATTTGTCTGGGCCCTAAAATTGAGTAATTTAGGTGATTTTACGATGCCATGCAGATATATCCAATAATGAAGAAAAAGTTCCAAATTTCATAAATTTTACTCCGAGTCGTCCCAGCAAATTCGTTCAAAGGAGACATTTGTGTGATAAGGACATGTAAAGATAGCTATGACGTCACTTGATTGTGTCTTGATGTATTTTATAAATGACATACATTTTAAAATGTGGAAGTTGCCAGCAGGATTTAGACGTTTCGGCCCGCATCTCAGATCATCCTCAGACCATCTGCAACATGCAATACAATGTTGCACCGTGTGTCCAACCCTGGAAATGTTGCGTGCAACAGTTGCAGAATTAGGATGGAGTTTTACTTCTGTAACATTGCGCGCAACATTGCAGGGATGGACACACAGTTCAACTGTGTTGCCCGCAACATTGCAGGGATGGACACACGATGCCACTGTGTTGCGCGCAACATTGCAGGGGTGGGCACACGGTGTAACTATGTTGTGTGCAACATTGCAGGGGTGGACACACGGTGTAACTGTGTTGTGTGCAACATTGCAGGGATGGACACACGGTGCAACTGTTGTGTGCAACATTGCATGGGTAGACACACGGTGCAACTGTGTTGTTAGCAACATTGCAGGGATGGACACACGGTGCCACTGTGTTGTGTGCAACATTGTAGGGGTGGACACACGTAACTGTGTTATGCGCGATGTCGCAGGAATGTTGCACCGTGTATCTTGGCCTTTAGTTTTGCACGCACATTTTCAAAAATATCGATTTGCACGCACCATAGTCAACCAGTGAAATCAGAATGGCATAGAATTGTTGTAGTTATGAAGGATGCTTACGAGAAGAAATTTATGGGGCATTTAGAGGTGGAAACTAAGTGGTGTCGCTAACTTTGTGAAAAGCCCTGACAACTGCTATACCTTTGACGCATTCAGACATGCAGGATTAAAGAGAGCTTTTTTTCAAATTCCTAGGCGAATATTTTTTCTCTTGAACTGGGTTATTCGCAACATTACTTGGCTGTTGTCAAGCCTACGTGATAGACTATTATTCAGGGAGAGGTCAAGTTCTTTAATTGCGGGATGGGAGTTCGTGAAACTGGGATCAACAGGAATGATGAATTAGTTCTTCAGACTTGGAATTGGTTAGAACGAGGGATTTTAACGGAAGAAACACCGTGTGGAGATAAGTCGAAGTCTTGGAGATCGATAAGAGAGTGTTAAATAAACATATCGTGCATTAAGATATAATTGTGTAGCTGAAATATTGTACAACTTTTAACCGCCTTGCAAGTTTTCCTTTTTCAATTCAATAAGTCGATTTTGCCGTCAGATCGTACAGCAGACTCTGAAATACTTCGACTACCTTGATTTTGCGAGAAAATAGTGCAAGAATTTTGCGTATTTAATTTCTCCACTTTCACTGCTCATTCTCGGAACTTTCAACGGCAAATTCCCTTTTTGCGCGCCCCTTTTGAACTTTTCGACTCGCAAGCAAGTCATCGAGTAAGTAGCTTAGTTATAAGGAGTATATTCACTATAACAATTCCTAACTCTTAATCGTTCATGTTTCAGTGATTCAGTAAAAACTGAGGTCGACGCACCTCATATTCCAAAACTGGTGGTCAACGATGGAGAAGTGCCTGAGGTAGAGCACGAGAAAAGAGAGATTGGATCCGACCAAGGGAGCTTGTATGACAACAGCTTTGGTGACCATTCCTTCGAGGATCTAACAAGCCGAGGAGAACTGGAACTACACCTGAAGTACGACCATCGAAGGAATTGCCTCATCACGAAGGTGATTGGTGTAAATCTTTTGCGATCACGTGACTCCGAAAACAAGACCAACCCGTTTGTCCGGTTGTATTTGTTACCAGACCGGTCAAAGAAGACCAGACGCGTTACCAAGATAATCAGGGGATCTTTGCAAGGCGAATACCACGAAACCTTTTACTATGCTATCGGTCTTGATATGTTGGCCAATCGTCAGCTCGAGTGCGCTGTTAAGAGTGATCGCGGATTCAGGAATCGGTTGATAGGAACTGCGACAGTCGAGCTGGGGGACCTGGATCTGAATGATGAATGTGATTTACATTTGGATTTAAAGAAAATTTAAAACTAGCACAACTAGCTCTTTGTAATTACAAATATCAGGGCCGTAGCAAGGCAAATTCTTTGGGGGGGGGGGGGGGGGTGCATAATTAAACTAAATTTGCTTCCAATTCAAAGGTCTTTTTTGGAAACTTGAAGGGATTTTGAAGACTAAAAGGGTGAGGTTTGTAGGCGTAATCCTTCTTTTCTGGTGTACAACAAATTACTATGTGGGGTAAAGGCGGCGAAATACGAGACAAAAACCCTCAACTTGTCGCGCAACATTGTTGCGTTGCAGGTTTTTGATCGATGTTGCGTGTTTTTCACCTCGCGAAAATTTATTTGTTGCGTGACAAGTTGAGATCGTGAGGTGAAAAACGCGCAACATCGATCAAAAACCTGCAACGCAACAATGTTGCGCGACAAGTTAAGGGTTTTTGTCTCGTATTTCACCGCCTTAAGATCGGCAATTTCATTC
The DNA here is from genome assembly GCA_029948255.1 of Telmatactis stephensoni. Classification (NCBI taxonomy): domain Eukaryota; kingdom Metazoa; phylum Cnidaria; class Anthozoa; order Actiniaria; family Isophelliidae; genus Telmatactis; species Telmatactis stephensoni. The sequence goes on from JALIZF010001666.1 coordinate 434,968, forward strand.
TCGATGGAAGTGAAAATGACATCCTCGAACAACTTAAAAAGTATACTGCGAAGCGAAGGCATTAGAAATATTGGGGGGCCCTCCCCTTGCTACGGCCCTGAAATATGGATCTTTGGTATGCAGTAGACATTGATGCAAGACGCTTTTTACTAAAATAGACTGAAGTTGAAAATTATTTAAATTAGGCGCTGTTACAGGGTGATTTTTTTTCTGCAACTTGTCTTACATTGGCGTTACGAAACAAGCTGCATGAACCATTGTAACCGGCCCTGCACCGTGCAAAATCATTGTAAAGGCGCTGTTACACTGTGCAATTTTCTCAGTAACTTGTCTGACAGGTTGCTGAGCAAATTGCACAGTGTAACAGCGCCTTAAGAAAACGATTACAGCAACGTTTTTCTGCGTTGCGCCATGTACTCACCCCTTCGTGCAAATTGTTGCGCAACGCGCGTAGTAAGTTTTGAGTGACCCTGCGTACTACCTTTCGCTAAAATTTCGCAAAACTTTCTTGCTCAAAACTATAAAAAAAACTCCACTTTCAAACCTGCAGGGCTCTGCTACAGCTTGTGCATGTATTTAACAACTGATCATTCTATCAATAATATACAAGAAGCCAACGATACTGCCAGTCTCTTAAAAGTACAATAATTTATAAAAATAATGAGCTGTTAGATATTTTGAAGTCGATTGGTTAGAATTTGTTATTTATAAGAATAAAATCCAAATGTGTACTACTTTGGTGGTGAGACCAGTGAGCCGGAAATATCAAAAATTATGAATAATGAAACATTGAGAGGAGCGAGGGTGGCTTAGTTTGGTAGTGAGCTGTCTTTAAAATGTATGGTCGTCTTTATCATTGTTTTGACTTCTTCTATAATCTGTGTAGCTCAGAAGACGCGGTCCTGATTGGGGGGGGGAGTGGAGGGGGGCGGGGCGGAAGTGTACATTGGGGAAGGAGAGGGGGAGTGGTAGGGGGGGAGTGGTAGGGGGAGAGGGGGGAGTGGTAGGGGGGGAAAGGTTGAGTTTCTCTAAGGAACACCATCAGAACCTTTAGTTTGGGTGAAGGGGTAATGGGCACTAAACCAAGGTAGCGAGAGGGAGATGCGCAAAAGATTATTTGAAGGGTTACCAATGAAGATGACCTAAGTGATGTTTTCGATTCTAAAAGTGACCAGAAATTAATGTAATTAGAAAGAAAGGCTATTGATGCCAATTTGTGCCATTTGAGTAATTTTCGTCAGACGTTACTTGGGTTTCATGGTTTTGACTTCGGTCGTAGAATTGTCACTTCCTTAATTGTTTTGACTTCTCTAATCTGTGTAGCACAGTGCAGCTTTGAATACCGGTAAAACAGAGCATTGATGGAGGGGGCAGGCGAGGCTCAGTTCGTGAGTGCGTGGCGTCCTGAGCAAGAAGTCCGACAGACTGATTCGATTTCTCGCAACTTCACACACTTGTTTCGACTTCTTTCCATCCCGTGTAGCTTTAATTAGCTTTAAATACCCTTAAAACGGAGCACTAGAGCGATAACACTAAAACCGTGAAATAACTTAGCAACTAAATAGAGACAAATAGTAGCAAAACCCTTTGTTTTCTATTGTTTCATTAGTACTATTTGTACTTTTTAGTTAGTACTTGTTTCACGGTTTTAGTGTTATCGCTCTAATGGAGAGAGGGGGTAAAAAGAGCGTACTGTCGGCCTCAAGTTTACTAGTTAGATGATGACTATTACGAGCTACCGACGTCAAATATGGTCCTTTACCTTTTTAGCTTTAAAGGTAGAGGGTATACCGTCCATTCTCTGAAATTAAGATCACTTTGGTGTAAATGTGTAGGGGTGTTAAAATATTCCCCTTTAAAGAGGTACTTGGATGAAAATAAATTTCCATCGATTTTCATCCAAGGGGGCCTTTAACGTTTTTGTGAAGACTTATTAAATACAGCCGTTCTCAAAAACATTGTCCATGAACATAACTCTAATTCCAAAAGAACTGTGCAATTGCAATATATAAAGAGAAATCACAATATCCGAAGGGGTGCCCATGCATATGTCTGAAAAGTCACTTAGGCAGTTGTATTGGGCAGCCCTTCTAGTCTAGGAGCCAGACCCACATTTTTGAGTTGCCTACACCCCCCCGGTTATGCTGGGAACCAGAGGTTTATTTCTATCTTGCTGTTGACGCTTGTAATTTGGACGGTTAAATCGCAAGATTCCCAGGAAGAGCGGTTTCCAGGTGGTAGTTCCCAGGGTACCACCCGGTGGCAAGCTGAGCTTAGCGTTACTTGTTGTCACGCGGAAAAAGTGTCCAAAAGCGTTGGTAACCTGGCCTAAATCAATGTCACCATTAAAAAAATTCAAGTTACTTCCAGTTTATATTTTTCGGCTATATACGTCTCCAAACGCAACGAAAACATTCTTATCATACTTTCTTTCTAAAGCGGATTCCTTGGGTTAGTATTATGTATACTTCATGTACAACCATTTTGAAAATCAAGTACCAAGATCACAGACCAACCAGTACACTAAAGCACAAGTCAAACGTTCAAAGTTTACTTTGTAATAAAAGATTTAAGTTTTAGAATATTTTATAGCAGATAATTTTGTTAATAATCACAATCAAAAATCAGTAATAAACTTTTCTTTCTTGGCATGCTCAATAAATATATCTATATATTAATATCGGTTTTCTTTAGGGCAGGGATTACACTAGGGAGTTGCTAGGTGCTTTCATTTGGAGGGGGGCAGAGGGGAGTTTTAATCTAAAACTTCCCCTTAGAGGACATAATTTATACAGTGAAAGCCATCTAAATGAACACCCTTTAATAAACTGTCAGCTCTAAGATCACAGACACCCTGCCTCATCTCAACCTATCTGAACTCCTCTTTTTATTTCCAAACTCTCCTTAAGAGTCAGGGTCATCCATAAGGCAGACAGTAAGAACTGGTCCCAAACATGTCCACTTTAGAGGGAGTTTACTGTATAAGGTTGACGCCTTGGGCAGAGAGTAAGAGCTGGTCCCAAGGGTGTCCACCTTAGAGGGAGTTCACTGTATAAGGTTGATGCCTTTCTAAGGCAGAGAGTAAGAGCTGGTCCCAAGGGTGTCCACCTTAGAGGGAGTTCACTGTATAAGGTTGACTCCTCTCTAAGGTAGACAGTAAGAGCTGGTCCCAAGGGTGTCCACCTTAGAGGGAGTTCACTGTATAAGGTTGACTCCTCTCTAAGGTAGACAGTAAAAAGCTGGTCCCAAGATGTCAACTATAGATGTTGTATAGGACATCTCCCTCAGTATAGTCATCAAGAGCTGATCCCAAGGGTATTTACCTTAAGGATGGAATGTTTTTACAGGGACCTTTCCTGCTAAATTTAGAACCGTTTTTGCTATTCATCAATCAACGATTTTATCAAGAATATATCAGAAGTTTATAAAATAGCTTTAAGAATCTAGAGGCTAAGTCTGTGAAGAATCCACTTTAAGCAGTATTAATCAAGTTTTAGAAGCATTTGTATATGCCATTTAAGGTAGATATTTTATGTACAATTGTGTACAAGCATACATACAAGGGATACAGCTCCACCTTTAGCTACTGAAGCTAAAACAAATATATTAGTAAATCCATTCACATTATGGGATAAATATATTAAGAACAACAATATCTTAACTTCTGAAGCGTGAACATAAAATACTACAATATGAAGCTCAAAATATAACAACTGTTAGTACCAATTTGCATTATATTATGTACTGCATCAGACAAAAAGTTTCATCTGGAAACAGGGAGATAGCTATGGGGAATCCAACGCAATGTTTACTGTGTTTACAACACTTAAATACTATAAAGGCTGAGGTTGCATGCAAGTGCAGCATAAATTATCATGCAAATGGTGGTATTTTATGTATCCACCATACTCTTTGCTGCATCATGCACCAAGCATTTAGATTAGCAATACAAATATATGATAAGTTGTCATATTTTGGACTTCATACTACATACAGTACAACATTTGTAGAGAAAATAGTGAATATTGTATGTATACAGCCTTTTGCCAAAATTCTGACACATTTTCACTATTAAATAATATATATTCAACATATAACAAGTAGAAATTGTGGATTGAACAGTTTTACCAATTTTTTTTTCAAGTTTTCAAGCATCAGGGCTTCACATTAAAATATCAGTGCTATCTTACAACATTTTTTACTCCGACATCTTTTTTGATACTTTTGATATATATTATATAATCAAAAGTGTCAGAATTCTTGCAAAAGGCTGCATTTTATATAATATAGATATCTAATATGTATATATAAATATTACTTGGCTTTGAAAATACTTAATAATAAAGCTTGAAGACAGAGAGCAAAGATCTGAGTCGTGACCGTTCCTTACTTGAATCTCTCGTCATATTTCATATTTTTCCAAAAAATAAACCAGTCTGCTGAGGTTGTCTCTGTCATCCTGGAAACACAAGAGAAGATTTTCATTATATAACATATATTTATTGTCCAGTTTCAATTATTCCCTTCCAGGTTGAATCAAAAGATATAACAGAAGTTGCAACTAATGAATAATTTTTTAAAAGTTATCAAAAATGGCTGCTGATAGTATTTGTTGGCACACCTAACATGTAGAGCTGTTTTGGTAGAAGTGCAAAACTTATTGTGCCATACCATGACCGTGTCAGTGCCATAACTCATGCTGTAACTGTACTTTGCTGACTGACTGTGCTGCTTTACCCAGTCATGCAAAGTCTGCAAGTTATCCTCTTTCACATGACATTGCATTTGCTAAATTAGCCTATTCTTACACTGGAATATAATATCAGATATCCAGGGTAAAGTTTGTAATGCTTGGTCCTCAAATGGTGAAAGGGGTACAGATATCTTAGCTTGAAAATAGTATCTTAAATCAGAGCAAGGTTTTGAGTTTTTTAGTGGCACCATTCCACCCATAACTTAGTCAAATACAGTGTAATCCTCCCTTCATGGTATCAAACTCCTCTCTTTACTTAGATACAGGTAAGATAATCATTAGATACTATATCTTACTTCATTGAATCAAGCTCTTATCTTCCACACCTAAAAATCAATGGGCAGAAAATATGGATAAGTCAAAGGATCGGAAGTGGAAATTTACATGTTGGAAAGCAGCGCACACCCACACACTTACTTTTAATCTGAATCCTAATAGATCAGACATGACACCAGAAAACAAGGATAATACCACTACTCTTGTGATGTTATACAAAAGAGGGTTCATAGACAACCCTGATAACTTGGATGGACTTTCAATTTCCTGATAAAAATGACAAGAAAAATACATCTATTTTAACATAACTTAAGGTAATTTTTATTGGAATTAAGGGTAATAGCAAATTACATAAAAATGATTCCAGTGTCTGATGGCTTGCAAAACCAGCAAACTAATTATGGAATCAGAAATGATTCAGTCACAATACAGTATTTCCCTTAAATTTGGCAATAGCAAAATACATAATTTTGTACAAAGCATCCATGTGTACTGTGCATAATGATACATACCTTTAATAGTTTAGCAGCGAGTTTCAAAACATGATGTGCGATCATCAGTTCATCTTTCTTGTGAGGTGCTTTCTCCATTTGCAGATAAAGATTGATCTAATAAAATATGCAGAAAAGCACACATAAAAAAATATAAAATATTAGGCAGCATAATTATACCATGCCTCCTATTTTGACAAATCCATAAATTATCAATTACTTAATATTCTTTTGCTTTTAATTAATGGAGTAAAATGAGTACCCCCAACAATATGAGTAACCCTCTTTTTAAACAGTGTTACAGAGTTCCATTCCTTTGCTATTGCATCTTTACAAACACTCGCTAGTTTCCATTAATTTGGATAATAAAATACATATTTAAGAGCAGTTTTCACATTGAGTGGAAAATTCACCATTCCATCCTGTGACTGTGTCAGTGCTCTAATGTCTAATGATGAAAACATTTGAAATTACTGCCTTAACAGTACCATGCAGTGACCAATTTCCCCAGTCATATGAAATTGGCTCTAATGTATAATTGTGCTTGTATACAACTCAAAACTTTAGTGTCTTACAAAGATTCAGGTGCTATCCCTCTAGCGGCATAAGCCTACCCTACCCAGGTTCTCCCCCTATCCCCCCCCCTTGGAACTCAAACCCAGGTTCTCCCCCCCCCTTTGAACTCAAACCTGTACCATATTATGGCTGATAGACGGACACTCTACAAAATGTGAACACTAAGTCTTGTTACCTGTTCAGTTAGAACCACAGAGGTGTTTCTGTACTTTATGTTAACTTTAGCACCAAGTGTCATAAACCGTAGGACATAGATACAGAGAGCCAAAGCCCTGATAACAAACAAAAAGTCAACTTAGAAATTGTTTATTAAAGTTTATCAAATGTAAAACTAAAATTTTCTGCTGCAATTGAAGAAAACTGTTTTTCTGTTACAGAGAGGTAGCAGTTGTATAGCAGTTTCAATTAAGAATAGCTGTAGATTATTGATCAGTGGCTCAGTGGTGGAAAATATTGCAACTTATTTACGAAAGGTACCCAGGCATATCATTGTACAGAGGTGGCATTGGCTAACTTATTTAATGTACAATAACTTTTATTTACTGTTATCACAGTTTTAAAGACTTACCATACTGATACCTCCCAGTTAAACATGAGGGATGGAAATCTCTCCTTTTCTGTACCCTTTAAGAGCTATAACAATTTATTTATCACTTTCAATTGTTAGAAAAAGTTATGCACAGTGATAATTTATATCAGACAGCATTCTAAGATGTGTGTTAAGTTCAATGATAACCCTTGAAGCAGACTCAAACTCACAAAAAATGGCACCCATAAACTCAGCACCTCATGTTAGTGTTGCATATGACTTTTGCAACTTTTTGAAACACAATTTTCCTGTAACCTTGCATGCAACTGACTTGAGAGCAGAGTTAAGCTCTATGTTTACAAAACTAATTCAATGCCAAGTTGAACTCCAAAATGCAAAGCAACATCCATTAATTATCATGTCTTTGCTGTATGATGCAATAGACCCTATTGGTTTGCCTCAATGTTTTCTCAATACAATCCCCTTGAGAGATACGTTTCGTTGTTTGAAACACATTAACTGGGATGACAGGAAAGAATGTTCACCTCAAACAAAGAATCTTATTCTCCAAGAGGGTTGTATTGGGAAAACATTCAGGCAAGTGAAGGTGGTCTGTTTGTTGCTCAAAACATTATTACAAATGCAGAACTTGATTCAACTTCTGTAACTATTGCATGTACCCACAAGGATGGACACATAATGCAATTCTACTGTCTTGTGTAAAGTGCATAGTACAAAAAGTTTAATCAAGTAGTTTAGACTCACCTGAACACACATAACAATCACTAATGCAATACCAAGAAGAAATGATGATGATACAATCATATCCACGGATCGTTGTGGTCCACGACGCTAAATAATAAAAACAAGGATAAGTTCCCTATTACATCTATATCAAGCAAATCTTTTGAAACTTCCTGTAGATTAAATACTGTATCTTATAAGAGTTTGTGGGATTCAATAATATATGCACTGTCACTATAATTTATATCCATTCCAACACATTGCCTTTCTGTTTTCTCTCTGCCTATATCCACTTATCATAATAATTATTCCCTGCAGGGCCATAGCCACCGGTACGGTTAGTCAGGTTTCAACCAGACCAGCTTTTACCGTTACAACCATTGTCATTGCAGTTTTGAAGCATGAATTCATGTATGAAAATGAAAAAACTGAACCAACTTTTAAAAACCGTAACAATGTTTAAATGGTGGCTACGGCCCTGCCCTGGCAATGATGTCAGTTTCATTGTAAGGCCATCATCCCTCTATGGTATACACCCACTGTGCTTGTCTTCGCTTCAACTGTCTTGCTAGTGTGACTGAAAACAGTAAACTGACTTACTGATAATTTTTTCATGTTTTTCTCAATGGTCTCAAATGATCATAACAGTGAACTTTGGAATTATAATTATCAAAATATCAATGCCTGAATATCGAAAAAGTCACTTTGGCCATTTTTAATGGCATCCCTTCATTTGTTTGCCTCCAACAGTGCTGTTCATAGGAATGATCCTATATATAATATTACCTTTAACAATGATCGCAGTGATAACCAAGTCTTAATATTACGAACTTTATGCAATCTAAAATGAGGTAATCCGGCCCTTCTTGCTTTGCGTGATGAAGTGAGCCAGCCAAACAACTTTGCATATAAACAACGCTAAAGGAAAAACAAGAAAAATGTTACCTTAATTGAGATTGCTCATTACAAAACTGATTAAGCAATATTGCTCTCCTTTGAAGTTATATAGGGAAAACAAGTTACAATACATGCACAACACAACAATTAATTTATCAAATGACTGTGTGGCTGAATTCTTAAAAATATAACACTGTCTTGTTATTAGTGAATTAAGGTTACTGTACCTCTCGATAAGAGCGTTCTGCTACACACAAGAGAAAGAAGAATGAAAAGCTAAGAACAAGTCTTTCCATTATGCCAATGACAACGATAATTCTTGACCTGTGGACAGAAATTAAATTTTCTTAATTTTGACACACTCTGTATAAGACTGCTGCTGATAATGATGATGATGATGATGATGATAAGAGGATATTATTAATTTGATTTCAATAACAATATCCTACCGCAGCTTTTCAACTGTCTTTCCAGAAAAATACTAGTGAGTGCTTTGCCTCATCATATTGAGCTCTTTAAAATAAATGGAAGCCATGGAACATTTTATTAATATTTTGCCAGTGCCATACAACTTACCAAACTGTATATCCAAACAAAGCACTAAAAAGCTCGTCTGGGTTGTTTAATGTTTCTAGTGAGAGGTCCTAACAAACAACACAAAAACATGAATTTGCATTGCATCTTTACCCAGGGTATACTATTAATGGGAAGGGTGGGGAGGAGGGGAAGTAGAAGGAAGGGAAATTAACACCTGCAGCCAATGAAATCATTGTTTTCTTTTCATTACACCCAAAATGTGGAGCCTGCTACTGGTAACATGTAACCCAGTACTACCTGCCACATGGACGGGTCATCGGCGTCTAAACCGGCTCCCCCACCAGGTTCTTTCTGGTGAGGAGGGTGACATGACACCCAGCAGGAATAAAAACAAGACCTGTCCAAGGGTGGATGAGCTTGACTGAGCCAACGGCCATCATGCATCAGTAAACTTTTATTCTATTGTGTTTTGATTTCAAAACAGTAATTTGTAGTATAGTAATTTGTAGTGCAGTAATTTGTAGAGTGTATTTTAAAATTAATTTTAATGGTACGGACTGTGTAGCGGCAGCCCAAGGCGCCATCCTATGCTCACAGTCTACCATGTATGTTATATGTTTTTGTAAAGCACCTAGAGCAGATTTTGGATAGGTGCTATACAAAATAATGTTCATTATTCATTGTAAGTTATTATTATGTGGGAGTTTTGCAGTAGGCACCACTCACTCTTCATCTCACCAGTCCCTTCCCTAGTAATGCCAGCTATGCAGGCTACCCAGGGTGTGGCCCTTATAAAGAGGTAAAGGTAAAGATAAAGGCCTTTGTTTAATGTCGGTAGTTCCTTTAGCCAGAGGCTAGTATTCCAGGAGGCAGACAGTGCACTCATTTTACCCCCCTCTAAGTTCCATCAGTGCTCCGTTTGAAGGGTATTTAAAGCTATTTAAAGCTACACGGAAAGGAAAGAAGTCAAAACAAGGATGTGAGGTCACTGGGAATTATACTTAGGACCTCTCACACCGAAGGCCGTGCACTAACCAACTGTGCCATTCTTGCTCCTTAAAGGTTCTATGAAAGAGTAAGCTCTCTCCTAATGAACACCATAATAAGACAAATACAAATACCTAATCTCTACAAAAATCTATTGTTTTGGATGTAAGTAAAAGTCTATGAGATAGACACCTCTGTAAAACAAACAGTTGGTAGTAGTATATTGATTTTGTTACCTTCATGCTATATATTCTGTAGAGTAAAGGAACTATAGCCAGAACAACAGACACAAATGTACTAAAATGGATGTAGCCATTGTTGCCTTTATGCGTTTCCTAAAGGAACATATAAAGAAAATGAAAAATATAAGTAACCATCCATTAGTAGATATAGCTCCTGAAGAACAATCGTCCAGATATAATTTAAGAAAACAATATTTAATTAGACCTAAGATAAATACTGAACGTTTTAAAAGTACATTTATAAATAGATTAATTTTTAACAATAAGTAACGTTTTTTTTTTACTCCTGGGACCAGTGTAATTTATATATAGTTTTTAGATTAGTTTAGTTTTAGTTTAGTTAGGTTTTTTCATTATTTGTAAGTTATGATATGTATTTTATCATTTCAATTAAAGACTTTATTATTATTATTATTATTAACAAATAAGCATTATTCAGAAGCATACACTACAATGTATAATATTATCAGGGTGCTCCTTGACCTTAGAAGGTGCCACCTGGAAAATAGCAAGGCAGAAGATAACCCAAATTCCTTAGGGGGAGTATTTGCATTTCTTATGTCATTTTTTGCAGATGGTAGGATAAAACGTTTCCTTATCTACTGACAGTAGTAAGAGTGGTGGGAGAGTTAGATATCAACAGGCCCTGTGCTGCCCTGGAAATCTATCTGGTGGTATTCTTGGTTTGTAACCATTCACAGGAGAGTGAATTGAGCAAAAGACAAAAGACCACCAACATGACAGCTATGTCTTTTGTCTCCACATTCTCCAGGAAACGCTTGTAAACCAAGAATTTTGGGAAACAACACTAACAACACCTAACAGAGTGTCAATACTGTTTTACTCCCTTGAACATGTACGTACTGTAAAAATGACTCATAAAAATTAATGTTATTTCTTTATACACAGCATACTTACAACTTTGTTAACAATAGCAGCACTTATTTCCATCAAAGTCATGTGTGCTTTTTTACACTGCTTGCCTTCCCATACAGACACCATTACTACAAAAGAAAAAAGGCTGGAAATAAAAATCTCATTCATAATTCCATCCATTAACTCATTCTTCCATCCATTCATTCTTCCATTCATTCATCCATCAATTCATTCCTTTTATTTATCTCTTTATTCATTCACTCGCACATTCATTCTTCCATCCATTCATTTATTCTTTCATTCCTATACATTCCTATACATCTATACATTAATTCATTTATCAATCTATTTTTTCCATCAATTCATTCTTTCATTAGTCAATTTATTCATTCATTCATCCACACACATTCATTTTCCATCCATGTTCATTCATTTGTTTATCTATTCCTCCATCAGTTCATTCATGATTCATTCATTTACTTAATATTTAACCGAGTGTACAAATCACTCTTCATACATATATTTGTTGAATTAATGGGAAAAAGGAAAAGACTCAGTGTCCTGAATTCAATCAAAATTTTTTCATTTATTTATTCATTATTCATTCATTATTCATTTATTTAAAATTATTCATTATTTATTCAAAACTAAATTGCTATGGAACACTGTCAGAGCATAACCAGGAGACATATGCATCATGTGATGTGACGAGTTGACCCACATCTGGACCATTTTTATGCCACCAGCCAATTAAATATTCCCTAGGTGTACACATACTAGTGTATGCTGAATTCAAGCAACCTCTAAAAATAGCCTAAATGCTGGGTAACATTTAGTAAGCTGAAGGTTTTTTATAACAGTGCGCATTGAGTCTGAGACTCCAGGTTATACTCTCCCGCTACCAGTCATTAGCATTTAAACATGTATCAATTATCAAATTTCTATTTTGGTAATTTATATACATTGTAGTTTTAATGTAATGTGCCAAGTCAATGTACCTATTTCTGCTGTAGGTGGAGTTGAATAGCTTTCATCACCATTAGGGAGTGACTTCTGTTAAAAAATATATTATTATTTTACTTTACATTTGATTAAGATGCTTTTTTTGTGTATCCACTTTGATTGATATTTACATATATGAGATAATGGAAGAAGAGAGAGAAAGGAAGAAAGGGAAGTGGAGGGGATGGAGAGAGGTAGATGGCAGAAAAGGAAAGAAAAGGAAAAGAGAGAAAGAAGTTAGGGAAGGAAAAGAAGGAAGGAAGGGAAGGGAAGGGAAGGGAAGGGAAGGAAAGGAAAGAGAAGGAAAGGAAAGGGAAGGAAAGGGAAGGAAAGGGAAGGAAAGGGAAGGAAGGAAGGAGGGAGGGAGGGAGGGAGGGAGGAAGGAAGGAAGGAAGGAAGGGAGGAAGGGAGGGAGGGAGGGAGGGAGGGAGGGAGGGAGGGAGGAAGGAAGGAAGGAAGGAAGGAAGGAAGGAAGGAAGGAAGGGAGGGAGTGAGCAGTGAGCAAGGGAGGCATAAGAAGAGGAAGGGAGGGAGGGAGATAAAAATATCATACCCTGGCACAAGCAAAATAGGGGTCTTCTTCATTAGTGCTATCCATTTCCATCTCACTGACATCACTATCGCTTGTTGAATCAGTAGAATCACTGCTGACACTGGCATCATCCTCTGAGCGGTCATTTTCTTTGAGTTCAAGAGATGCATTTAAATCAGATAACTTGATTTCTTCGCTTTTATGATTTTCAAGCACAATAGACCCTGTGGGTGAGATGAGAATATTGCTGCAACATTATGACTGGAGCATTTGAGGCCTAAAGCCTGGTTTTCACTTCAACGGAAGCAGATTGAAGCAGAAGCAACATACGCAGACTTGGTAGTGTATTGCTCATTAGCAACTGGTGCTTGTCTTTTCTCACACCTTGGTGATAAATGCAATACTGAGTCTGCATATGTTGCTTCCGCTTCTGCTTCCATCGAAGTGAAAACCAGACTTTAGGGTACTCCTGGGATGCTCAGCTCAAAACATTACCCATCTTTTATCAACAGGTTATATCGTTGTCATTAATAAAATTTGTAGAAATTTGAAAGAAAGACAACAGGTACAATAGAGAAAAAGAATGGAACAATGAAGAGAAAGAAAGAAAAAAAGGGTGATGTGAAAAATGGCAGAGGATGAGTGTGATTCCTTTTTAAAAATGCTGTAAGTGTACAAAATGTACAGAGCCTCTACTTTTTTTACAAAATTTCAACATTGAGTTATACTGTACTCAGTTCTCCTTATTCAAGATGACAGTTTGGTGGAAGTCTTTTGAATAAGTGCCACACTGTGCGAAGAAATGCAGTGCTTATTTGAGGGCGGTGCTTATTCAGTTTCAGTTTAATTCGTGTTTATATATAGCATAGCTAATCCCAGCACTAGCGGTACAGTTACAAAATCATAATTTACAAGCGGTATTCAAGACTGTTAAAATTTACATAGAGATAATAAATTTTTAGCCTGCTCTTTAAATTTAGGTACATTTGGTATGTTCACGACACAGGCTGGTAATTTATTCCATAATGGATATTAGAGGGTGGTGCTTATTTATCATATCCTTAGGTGCAGCATTTGATCAAGGGTGGCGCTTAATTCGAGGTGGCACTAAAATGAGTAAATATGGTATTAAGTCAATTCACTAACCATGTCCACTGCCATCCTTGTCAGACTTCCTTTTTCTAATACTAGTGTTGGACAAATCAAAAACTTCATCTTGTTGTTGGCAGAAATCATGGATTCCATTTTGAGTTATGTTTCCATTTTTATTCTTTTCAGTTAATGACTCCTTCTCACTTTGCCTCTTTTGACGATTGACACGACGTCTAACAAAAGAGAAAAATGATCAGTTTTAATTTATACACCACCAAATTAATAATGACTATTCAGTGGCCAAACTGGCGACAAGCAACACGAAAGTGAGACCTTGAAAGGCTTCTTCTTTCTAAGTCCAAAACTAACAACTACAATTTTACTAAGTAAGCAAAGGAGAAGAAGAAAGTGAAAAAACTCAATTATTTAGCTTTTTTATTTATCATTCTCAGTTGGAATCAGTTATGGCCTTTTGAGTTTCACTTTCATGTTGCTTGTCACCAGGCCTAAAGCTATAGATCTGCACACATTTTAAAGTTTACTGACATCATTTAGTATTATCATTTTAATTAATGGAAGACAAATCAATCCAACGTTGACTGTCACTACTAATATCTTCAGCAGTATTATTTAATAATGTACAAGGACTTAAATGGATGAACACTTATGTCCCATGGAATGAAGAGTCTCTCACACTAGATAGAAGGCCACCAGTGTTCAGCCCTCCTACGTGGCCTTCCATCTATGCTGTGGACTCTATATCCTATTTCATCCTATAGGACACTCAGATTCAGATTCAGATTCAGATTAAATTATTCATTTTACAAATTATATGACTGTACACTCATGTTTGTTCTCTGACCCTTACTTTTAGTTGGACATCTTTGTACTTTTAGATAACGCTGGTAGATTTTAGATAATACTAGTGAATAAATAAACTATACTGTACTTTTTAATTTGCTTAGTTTTCCTTCTTCGTCTTATATTCTCATCATGATCTGTTGATACCATGTGAAAGTGTAGAGTGCCTAATAATATCATCACCTGTATTGAAACCAATTATTTATAAATCAGTTAGTCAGACAATTACTGACAGTAATGTTAATGTCTTCCTTTCTTCCTTCCTTCCTTTCTTGTTTTTTTCTTTTTCTTTCTTTCTTTCATTCAGTAAGCTGGTCAGTCAGTCAGCACATCAGTCAGTCAATCAGCTGGTTGATCAGTCCATCGGTTGGTTGGCTGGCCAGCAGTCTGTCAGTTGGTTGGTTAGTTGGTCAGTCTGTCAATAAATTATTGGTTGGTCAGTCAAAGAGTCAGTCAGTCAGTATGTCAGTCAGTCAGTCAGTCAGATTCGGTATGTCAGTTAGTCAATCAGTTAGTCAAAGAGTCAGTATGTCAGTCAGTCAGTCAGAGGGAGGGAGAGAGTAGAGTGAGACAGTAATTAATCAGTCAGTCAATGAGTTGGCCAGTCAGTTAGTCTGTCAGTTAGTCCACTATGGTACATGCAGCAAATTCTTACCAAAGCTGGCCCATAAACTTCTGTCCATGACACAATCTGGAGGAAAAATTGCAATTAAATAGAGGGATTAAGCAAAGATAATTAAAACATTTAATAAAAACTGGCAGTTATCTTTTATTGGCACCATAAATATTGTTACAGTAGTAATAGTGGCTCAGCTCAACTGGGTTGAACTGAAAACATGAGAAAGCATGTGAAACATGAACATTTATAAACAATCAAGACTAGCACTGACTAAAAAGGAAATTGAAATGGAAGTATTAATAGACATTAATTGTTATTACCTTTATGCTTGTATCTCTGTTAAATGAATAAATAACCACTGCAAGGATCTCACAAAAATATAAAAACAGGAATAGCAGCCAGATTTTATAGGAAGTTTGTTGCTTCCACCTAATAACAAAGACAGTGAATATTTCTGACACTTGTCATGAGGAAGCAGATTTTGGCAAAAAGAATAACCACAGCTATAGACAGTGTGACATACAAATTAAATGATTACATGATAAATTGGCATATAAGTGTTTAAAACAGACTTCTCTTGCAAATAAGAATGTGACAACAGGAATATATTTAGTAATATTGCAGGTTGTTGGACTTCTTGGCTAATCCTGAATAGACAATAAAAGCAGTTTGCTGATATGTGGTCACAGCACAGAACTTTCTGTTTCCACTCATATGAAGTGCTATATTAAAGTAGATTTCATATGACTGTGAAAATGGCACCGCACGGTCACGGCATGGTTACGGCAGAAATTTTGAATGTTTTTATAGACATCACAGCACTGACACAGTCACAGCATGGAGCGGTCCGTTTCACACTCATATGAAATCTGCTTTATTCAGTATACAAGTATGAAATGTATGTCTGTCTGTTTTAGACACTAATAATATGACCACAAATTCTTGATTGTAATTCAGGTCAGCTATTTGTTGATTATTTTTGAAATGACTGTCCATTTTTGAAATGACTGTCCATTTTTGAAATGACTGTCCATTTTTGAAATCACTATTTATTTATGTGCTAAAGCAAGTTTATTTCAGGAAGATCTAACTGCTTACACTTGGGTAAAATAAAGCTAATCAAAAACAGCTTAATTATCAGGCATCTGTTTTTCTGTTTATCTAAAATGGCAAATTGTGCATTTTGGATATGTAGTGAGAATTTTTCTTTGATCAAAAAAATTTTGATGGTCATATCATTAAAAGAAAATTGAACAGGCTCTTGTACATTCTGAAAAAAACATCACTAGTGCAGTGCAGAAAATCTCAATTTTAATTGCAATATTTTTTTCAAACTGCATTCAAACCCATTCAATTTCATCATACAAATATGCCAATTTATTTAATTGTCTTTTTTTCTTGTTTACAACAGAAATTGCCATGGACCTACCAAGAGCCATAAAAAGGGTAAAAGATGACCCTACAAAGACCTTTTCTTGCTACAGCAATCCATGTATGGACTGGTTTGGCCTTGTGGAATGTTGATCCTATACATTGATCAAAAATATGTCAGTAATTCTCAGTGTTTAAATGGTGTGGCAATTATGGCACAGGTGTAAACAGAGCGGGTAGGAGAAGGAAGAAAAACCACCTGTCGAGTGAGTATACCTCTTCATATTAGTATAAGGTGATTGTTGATCTACGACTTGATCTTTTAACACCTTAGTTAACAAAATAGTCCAGTTTCTAATCATTTGTTTTAGATTGATAAGACGGCCATGTTTAGAAGGCCCTGCACTAACCCACTCTTGTTCATGAACTCTTTTGATATAAATGTGATCACTAAATTTAATATTATTAGGCAAAGTTAGAATCAAGGCAGTGGCCAGTAGTCTCCTAATATGCATGTGCTGGGGCTCCCTGTGCATGCTGGGGGCATCGACATTTAGTCATTCTTGCAGATGGTGACATCATCCTTCAACAAGTGGTGGACCATGAATGGTAACCATGGTGACCACCTCATCACTGGGGACAAGCCACATCCCCTACAGAGGCAGAAAGGCTCCTAAGCCCAATCTCATCTTCGCTGATGAGTTTTTTAACTTATTAAATAAATAAATTACTTATTCATCTTACCAACAACAAGATCAACATCTATGAGCTCTGGTTTGAGATTTCCTGGTTTCTTTGTTATATAAGCAGTGATCTGTTAAATGAAAAAGAAGTCAAAAGGATGATTGAATGAATAGAAGAAAGAAGGAAGGAAAGAAGGGAAAGAATTTAAGAGCTGGAGTTTATCAGTCAGACTGTTCCCTTTCCCATCTTCTAAATAAGCTAAAACAAAAATAAACAATAATAACAAAAATTCACAAATTTAAAGAAAAGAAAAAGAAAATATGAAAGGAAGGAAAAATACATGAAAGAAAACAAAACCAGTCATTAACCTGCTCTTGTTCTTGTTCTTCAAAAGTTCTTTCCCAGGATGCTTTATCATATCTTCCAAGCTATAGATATATAAAAGCCAGGGTTAGGAAAGTGGTGTTCAATCCTAAATCAACCTACAATGTAGGCTGAATTCAACTAAACTAGGTTGGAAAAAATTGACCTGAAATCAAATTTCAATTGACAGTGCATGCATATATTCAATTGAAGAAACGTTGTTGGGTCTAAAAACATAGAACATAGAAGCTAAGACCGAAATGGTGCTTGGGATGTCAATAATAATATTCTGATTTATTCATTTACACTTTGCCTTCGATGCAAAATGCCAAAAGCATGTTCAGGACCTGGGTTGGCGGGCCATTTGGTTTCGATTTTTTATCGGTTGCAGCATAAATTAATAAATCAGAATATAATTGACATCCGATGCACCATTTCGGTCTCAGCTTCTATGTTTTTAGACCCGGCAACATTTCTTCAATTGATTAAATATCAGTAGGTTCATCAATGGCTGGGTATAGGGCAAATTGACTAGCTGCGAACAGGACTTTTTGTGGGTTTTGTCTGGCTGTCTTGAGAAACTCAATTATAAATATCTCTGGGGCTGGTTCCTAATAAAGGCCAATAGTACTAATCCAGGATTAAAACAAAAAGTTTTCTGAAGAGTTAATCCAGGATTAACACTAATCAGACTTCTGAGAACTTAAGTTCATTTTCCACTCCTCACTGAAAGCACTCACACCTAGCATTTTTTACTCGCAGCAAGCATTTAATTTATACTTGCAGCAAGTACTCGCTGAGCAAGTTGAAAATTTGAACTTTTTATTCTATTCACAGTGAGTAGTCGTTCGCTTGGTGCCAATATTTTCAGCCATGAGTGTAACAGAGCCTTTAGGCTTGCTATTTCCCTTGTGTCATTGCCAGATGTCTTCCAGGTTAAAATGTTAATGAGGCTCCTGATATACATGTAGATATAGATAAGATTTTAGATATATATATATATTATTATAAAATATTTGGGATATAACACGCACTGATTGGCTGGCTACCATGTTTATATCAGAGGACAGAGACATGGCTCGCTCAAAAAAATGTCAAAAATATTTTATAAAAGCAATAGAAAACGATCGCTTATGTCTCTGTACTGTGATATAAACACTCTGGAAGATGTAGAGCACTTGAAGAGCAAGAGAAACACTCGGCTACCCCTCGTGTTCCTAAGCTTGCTTTTCTCTTGCTCGATCTACATCTTCCATCATGTTTACATGTATATCACAGTACAGAGACATGCGCGTACGTTTTATATTCCTTAAATATATATGAGAGGCAGGATGGAAAAACATTTAATAGCCTCTCATTATAAGGACACCATAGGTTTTTTAAGCTCAATATTTTGCATACAAGCCATTTTGGACACAAAGAACAAAATATCAAATGATATCAAAACTTGGTTCATGCATCTCTGAGATATAATGCCCTGTACTTTGAGAGGAAGGTGTCATTTCGATCATCAGAAAAATCATTGTTTTAATAAATATCCTAGTGAAGCTTTACTGTAACGTCACAAGGTTTTGTAAAAAGTTTTTATTAAAGCCAGTAAAAGTGTAGCAGTTACTGTTTTTCATGTTTCGTTATCAGTTTATGAAAAAACTATGAAAACAGCTGCTTAGCCACTTTGCTAACTGATAACGAACAGCTAGCTAGTACAACATATGCTATTGTTATAGTGATTTTCATAAACCCATGAAATAAAAACTAATAGTAAATGTGTAATACTCAAATTAGAACAAAAGAAAACAATGGAAGTAGGGTTTAATAATGTGTAGTTATAGTTTAATATCTTTTTTACAGGTTTATGAAAAATCACTCTATCTGCCAAGCCACCATTTAATGTCATGATAATTTATTTACAGAGTTACTGCTTAGTGTAAAGTTCTCACTAAATACAAATAAATAGATATGTAAAGTACAATAACCCACTAATTCTATTTAGTGGTCAATCAAACCAAACCAAAGAGATAAGGGGTATAATTTTAGCATAGTTAAAAATTAACTACTATTTAAAGTTTTATACGCATGCATAGATGATGAGAAAAAAGGCTGATTTATGTTCTTGAATTTTGATTTAAAGATAACAAAAAAATTGAAATTGAGTGAGGTTTTTATATTTTTGATCTACAAACAGTAATTGCATGTACAATGTTATAACAACAATTACCACAACTAAAAAATGCATTAATCATTGATTTTAATATCTGGACCACGCAATAGCCGACTTCCAAGATACTCTTCACTTGCCATATACAAAAGTATCAAGACAAGGCTACGTATATAAAGCTGCAGTCATTCGTAACAAGACCAATTTTTAGCACGTAGCCTCGTTCTAAATCCTTTGTATGTCACAGGTGAAGCATATCTCGGAACTGGACTATTACTAGAACTTTTTAAAATATTTGCTATATATAATAATTATATTGTATGGTATGGTAAAATAATAATCCTGCTTGTTTTTGCAAACGTTTTCTATCATTTCAATCATCATCAGACCAGTTCATCTTCATCTACTACACATGTCGATGAACTACCTGACGATGATCTAAATGATCGAAAACGTTTGCAAAACAAACAGGATTATTATTTTACCATTTCATATATATATTAGAATTTTGTTATTTGCAGACATAAAATAATAAGAATCATCATCATCATCATCATCATCATCTTTATGTGTCAATCTGAAATAGCACTTAAGACAAACCACTAATTGGGGACACAAAATCCCTTTTAAAAAGATGATAGTTGAATTAAATTATAGAAACAAGAGGGGAAAAAAAAGGAATATTACACTAAGTCTACATTGACAAGTACCCTTGTTCTAAGGGTAATGTTATATATTCAGACATCCATTTGTTTCAATTATTACCAAAGAAGTAAAGGGTTACACTAATCTGAACAAATAAGAAATCAAAGCATCTTTTTGTCTTCCTTTTCTTTTCAAAATAGAAGAAAAGTGTTTTGTGTGGGTGGAAATATGAAAGCACATCTTTGCTTCTGCCCAGTCAAATCGGCATTTTTTTATCAGACATTTGTCTTCTGATGGCTGGCACTAATATATTTAGCCCACACTTATCAAGATAAAATTCAACTTGATTAGTGTGGGCTAAATATATTGGTGCCAGCCATCAGAAGTCAAATGTCTGATAAAAAATGCCAATTTGACTGGCAAATCATTTACCTGGTCAGACATTTGACTGCATGAACACATATTAATCACTTTGCTAGTTATCAACATTTTACTTTTGTGTTAATTTTGTCCAACAAGACTTGATTTTGAAAGGTGAAATTTGCCTCTTTGCTGAGAAATGACCTGTTTATCAAAAACGTTATTTTTAGCCTTCAGTTGGTATATTTGATTCTAACAGTTTACTAGAATGATACTACAGGGATCGGTTGTTTCAAAGATGATTAGTGTTAATCTGAGATTAAAACTAAAGAAAACCATTTATTTCAACCCAGTTATTAACACTTATTGTATTTTCAAACAACCGGCTCCAGAATTCTAAATACAGATCATATATTAAATGAAACAGCATGTATTGTAAAAAAGGAAATTGTACTAAAACTATAGCTGTATCTATTCAACCAAGTTCAATTCCAGCACTTATTAATATATATACAAAATAAGTTTTTAAAATATAAAATTGTAATTTACTTCTAAGTGCTTTTGTGTAAACAATAAAATTGATAAATTACATTTTACATTTAAAAGTAAACATTTTATAGAAAACCAAAAAATCTTTTTTTCCAAAAAAATTGTTTGATTGACTTCAAAAATGGCATGTACAGAGATAAAACAGAAAGCTAAATCAAGACAAAGCATTTGGTAGGTCGAACATTGTATATAATAGATAGGTTCATATTTTAATGCTTCACTGAAAGTAAAAGCGTTACAAATCTAAATACCTTAATCGCTAAAACGACTGTAAAACTATAAAAAGTAACCAGTCTATCTAGTAAGTCTAATAATATTGAAAACAGTAGTTGGTAGAGTTGAACAAAGCCCAAAGATGAGTCAAAATCAACCAGAGACGACATTTGACGTTGGTGGCCTTTGTCTGCATGTGTGTGTTCCAAGAAAATAAATATTTACTGCCATTGAGTTTTCTGATTTTGATTCCCGTAAGACTGCAGTTGGATGTAAATACACTTAAGAATCAAAATTTCTTAAATAGACTGTTTTGCGGCCTTTTCCTAGTAATTTGTGGTTGCAGCCCTAACTCAAACTTTGAGAGCCCCGCGCGGACAATAAAGCTAAGCGGAGTACAAGAATGTCAATAAAGTAAAAATATTTTATACTTTCCATGGGAACTACGACTTTTCCAATACTTTGAGCAAGACTTACTTTAATAAAAATAGCAAGATAAACTAACCTTTCGGTGAAACCAAGATAGACTTTTGTCTAAGTCCATAGAAGGATGTGAAAATCCTTCACAAAGCAACCGGCGATAAACACTTTGACGTCTCGCTGTAGTTTTGCGTTAAAACTGATCACAAAATATCGTAAAGACGAATAGAATAAAACAAAAGCCCACTTAACAGCAGCTTCGAAGGTTCTAACCAGTTAAATACTTGTTAGAGGAGTATATTTGGTATATTTAGAGGAGAAAAACCAGCTCTTCCTCACCGCTAAACGTTGTTCTCTCACCGCAGCGCGCAAAGAATGGATAACGCACAAGGATCGCGGGCTCAACGTGACTGCATAAATTATCAAGGGTACGCACAGGGAGGGGAGGGGGAGTATTCATTTTACACGGGGAGGCTCCAGCCTGCCAGCCTCGAGGTCTAAATCTTTTACTTCCTTTATTTCTTATTTCTTTAGAGGAACGATACCCCCTTTCACGTCACCTCTCAAATAAAATGATACCTGTTTCACTCACTTCTAAATGGGCCCCTTTCAATATCAAAATGACTGTTTTCTCTGCTACCGTTGCAATGCAGAATAAATCCAACAAATATTGACGACTTTCAAAAATGGCGGCCTAGTAAATGAGAACGAGGCCAATAACTATTTCTGAAATAACTGAAATAACTATTTCCTGTGCATTTTACAGGATATACTTAGACGGCTTAGCCTCATTTGATGCCATTATGATTTTGGAGGCCTTCTTTGCCTCGTTCTCGTGAACAATGAGCCCGCCATTTTTGAAAGTCGTCTATACTGGCAGCAGGGTCGTGACATGGTACGTTTTTCGCTCTTGATCCCGTTTTTTGGTCGAAAATTTTGATCCCTGATCCCAAAAGTTCTCTTATTTTGATCCCTGATCCCAGTTGTGAAAATTTTGATCCCTGAATCCTGTTGATTTGACTACTGATCCCGATCCCACGTTTGTGACCCCGATCCCATGGCTTGAGATCCCGATCCCAAGCCTGTGATCCCTGATCCCAAGTACCATTACTGGAGAGAAAAATCAACTGTGAAGCTCCCGCGAAGTTTTCGGGACAATGCATTTTTGGCGCTTGCCATTTCAGCCAATCAGAACACTCCTACGTACCCATTCCCCCAAACATTTGCCACAGATCGGTAATGGTTAATTTCAACTCGTGAAATCTTAGAAATCTTAACACTGCGTAGCCTGCGTAACAAGCGTTTCATTGGGAAAGTGAGATACGCCGCGGTGGCATCGTTAGGTTGCTACGGTAACTCCGATCACGATCACACCTTGTTCGCAACAAACTTTCATGCTCATTACTCGCGCCAGGCCGCAGGCCGCGCGAGTCTAGGTTCCCAACAGGTTTCGTCGTCGTAGTTCATGTCACACTAGAGAACCTACACATGGGTTTCCTGTGTTTAGACAATGTTTCCTGTCGCCTTGCGAACACGCGCAATGCATTACTGGGTGCTTCAACCATGCTTCAAGTGACCAAGCTCCGCCATTAGACATGAGATTTCGAAGTAAGTTTTTAGCCTTTTTCTCCGTGATTATTGTTGTTCTTTTCATATGTCAGATAGAATTACCGTTTACAAATCTAGAGGAGATGTCTTGTTGAATATTTTGCTGATTCATAGAAGATTTTAAAGCTTCATCGATCGTACTTGAAATAAGACGGCGGGGACTTCAAATCGGTCTTCTCAAAACCTAACCAAAGCATTCTAGAATCTATCAGGAACCACACACAGTTCCATTAGACGTAGTACTTTTATTGTCAATAATGAATTTAAGAAATATACATGGAAATAAAGCTTTTGTTTTTTTTCAAAGTCTTGTTTTGAACAGTGATATTTTCATGTGCGTGATCGAGAAAGAATACCAGTCTCGAGAAATACACGCATCATAAATAAATCCAGGAAAACTACAAGTCATCTGTTAAAAATAATTGAATTATCACAGAGCAGTGAATCATTCCAATTTTATTCTGTCAAGTGATATAGAAACAAATCATGGTCCTATTGATCCCTTTAAGACTATCTAAGCACCTTATAGTCAAAACAAAGTGGTGTTGTTTGGGTTCAATGTACTTGTAGGTACCAAGTGCATGTGTACTGAGCCATGTCCCTTACATCACTAATATTTGCCCACAGAAATAATGGTATTTCATCATCAATAACTTAGTTCAAATAATGAACATTGGTAATGAACTGTATGGTAGTTTATCTAGACCATCCTGACAAACATTTTTAATGTTATAAACAAGAACCTGAAATAATTTCCATATTTACTACAGGTACAGTCCAAGCTACAATGGTATATTCGGTATATTCATGACTGTTGTACACTTGTCTAGAAATTTTTGATTACTGTACATCATTGGTGAATATAATGCAGTCTTTAATCACACAAAATTATATCTAATTCATAATAACAATTAGTTGTAGTACTGTGGCCATGTACTGTACCTCAGATGGTAAAAACTATTTGATTCACAGGGTAACTGGGCTACCTGTGGCTATTGGCATTGGGTGATACAGATATCAATGTGCATCTAATTATAGGCTGTTCAGCAGAAGTATTAAGTGAACTGTGGAATTTTGTTCCATGTTCTACAAATGAGCTTAAAGTCTCTGAATTCCAATACCAGGTAGATTTTATCAGAGAAAACCAAAGAGCATACAAAGATATACCACAACAGCATTATAATAAAGTCAGGTTCCTTGAGGGTGAGGCATAGCAATCAGATTGCATTTCTAGCATGTGAAGCAAAATAGTTTTTACCCTCTGAGGTACAGTACATGGCTACAGTACTACAACCAATTGTTATTATGAATGAGATATAATTTTGTGTGATTAAAGACTGCATTGTATTCACCAATTTGTACAGTAATCAAAAGTTTCTAGTGTACAGTTTATAGTCATGAATATACCACTGTAGCTTGGACTGTAGTCAAGTATATAGGTAGTACTGCATATGGAAAATATTTCAGGTACTTTTTGACGGGACAGTCTAGATGAACTACCACACTGCAGAGTACCTGCATTCAACCCAAACAATAGCACATTGTCTTGACTATAAGGTGCTTGGATAGTCTTATATCACTTGAGAGAATAAAATTGGAATGATTCACTCTGTGATTCAAATTCAGTTTAAGTAGAATGCTTCGCATCCACGAGTTAAAAACCTCACTATCACCCTCTGTCAATCCCCCCAGACTATCCACTTTCTATCATACTTGCTCAAAGCCCGCACATCTTAGACTGCGAGCAGTCCCACTTTTCCCTCCTGAATCAGAAATAAAAAGAAACGAGTGTTGCAGGATTCCTGTACCGGAAGTATTTCGTTCGGGTCTTTTGCACTCCCAAGACCCCAACGAAATACTTCCGGTACAGGAATCCCGCAACGCTCGTTTCTTTTTATTTCTGATTCAGGAGGGAAATGTGGGACTGCTCGCAAACTAGCACATCTTTTAGGCGCGAGTGAGCTCTGCTGCGCAGTGTCTAGTCTTTATCTAGGTCAGCCACAATAGCCATATTCAATTGAATGGTTTAGGACGTGTCGTTGTACTAGCGGCTCAAACTTGGAAGGCACGCTCACCAAAAAATACAGTCGAGCCACCTTAAGTTGACTCCTCTGTTTTGCACCGCGCACGTCTACTGCGCATGGTTCAAAAAGCACAAAATCGCAACTTTACGAGCATTTTCTTTCAATTAAGGTATGACTAAAACGCTACAAAACTTAATTTGGAACATCTTTGGTGTGATAAAAAGCAATTTTTGCAAAACTCGCCAATGTAAAAAATTGACTGACATTTCGGCGCGCGTATGCTGCTCTCAGCTCTAAAAGTTGTTAAAAAATGTGCAAAAATGCACTTTGCCAAAGTTGAAAGAAGCTTAATTGCAAGATATTTTACTATTTTACCTGTTTCTACTAAAATACTGTTAACTCTGAGTCTCCGAGAGTCTTTTTCTGAGACCAGATAGACATATCAATGCATTATAGTCGGAATACATCGAACGTTCGCGCGAAAACGCTAAAATACCCTTGTCTATCAAGCCAAATATTTCCTAAACGAACACGGTGATCCCCGTACGTGTTAGCTACGAGATAAGTAACTTAAAACCTACACAATATCAAATTCTAAGCGATTTTTATAGGGTAGCCTATTACAGAGGAATCACCTTCCGTTCGGGAAGTCTCGTTCAGAAATTTGTTCCATTTACGTGCTTTGCTTGGGATAACCAGTTTCAGGCCCTGACGGCGCAAAAAACAGTAATTTCGGTTACAATGTAGAATAATGGAACGGTCAATTTTTCGGAACTTCCAGCTTTTAAACTGAAAGCTTTATAACTTTTCTTCTCAAAACTGTAGTGTAAGTTTTATGATTGTTCAGTCCAATATGTTTGCAAAGCTGCGAATTGTCTTGCGTCTTTTGCTTTTTTAATTTGTGTAATTTTGAGCACACTTTGTCCTCTTCGGGTGATCGAGACCTTGTTTCAGTATACGTAGGTTAATTTTTTTCTTAGTTCTTTTGTTTTTCTTTAATTCAGTTGCACGCTATAAAGAAAGTGTACTAGTTTTTTTTATTAGATTTTCTATTTATTCTTTCTGCGTGATATGTAAAACTCGAAGATAGTTTTTGAATCCCGTAATCCGACTTGTGAATTACGGGAAAATAATTGGCCGACTTTCAAAGCTCTTAGCCAATCAGAGCGCGCGATTTCACGTTGTTTGTGCCATATAATGAATCTGTAAACATCCGGCCTTATATACTGATGCACAAAGGACACAAAGTTTAAAGTCCCAATACTTCAAAGTCCCAATCGATTAGGCCATATATTCATCACTTTATACATGAAAAACAAGCCGGTGTAGTTTTCGTCTTGTGAGCATTTTTTGCCATCCAACCTGATGAAGTACGAGCTTAATTTGCAGCCGTGTGTTCTAAAGGAGCTGAATTATCCTATCCATTATTGGAATCTAGTATTGTTTTTCCTCTCAAACGACGTCTGCATATTCCATTATGGCCATGCCCATTCAGATTGTTGTTACAAAAAGCTTTCTGATGTTCATTGCTAATAGATAGTAAATCCATTTTAATTTCCTTTAGTCTGATTTAAGAGAAGATGAGATAAGAGAAGAAATCGCGTGTATTAGGTCTTTGGACAATCATATGCCTCGTTTGATGCTATTTTTAGAGTGAATCTGATTCATCGAGAGCGCGTGAGCTTTTGCATTGCCTTAAGATCATGCACAATGGCGGAAAAAGGGTGTATAACGTTTGTCGATGAAAAAGAGTTTAAACTTGAGAAAAAGGGCAAATGGAGTAGCAAAAAATTTCGAAAATGGTCTTGGTTAAGTCGAGGTCACGGTGACGAGGTTCTAAAAATAGCATCAAACGGGGCATATGATGGGTCACGGGGATTCCTTCTCTTACCTTATTTTCTCTTGTCTGATTCCATAAGTTGGTCTGTTCGCTTCTTGGGCTTCCTGTGGTGATCGACCTAACGATACAAACTGGAGCAAAATAAAACTACGACATTGGAATCTGTGTGATCAAAAATACACCTCCCCACCTTGTTCCCTGCAGCGTCGATTAAGAGGAAATCTCACTGCTGCCAAGATACTCTAAAAGCGGCTTTCCTGTCTTCCTGTTTTTGAAAATATCATTTTACAGAATATAATGTATACTGTATTTATATCTAATCCGCCATATAGCGTTAATTAATCAAAATGTCCCTTTCCCTGTTATAGCTTTGTCGTGAAAAATATAAAAGCATGTCAATCAAAGGACATCTTAGCTCGGAGACTCAGTATGTCGAGGAAATAGAGAGAGAGGGTTGGCCTTGGGCCCGCCAAGCGTGGGGAAAAATAGCAAAGGAAAAAATAGAGACTGCATGTTTCCTACTAGATTTGGTTTTTAGGTACCTGAACGCGCTCGTCGCGGGATCTGTTTCTTGAATGACCCGATTTACATAGCTTACCAACCAATTATATTACCCGATAAATTTTACGGATGTTTCTCGAAGCGCACGTTGTCTTCAGTTTCTAAAATTCTATCCTATGCAGGCACTGAGAAGTGTTCGCGCATTCTCGAAATTTTTCTCATAATTCAACAGGCCCGTAAGGTTATCGGGTCAGTCGAAAAATGGGTTCCGGCTGGCGCTCTGGTGCGAGAGAAATTCGACTTCTCCGCCGGGGACGTTTACTTCAGTCATTTCAAATAGGAGAAAAAAATCAACTGTAACAAGTGGGTGGTCTATAACTGGTTCCTTGTGGTTTAAGTGGTATATTGTACCAAATGTATCAGGCGTTCCTAGTCATTCCTGTCCAGTCTTCGGACGCGTGACGCACCAAAGCATAAATAAGTTATATTTTGACTTATGAAATGAACAAGCAGACTGAGTCATTGGCAAAGACTTTTGAATCTCTACGAGCGCCATTTCTTTACTGAATTAAAATCAAGCAGCTTCGAGGAAGTCTTAATGAAAACATCTGCTCTGAAGTACGTTAGCAGTTTTTTACCGTAATCGAGTGTAGTTTGGTTTGATTTTTAGCTCGGAATGCAGCCAATATCACGGGCTATTTATATAAAATCCTAAAGGAAATCATTAGCCCATCTTGTTTTACTGATGAAACAATAATCATTGGTCTTCAAAAGTCTGGAAAAACGAGACTTCAAATCGAGGATTTTCTTCAAGAATATGAACACACTGGACGTCCGAAAGGAGGGCTATTTGAAAAGACTGAAGGTAGGTTAGTGCTTCATGAATATTGCTCGATTGATTCGAACTGAGTCAGGTGTTTTGGAAGCAGCTCTTAAATGAGCAATTCTGCGCT
Source organism: Telmatactis stephensoni (assembly GCA_029948255.1). NCBI lineage: Eukaryota > Metazoa > Cnidaria > Anthozoa > Actiniaria > Isophelliidae > Telmatactis > Telmatactis stephensoni. Next base: position 463,671 of record JALIZF010001666.1, read on the forward strand.
AGGAGATTAACTTAGAAGAGAACGTGGAGATCAGCGTAGATAAATAGAACTTGTATCCTCATATTTTAGAAGGGAAAGGAGTCTATCCTTGGTTCTAATAAACGAAGTCGAATCAACTTTCGAATGGACTTGATTACAAGAATCGACAGGTTTTGAGGTCGCCTATTCTGTTTGTATAAGTTGGCACACTCTGCAAACTTCGGGCTCATCGAAAAAAAACTTTAGGATAACTTTTGGTAAGAGGTTCTTATGTTCAAGACTTGTCATTGAAATAGGTGTCAGTTTGTGCAGAAAAAAGTTTTCTTATGTTACAATCTTGTTGAAAATGAACTGTTACTAGAATTATAATTGTTCGGAAACTTAACAATTATTTTTACGCAAAATTCATCATTGTTTATTGTCAATGTGTACTTTGTGGTATCTGTTTTCATCAGTATAGGACGTTCGCTGGAATTGTGCAATATACAAGTATAATTGAATTAACTCGCCTTTACTAAAAGCAAGTCGAGAATTTGATACTTCGTGAAGTTGCATTGTATTATTCTTTGACTCCAGAGTAATATTCAGTAGCTTGGAAAGATCATATGCAAATCAAAGACATTGGAACTCAAATAGACTTATATAAAGGAGCTAATTTTTCTATGGATTAATTCTTTTGATTGAAACAATATTAATCCTTAGTGTTAAATGTTGCAATATTTTTCTCGCAGACGCAGAAAAGACGGTACTTTGTTCTACGCACGCTGTCTACATGTGGGCAACCAAGGCTTGAATATTACGAAAGTGAGAAAAAATTCCGTTCGAACTGTTCACCAAAACGCGTCATTCTGCTCGCAAGCTGTTTCAACATAGCAGAGAAAGACGACACAAAACACGATTTTGTGTTTGCATTGTATACTCGCGAGGATGTGTTTGGACTTATTTGTGACAGCAAAGAAGACTTACAGTCGTGGCTGGACGCTTTATTGAATGAGCAAACTTTGAGTTCGAGCCAACATGGAAATGGTGAGTTTTGGACAATTAAAAACGATTGATTTAAGTTAACCTTACTCATTGAAGGTCCATCAATGTTTGACACCTCTACTACTCTTTCAATAAAAAATGGACTTTGTATTGTTTATTTGGTACCTGACCTCCGTATCAAATATTTATTACTACTCTGAACTAATTGTGTTCTCTATGAACCATCGTCAAGACGGAAACAATTGCATTTTGTTTTCCATGCGTTATTCCTTTCGATCTTTTATTTTATCAATTCATTGCCGAAAACTGTTTTTTTTTAAGTGATGACTATATTAATGACTATATTAATACAGATATTAAATGCGTCATTGTAATAAGGATATGGACTTTTATTATTTCCAAATATTTGTTTACATAGCCATGAAGTTTGCGACCTAAAAACAAAGTTTGCATTGTCAATTTGCGGAACTTGAGAACTGCAATTTGTAAATATTGTTTATGCGCTCTTCGTTTCAATAGGGTTTTATGTTTCTTCAACAACGCCTCCCACACAGTTCTTAAAATGCATTAGCTTTAGGCAACTGAAAGTTGGTGCTCTATGTTACTTAAAGTTTTTGTTTCGTTTGTTAAAAGCTTCTTTTTTGGGATTTCATGACGTTGCAGTTGTAACAATGCACTTACCAATGTAATTCCCGTGGGGGAGTACTCGAGTAGTGAATTTGGATTTGAATGTTTTCGTTGAATTTTTTAAATACCCGGGAATAAGGATGTAGTAGTCAATTAAATGACACAAAATTACCACACTCTGGAGACAAAGTTGTCAATTAAACAGCTCAAAACTCGCCCCCTTATGCCAGTTGTACATGTAAAATGTAAAAGTTTATACACATTATAAAAACTAAACTATTAATTCATTTTTTGTGCTTAAAACACTGCTTGGATGGATGTTTAAATTGTTCCTACCTTTTTCAAAATCATAGCAGTTTCAAATTATCGATATTTTTAATGATCATTTTTCTTAATAGCAATCCCCTAGAACTTTACCACAGGGAACCCAAACTACCATATCAAATATCCCATACATCAGTGGTAGGGGCTGATACAGGATTGTCCTTCAAGAGGGAGTGTAGCATTATAATAATCGTAAACTGTCCAGAGGATCCAGAGGATACTTGGAAAAGTATTGAGAAGAAAGGGGCCCAAAGTCTTCTTAGGGGTGCGCACCCCCTGTATTGCTCCCTTGAATCTGCCTGGGGATCATCTTTGTGATCAAACCCACAGGCACACATTTGCTATCAAATCCCTATTTATTATTGTCTGAGTACTCCCCTACGGGCCTTACAATGATAGATGCATAATGATTTAAAGTTTTTGTGTCTGGTAGTACCGTATGTCTTTTCATTTTTTAAATTTTCTTTTCATTTTTATTACTGTGATTTAATGTCATTTATATTATGTAATTAATATCATTTAATGTTATTGACGAAAATATTTCTAGATACGTTTTAAAATTTGTCAATGTCAGTGTTTGTTTCAAAATGCAACAGCCGACTTCCAAGATACACTTCACTGGCACTCTTCACTTGCCACATACAAAAGTATCAAGATGAGGCTACGTACATAAAGCTCAGTCATTCATGACAAGACAAAAGTTTTAGTACATAGCCTTGTACTAAATCCTTTGTATGTGGCAGGTGAAGCATATCTCAGAACTGGACAACTGCATTCATTTGGTGTTAGTCTGATTCTCAGATGGTCAGGATCATCCACTTTCCTTCCTGCCCTAGTGCCCATCAGTATATGCATGATTAGTCAAATTGAAATATAACTAGGAGCAAGGATGGCACAGTTGGTTAGTGCATGGCCTTCGGTGTGAGAGGTCCCTAGTTCCATCCCCAGTGACCTCACATCCTTGTTTCAACTTCTTTCCTTTCTATGTAGCTTTTTAATAGCTTTAAGTACCCTTAAAACGGAGCACTGATGGAAAGAGGGGGTAAAATGAGTGCACCATCGGCCTCCTGGGAGACTAGCCTCTGGCTAAAGGAACTATTGAGGTTAAACAATGGCCTTTACCTTTACCTTTATGGCTATAATAATGTACTAATATTGATTTCAGACTATTTATCTGATAATGTTGGGGATGTTCAAATACCATCATTACGGAAGGATTACTTTGCCTCTGCACCACATGGTAAGTATAAAAGGCACGGTTACAAAGTGCAATTTTCTCTGCAACTTGTCTTATGATGGCATTGCAAAACAAGTTTCCCAATTAAACCATTGCATTTAGCCCAAACGTTTGAATAATTAAATATCAAATGGAAAGGAATTGGCTTGTTCTATTTAACAATTAGACCTCGAGGTCGAATGGACTACGAGTCAATAGCCGTAGGCCGAATGGGCTATTCAAACTCGTAGTCCATGAGGCCGAGAGGTCTAATTGTTTTAGTATTCACCAACATATTGGGCCAAAGGTGAATGAGACTAAACAAAACAAAGAGAGAAAAATGTTTTATTGATATTATTACTCGCGCTTCCTCTCAACTCGGGCTATCACCAATAGCCCGAGGTTAGGGAGCCAATCAGAATGCAGGATTTGTAATAGCCCTTATGTTGGTGAATACTAATATAAGATAGCTGTTTGGTATTATAATATATTCCACTCGAAACCAGTTCTTGTGGTGGTTGTGTTAATATATCCCTCTCTATTACTCCTCTAGTGTCTTATTGGCCAGTTATAGTGAAACCCAGAGGGCTAGGTACAAGTAAGAATCTTGCAGGGGCTTATGACCTCAAGCTTGCTGATCACACTTTGAGCCTACAGAGGGCAAACTCTCAAGACACAATTGTAGATTTCCACCTCACTATGGTCCGTCGCTGTGGCCACACAGACTGTTTCTTTTTCATGGAGGTTGGAAGGTCGTCTGTTACCGGAGCTGGTGAACTATGGATGCAAGTTGAGGATCCAATACTTGCGCAGCACTTGCATGAAGTTGTGTTGATGTAAGTACAGAATAGAAGCCATCTTAAACTGTGCAATTTCTCAGCACAAGTTGCAGGACAATTGCACAGTGTAACAGGGCTTGTCTCACAATGCTTTTTATTGCGCGCAACGTTTCATGTAGTGGAACTCGGCTTTACTTTTCGCAACAGATTGCAGCAACATGCAACGCCATTGCGCCGTGTAAAGGCCCGGACACACGGTGCAACATTTCTTGAAACATTCGCTGAAACATCGCGCGCAACACAATGTTGCAGCGTGTGTCCACCCATTCCAATGTTTCGCGAAACGTTGCGCGCAACAGCCGCAGAAGTAGGATCGAGTTCTACTTCTGCAACTATCCAGAACTGTTGCGCGCAACGTTGCACGAAATGTTTCAGTGGTGGACACACGGTGTAACTGTGTTGCGCGCGGTGTTTCAGCAAATGTTTCGCAGTAACTTGTCTCGCAATTTTACGCGTTTTTTCCGAACAGCGCATGTGCACGTCAATGATACCAGTCCTTCCCAGCCTTCCTCGGTAAAAAAAACATAATTGCACATTACTACAATGTGTTGCATAGTGTAACATCTCGCCACGGCGTGCAATCCTAGTCTCCTGGACTCGGGTGAAAAACGCATTGCGCATACTCGGCAGTTTTAAATAAAACCATTGGAGGTTTAGTAAATCTTAAGTAAATCTTGAAAGTTAACATATGGGCTGTCCGTGAAAAGTTAGTACTTATTTTTCCTAAAACATCGCTTTTTCTCTTTCCCTGGTCAAATAATACACGAGAAATTCGCATAATACACGATAGTTGAATCGACGGAACTTTTTGGTAGGCACGAACGCGTCCAATTTTTCGAGCATGCGCAATGCATTTTTCACCCGTGTCAGTCTTCTACGCAGTTGTGTTTAGTTTTGGTCACGCAACTTGTAACGCCGTCTTAAAATTAAATCATGTTTGAACGTACTACGCTTCTCATCGCCGGTTCACCAGTTTCGACTTCGTTGCAAATCATGCATCTGTTCAGATCTGGAAATTTTGGACCCGATTTTTGCTAGAAATTTGTTACAACTTAAAAAAGAAAGAAATACATCTTAGAATAAAGAATCACCATTAAAAAGATTGCTTTATACTTTACCAAACCGCCCTTTCGGGCATAGCGCCCATCATCAGGACGTACAACTACATAATAGAAAATGCACCTTTTCCATCAATTTCTTTGACAATACCGTCATAAACGTCATTTCAAGATTGAAAACTCGCGAGACGGCTCAAGATTGCTCAGGCGGGAGCGCAACGGATGAACCAGGAATTAAAATCGATGTGCCGTCACATCTGTGCCGTTTTCTAGCAGCGACACTCTGTTCTTTTTAAAAGACTAGCGAAAATCTCCAAGTTACACGCAACTTTAAGGAGTTGTGAGCGCAAACGTTGTGCGTGTATAAATTAGATGCATTAATCAAGTTGTAAGCAAGTTGCATGCGACACTTGTAATTTAGCCCAAGAGCTGCAATGTAATTTTTGAATAAACTATCTATCTATCTATCTAAATAAACTATCTATCTATCTACGCAAAAGTGTGCAGTGTAAGTCAGCCTATAAAACGGCAACGCATGACCTGAAAAACAAACAAACAAACAAACAAACACACACACAAACAAACAAACAAACAAACAAAAAAACGGCAGAGTACCTGATCCTCTTTACCGTCTGTCATTTACTGTATACGTGAAGCTTAAAATAAATCATAAGATAAACTAAGCTAAACGGCTTAGTTTAATACCGCAGAATATACTACGGCTTTCCTGCTTTCTGATTGGCTGCATTTCAATAACATTTGCATTTCTTTTGATGGAAGATTAATTTGAAACTTGATATGGTTCAACTTGGAACCGCTTACAGTGTGTTCAAAAATGAACCATATGACACGCTTAGAACTATTCTAATCATCAGGTGTCCTTAGATATCCCGGCATAAAATATATTCTTAATTTGTCATATGAGACTTGTTCATTTGAATGGTTTTCGATTCATCAATTTAATAATTAAGTTGTTAAATGCATGTGTTTGGATGCTAATCTAGTATACACCACAGGATAATTCTAGGTTTCCCTGTATTAATTTCACACAAAACAGACTTGTGATTGTGTATTTTTACATCAACAGTTGGGGAAGTAAGAAATAATGAGGTGGAACGTTTTTGAATTTCCTGTTTTTCATCCCTTTTTGAATTTCTCGTTTTTCATCCATTTTTGAATTTCTCGTTTTTCATCCAATTTTTGAATTTCTTATTTTTTATCCAACTGTCTACCCATTAGAAGGTCTACACTCATGCACCTTGCGACTGAAAGTTGACAGTTGCTGGCAGCTGGAAGGTGGTTTTGAGCAGCGCGGTAATTAATGTTTTCTTCAAGTCACGAAATGAGAGTATTTTAGACTCTTTTAAAACGTTATTACGATCATAGCAGTGAATACTCTACATTACGATACGGTAAAAAGGAAACGGCAATTTATGTACAGTGATCGTCATGCATGTGATGTATTTTTGCAAATGTTTCAGTATGCACAGTGACTGCAGTATAGACTCTGTGTTATTTGTGTTATCTTGAGAAAAGAAAAGACTAAATTACCCGCAAATTCCCTACCGGTTGAAATATTGGATAATGTAGGCGAAGAACATATTTGAACCCCCAGGAAAATTCAACGAGTTAATTCAACAGCGCAAGAGCTTTGCCCTAAAATTGCACGATTTTATTGAAGAACTTAAAATACGAAAACACATGCAAGGAAATAGTGAAGCGATCTAATGATATTAAAAGTTAATTCACCTTGCACTTTCACTCTGAAGATGGCAGTCGTACTGCCGAAAAATGTCAACTTCCGCGACCGCCGGGTTTGAAATTGAAGCTATGAAGGGAAAATACTGCTGGATGAAAAACATATATATAAACAACAACAGCAGCAGCAACAACAATCTGACAATGCAAAATATCTTAAGGTTATAATATTTTTAGGGTACTATAACCTTTGTAGACATTTATTGATACATTGCTGATATAGCAACATCTAAATACATCATCATAAAATAAAGAATAACATTTGTATTCAATAATCTAGCAATGAGATGTTAAATATATCGATGATCATGTACGTACAGGTGGAATAAAACACTAAATTGAATGATCATTTGATTATAGGACCTTCTAGGTAATAACGAACCACGTTGGTCTTAATTGAGTTAACATGCACGTCAAGAAAAGAAGTCTTTCTTGAATATCCCATGTTGATAATTACAGAAAAGACCAATGAATAATAAGAATATTAATTATATCAGGTCATTTCTGCGTAGTTTTTGACAGTTTTGTATTCTAACCCTAGAAAAGTCATTTTAATACGTTCCAAGCTAAACGCAGAAATTAAGAATCGATTAATTAAGCCTGGGTTTTCGAAGATCAAGAACTATATATATATATATATATATATATATATATACACTCAAACACAAAAATTCTGCAAATTTTAGATATATAGATATATATACAAAAGTATACAAAATATACCTAAAACCACCAAAGAAATTATGGGATGGCTTCCAAAGTATATTTTTGTGGTTCTCTAATGTCAGTGCTTAACAAAAAACATGGTTTTAAAGGCATCCCATAATTTTAAATATATCTTTAACATATATATCTATATATCTAAAAGTTGCAGAATTTTTGTGTTTAAGTGTATATATATATGAGCGGTGTTCACACAAAAGGGGTCTTCTTTACTAAGACCCCTTTGATGTACCATCTTCAAGATTTGCCGCTTTAACAGCAATCTTTAGCGTTTCTTTGGTCATTTCTCGGCGAAGAAAGGAGAGAGAACAAGCACAACAACAAAACTCTCAAAAGAAAAAGGAAAAAAAAAAAAAACAGAGAGAGAAAAGAAAGAAAAAGGAACAGAAAAACCGAAGGGCGCGTTTTGTGAGAGAGAAAGTAAGACAGCAAAGAAAGACAACAGTTGTTCGGATTTCTTTGCCAATTAAATGGGAATCAAAAACAAACTTTAAAAAAGAATTAACCGAGAAATAAGAAAGAGAAAAGAAAGAAAAACAGGAAAAATGGGTTTGTGAAAGAGAAAAAGAGAGAAGAAAAAGAGAAAAAGAAAAAAAAAAAAAAAAGCAGGAAAGACAAACAATAGTTGTCACGGTAACTGTCAATTTGGTGCTGTTCTAGAAGACTGAAGGCTCAATTATACAGTGACGCCTGACGAATTCTAGGCTTTACGTTCGGTGAGCGAACTGATCGTGGCCTGAATTCAGCTTCTAAGTGCTTTTCCGAGTCATTTTGTAGCACAGAAGTCGCTTGGCTTGCATCATTAAGCAAGAAAAGACGGCGGAGACAATCTCCTGGAAGAACTCAGGAGTGGGAAGCGACTTTACGAAGAAAGAGTCACAGTAATTACGGAGACAAGATTCAACTGTGATCTCTGGAGTATTGAGGCTTCTCTGGTCGTTCTGTGATGCATTCCCCAAGCCAACAAGGCCATTTCGGCGAGTTTTGAACTGTAACGAAGGCAATCGGTGCCGTCTGTGGCCTGTTAGCGAGGGGGGCTCAGCACTTATAAGAAATTTCTACGACTAAGAGTAGGGGACGGGTGCTGTGCAAATTTTTCATGGATGCCCATAATGCTTTTCTTCCGCTGTATCTGATCCAGCGGAAGAAATGCATTATGGGATGCATGTTTGGACGCGTAGAGTGTTTGACCTTGGACCAGCTATGATTGTAGCGCAGAGAATGCCAAAACGGGGTCGACTTGCACACCGTGCGTTACAGCCTAACTTATGGTCAACCTTTAAGACCCCTTTTAAGTGATCACGCCTCATATATATATATATATATATACACCAAATCCCTAAAACTTTGATATTGTTGTGATATATATACATATATATATCCGCCATTTTCTATTGTCTTTCCTTTTGTTCTCAAGTTTTTCCCTTGAGAACAACCTTCAGAACAAAAGGAAATACAATAGAAAATGGCGGATATATATATGTATATATATCACAACAATATCAAAGTTTTAGGGATTTGGTGTATATCTAACACAAATGAAGAACACAAACTTCGTTTTATAACACCTATATTTCGGCTGTGTCAATTCAGCCTTCATCAGGGTGAATGAATGGCTGAGAGCGTTACACGACATGTTCTAATTACAACAAGGTTTGAAATAACTGAAAACAGCGCGCGCTAATAACAAAAAACTAAGAGCGCGCGCTAGAAATTACAACAAGTAAATATGTATAGGTGGCTGACAAAAACGTTAACGATATGAATAAAATAACTATACTAACGGCTTCTACCCTTTCGTCTATTGATATTTAAAAAAAGTCGTTATCATTAAGTCCATTAGGAAAAATACTATTTAGTCTATAGGCCCATTGACCTTCTTTGTCTCTAAGATCTACTTCATTATTTACTTTATCTATGATTTTTACACAAACATCATCTAGACCATTATGGCCCGGGCTCCAAAAATGCTTATAAATGATATCGTCATTGTCTCTCTCATTAATACTTAACAATTGATGTGAACGAAGACGACTCTTATGATTATTAAATCTATGTCTAAACTTAGTCTTAGTAGAACCTACATACTGTAACCCACATTGTTTACATGACAAAAGATATATTACATTAGAACTATTACAATCCAGATTATAATTGATAGAATATGACTGTCCTGAGATGTTACTTTTAAAGTCAGTTCCTGTCTCCATATGCAATCTGCAAATCTTACACCTTTTGTCTTGGCACTTGTGACAGCCCTTTACTACTCTGTTTTCTTTCGGTCTGAGTTTCGCGTGAACCAGATAATCCTTGAGGCATTTTGGTCTTCTAAAAGCCATCATTGGTATCTCCTTTATTGCTTCTTTGCATCTATCAGAACTGTGTAGTACAGGATGTAGATCACGAAGTATTTTGCCAATGTTGGGTAATCCTGGATGATATGTGGTGACAAATGGTACTCGATGGTTGACTTTTCGTTGATTTTCCTTTAAAAGTTCATGTCTTGTCTTTCTTCTCGCTTTATTTATTTCATTACGTACAAAAGTTTTCTTGTACCCACGGGCAGTCAAATACGCTGTCAGATCTTCCGTTCTTCTTTCAAAGTAATCCTCTTTTGAGCAGATTCTTCTAAGTCGCAATGCTTGCGCATAAGGAATACTGTCTTTACACTTCTTAGGGTGACACGATTTATAATATAGGTATTGATGCTTGTCTGTGGGTTTCACGTAGAGGTCAGTTTCAATTTTATCATCAATGTTCTTGACTAAAACATCCAAGTAATTAACTTCCTCCGTTGACCACTCCCATGTAAATTTGATAGTATCATGTGCATTGTTAATATATATACATTCATTATATAAGGATCACTTATCTTTCCTTCAGTTTAGTTTCTGCATGTTTTCTTCCAGCTGTCCTTCAGAATCTTCTGACTGAAGTGAGGCCCCATGAGTATGCAGTTCAATATTCTAACTTTCGTTTCGACTGTCCTACAGTCTTCATTAGCCTTTATTTTTATCGTTGACATCTTAAGCTTTGACCACCATACTTAGGAAATTTATGATTGAAAACTTTTAATGCCCAACGCTGCGCAAGTGCCTATAGCTTTTAATTCTTCGCTGTTTTTGTTGTTGTTGTTGTTGTTGTTAAATATATACATATAGTGTTTAGAATGGTCCATTTTTTCGTGGTTTCTCTTCACTAATTCACAGTCGTTAGGCGTGGTTCGATGAGAAACGGTTGAATGGGAAAGTCTTCTTCAGGTATTTACGATAATTACTGCTGAAGATGAAACAAATCAACGGATTGGTGAATAGACTAAAGTTGGTAATAATCTCGAAACAAAAAAGCAAAAGGTAGTAAATGGGCGAGATTGTAGCCGGGATAGCTCCTTTCCACACACATACATTCACAAAGAATAAGGTATTATATGGAAACCAGCAGACAAAAAAGCACGCCACGATTGTGAACGACATCTTGATAATTCCAATGTTACGCTTTCGTCTTCTCTTTTGGAAGTCCGTCGATTGCTGTTCGGGTAGTATCTGTCGTTTGATGCTACAAGCAATGGCTAGATACAGTGATGTAATGATGATCAACGGTGCGACGAAATAAGCAATGAAAATTGTTAGGTAGAGGGTGTTTTGTGCCTTGGTTGCATCGAAATTTGCTGGCCACTTGATTGTGCATATGTTCACGCCATAGTAGGGGATCAGTTGGTAGGTGAATAAGTAAATCGTGAATGAAGCTATGGCAATGAACCAGATTGCAGGAAGAGCTATTCGATGTTTAAGAAATCGTGGAGTCGGCTTGATTGGGAAAACAACAGCAAAGAAACGATCTAGCCCGATAACCATATTGCTTAAAATGGATACAGCAGCAGAAACATCTCTAGTAAGCGTAAAAAGCTTACACAGAATGTTCCCCAAAGTTCCTGCTATTTTCCATTCCATTGAAAGGGTAGCGATGCTTGACAGATTAACAGGTATAACTGCAATAGAGCCAACGATGTCAGACGATGCCATGTTGACGATGTGATAGTTAACTGTAGAATGCATTTCCTTGTTACGAAGAACGATAGCAATGATGTATGCATTGCCAACAATCGACAACACAAACACCAAGCTATACGAGACAGACAATGCAATTCTTGCACTTTCTGGGAGGACGAATAACCATGGCGCAAAAAACTCTTTTGATGATGAAATGTTGGAGGGAAAAGTTTCATTTCCGAGGCTTGAGTTTCTCGTAATATTCATCGCTTGACACTGTGAAATTCAGTGATTTTAGTGTCTACAGATATTCAGCAGAAGAATTAATGGAATAGTTCATATGTAAGCGACTTGGACTGCATGCAGCTTGTTTATAATGGATTTGTATAGAGACTAGTATGATCTATTATTATATTTTGAAAATAATTCAAGAGTTTTGATTGGCTAAATAAATTACCATAGTCGCCGGCTAGCTGCCCAAACTTGGAGTTCTCGAATATGGAAAATGAGCTTGCGGTATGACGTCAGGCTAATTTATGCGATTCGTGCCAAAAACGGGAAAACAACAACAACATACATGTATTCTTGTCAACAAAGCACAACTGAGAAAGAATTATTTTCAAAAAATAATAAAACAATTATTGAACTCGTTTCTCGTAGGATATGGCGAATTATTAAGACCTCGGTTTGTGTTATCTGCCGAAGCCGAGGGCTGAGGCAGATAACACAAACCGAGGTCTTAATAATTCCCCATATCCTACTCGACCTCATCCAATAATTGCTTATTATTATATGACCGTGTGTCTTGGAGCCTGGACACTAGCAAATCGAGCGATTTGATTGGTTAGATCACATCTCGGACCGGTCTAGATTCTCCGTTAATAACCGCTCAAGCATGTTAAGGGTGGTTTTTTGAAGAAACTCATTTCCTGAAGTCATATTTAGGTTCTTTAAAAGTTTAAGCTTTGTCGTGCTGAGGTTTGGTGGTCAGGTGACCTTTTGGTGAGAAAAATAGAAATTTCAAAATGGGGTGGCGATTTTTTAACTGTATGAACAATTTTGGATCTATAAAAGTGACTCTTCATGCCAGCTGCATGCATCTGTTTGGAATGGTTGCTTTCCTTGTTTTGATCCGATCAACCCTTATTTTTTAGTTCATTCATCAGTTTAAAGAAAATAGACTACAATAATCACAAAGTGACAATGAAACAGCTCTGCAAAATAAACGTAATTCATAGTCCTCGTTATTTTTCAAAACATTACCTATAAAATGTCTTATTTTGGACTGTTGTTAAGTTCCTTGAATGAAAAATTTCATCATATTTTTGCCATACCATTTACAATACACATCTTCAATGGCAGGCAATTTCTGAAGACAAGTTTTGTTAAGTTCCTTGAATTGAATGAAAAATTTCATCATATATTTTTGCCATACCATTTACAATACAGATCTTCAAAGGCAGGCAATTTCTGAAGACAAGTTTTGTTAGCGACTCGGAAAGTCTAAAAGCCTGCTGCGTTTTCTCTGCAGTCTGTCAACTAATTTGACTAACTTGACCGACATTTTTACAAGGAATAAGAAAAGAAAACTCATGCACCAGTTATGATTATTCAATGTCCATTAGGAGACTCCGTGATGCCATATGTTTAAGCCAATAGTTTACACAAAAAGTATCATAAATGCAACTAGTCACAACGTTGTCCCCGCTCAAAAGAAAATCAAATATCCTGAATTACTTTCATATGTCCCAACGGTTCAACCACCACAACACTATTCATTTACTCTCAATGTGGTGTGTCAGATTGCATCCAGTTCTTCTTTTTCAAAGCAGAATTTAGGTCTTATTAATCGATCGAGCGGGAGGTCTGTACGGGAGAATCATGAGCGAGGTCAGAATGCACAGAACGCATACAGACCGCCCAAGCTCGGTTGATAAGACCTAATCAATATAATTAACTCCATGACGTGCGCGCAAACGGCATTACTGTAATTCATAAAGAATTTCCCTTGCTTCCCTCTGTCCTTCCCTCCCTCCCTCCCTCCCTCCCTCCCTCCCTCCCTCCCTCCCTCCCTCCCTCCCTCCCTCCCTCCCTCCCTCCCTCCCTCCGAACTTGCACAAGAGGCTAGTTTTAGACACTCTTAGCCATTATTACTCGATATTGAAAAAATCTCTTAAAACATTCAAAGTAACGAAATATGATGAACGAAGATTTTGATGAGCTTTAAAAGTCATTTTGTTTAGTCTTCCTAAACAATACTAGGCGATTCCTTGTGAAAAATGTTTTTGCGATTTGCTCATAATCGAAGATGCAGTTTTTGTTGATTCGAATGGATATATGATATCGGGCAAGAATCATATATCCATTCGAATCAACAATTTCTATCTGAAGATGAATGTAGTTAAATAACTGTCTACCATCTGCCCAAAAATCTGCATTTCAAGCTCATTTTCAAAGATAATTTTTGATATTATAGTCTAAAAGATCAATAGGGTTGAGTAAATGACGTCATTTACTCAAAACTTAAATGCTAAAATACTTGACAATTTCTATTCGTCTCGATCCTTTGCATTGAATGTAAAGAAAATGTTGCTTTTGGTGATTATTGGAAGTCGTACAGATAGGTTTTACTAAGTTTCAAGTCATTTCCAAGTGTAATTTATGCTCATCCAAGTACCCCTTTAGTTTCAGTAATTTCAATGTTTCTCGTTGCTGTGGCAACGCGTATTCCAATGAAATGTGCATCATATTATACTTCGATCAGAGAGAGGGCGACAGTTGGTGAGAGCCTCAGGTCGATCGAGTACGAGAACGTTATTGTAAAGATCGTTAAAAAATCTTGGTGTGGCAGTCTAAAAACTGTAGAGAAACACCTTAAATTGTGTCTAGCCTGAGAAACAGCCGTCTTTTCGCTTGCTGCAGGGAACGGCTGTCAACATTCTGTAAATAGATTTTGTCGAAACTAAAACTAATCGCATGTTGTTAGGTACTGATAACATTTGTTTGCATTTGCGTAATGCCCAGTATGTAATGGCGTCGTGACAGATGGTTGTTTGCCGTTCTGTTCCTCATGTACATGTATGCAACTGATACTAGTACTGATATTGTAGTAATTAAAAAGATCTCTGTATCTGCAATCGTTCAATGTAAAAAAAATCTTATCTCTGTATCTGCAATCGTTCAATGTAAAAAAAATCTTCTCTCTCAATGTAAAAAAAATCTTTTCTCTCTATTTTCACTAAAAAACATCTTGGTCAGTTGTTTTAATGATTTCAACTTATCTCCTTGTGTGGTTGTCGACTCGAAAGTGTAATGCTATTTCGACAACCACACACATCAGTCACACATATTTAAAATACCAAAAGGAAATTATCTATGTATATATTACTGTGTAATTTTGTTTCTCTTCTTGTAAATATTATGTATATAATTGGTGTGTGAATAAAATAAAGTCTAAGTCTATTCATTCATGTTACAGGGCAATGCAGTCCTTGTCATCCGATAGCGGTTACTCGTCCGTCTCAAGATATCGATGTCATTCAGGCGGCTACAAAACCCGACCAACGTCCCTACTACTCATGACACCATCCCGCACCAGATCAGACACACTGCCAGACCCTCCGGAGGGGCCACCAGGTCAAGACGGTGCTTCATCTCCTACTAAACAAAAACCAACAGAACCGAGCAGTCCCTTTGGGGGTAAAAGGACTGCGATGTTTCAAAGACTGATGTCTGTAGGGAAGAGAAAATCTGAGAGTAAGTAGATTTCTATTTGTTGGTTCTAGACTTCAACATTATTATTTGCACTATGCCGCACTAGAGTAGATTTCGTATGACTGTGAAAACTGCACTGCACGGTCACGACACGGTTACGGTACGTAGGAATTTCAAATATGTTTTTATAGACAGCACGGCACAAACACGCCGTCACGGCTCGGCGCGGTCCGTTTCACACTCATACGAAATCTGCGCTATACACGTACGTCAATCATCAATAGCTGAACTTGCATGAGAGGAAATCCACCTTGGACATGGGCCACATTGGAAAAAAGTTTGAATCTATATGTGTACACCCAATAAAGTAATATTATTATTATTATGACGTGATACTCGTCTTCAAACGGAAGCTCGTTTGACGAAATCGTCGTCTGACAGGGAGTTCCCGTCTTCCAATTCCAGTATTAATAACTAGTATAAATTGGACGTTCATTTAAAAAAGATTTCGATCCATTGGAAGACGAGTTTCCCGTCCAAGACGGTTTTCCGTCTGTTATGTGAATTCAGCTATTGTCTCTCAAAATATGCACATTTTACAAGAAAAATATTATTGCCATCGTACTAAAAGCTGGAATAGATTCTTATATAGTTTTGAGTTAAAACCGGCAAGATAAAATCGCTTGAGTGGATTTGTAGTCCATAGAGAATGATTGACGTCCGTCAAGCTAATAATGCAAAGTGTTCTAAGGGTTTCATCGGGCTCGGCGATAGCCTCTGATGATACTTTTCCAGTGGTTAACGAGAGTGAACTCCTGGAACGTCTGCATCGGAGGTTAGTTCGGCATAAAGCAGCCAGCGAGTTTGAAGTCGATATTAGTAGTAGTAGCACGGCAAGTACAGATTTGCCGTCAATCCTTAACATCGTCATTGTCATCATCATCATCATCATCATTAGCCACTTTCATACCGTGAAGACTGGATACGAGTCCCTCAAATTTTGACGATGGTACCGCAAAACTCATATAGTCAGAAAGAGCACATCGAGCTATACAAAATTTCCCCTCAAGTTTGGTGTTAAATTGGTTCAATATTGAACGTTTTACAGCCGTTCTAATATGGTAGAATTTACAAAGAAATGTATGGTTGTAGGGACAATTGTCGGACAATGGTCCCTACAACCATACATTTCTTTGTAAAATCTAGCATGTTTGAACTGCTGCAGTATCTCTTTCAATGTATATCCGATTAACATCAAACCTCGGGATTATATACAGCTCGATGTGCTCTTTCTGACTACATAAGTTTTGTGTTGCCATCATCAAAGTTTAAGGGACTCGTAACCAGTCTTCACGGTATGAAAGTGGCTAATCGCTCCAACTCCCATCAATAATAAATAACCCTCGTGTATCATCGCCTACAGGCTCTCCAGAGAAGGGGGGAAAGGGGGAAAGGGGAGGGGAGGGGAAATGGGGAGAAGGAAAAGCCCTCCCGTTCTCCTCTCCCCGTCCCCTCCCCCTCTCCTTCCCCCTTCCCCCCTCCCCTGGAGAGCCTGTAGGCAGGATACATCTCGGCCCGATGCACACGTTACCATCATCGTCATCATATTTTCATTGTTCTTAGTTCTAGATTTCAGTCCGAGACTTTTTTCTCGCCGATCGCCGTCCAAGTCTTTATCTATTGATCCATGTCCTGTAGGATTGCATGGGCGCGCCCAGTCTGTGGACTTCTCAGCTTTGTTCGGTGCCTCACATGCACCCAACAGCCCAGGTAAACGAAGCAAAGCTCCTCGTGTAGTCCATTTATAAAGAATGGTTTTAGTATGAGTGTGAAATGGACGGGGCGAAAAACTTTCACTTGCCGTACCGTGACCGTGCTGTTTTCACAGTCAATCCATCGAATTGGTGTGTATCACGAACAGTCTGCGGGAGATCGGCGGTCATTATGTTCTGCGTCATGTGACGGGTGTTTTCGCAGGCCACAATAACAATAACATTTAACCTGTCATTATATCAGGAGAGCATACTCTCTTTTGTCATAAACCAACCCCTCTTGTCAAATAGCAATACCTATGTTTGATAGTCTGATGTAAGATTAGACGTACCGCTCTTCTTGTGTGCCGAAGCTATAAGGCAGAGAATAGTCCCCTTCACAGTTCTGTGCGCCATCTTGAAAGCCATGCTTTTGCATCGAAGCGTGACGAACGGTGAGCTCGCAATGATAGAGACCTGTGAATAATTGTCCTAGGTGTTAAAAAGGTATCTATCATTGCAAGCTCACTGTTTAGGCGCTGTTACACTGTGCAATTTTTCCAGCAACTTGTCTCGCAACGGCATTTCAAAACAAGTTGCAGAGAAAATTATGACAATATTTATATTTATATTACTTGCAATATTTTTGGTCAATTGCTGAGGAGAATTGCACAGTGTAACAGCTCCATAATTTTCTCTGAAACTTGTTTTGAAACGCCGTTGCGAGACAAGTGGCTGGAAAAATTGCACAGTGTAACAGCGCCTTTTGTCTCGCTTCGATGCAAAGGCACAGCTACCTTTCAAGATGGCACAGGGAACTGTGAAGGGGACTATATATAGTAGCTTTTGACACCTGATTAAGGTAGCATGTAAAACGGAACAGGTTTTGGTAACTTTATATTATTTTTACACGCAGTAACACCTGACTCACCAAAAGAGAGAGAGCTGAACTTTGAAATCGATGGACCATTTCGGACTTCATCGACTTCATCAAGTTCATCAAATAGAAGCTGGGACAGGTCGCTTCCTAGACGACAATCGTTTGAGGAAGGACGAGGTAAGAAATGCATAAAAACACCCGCGCCATTTGCATTGTATTAATTGTTTACTTTCAATTAAAAAAATCCTGCAATTCAGCGCGGAGACGATCAAATGTCTTGCTTGCATAGTCCATATATGTAATTATATATATGTGGTGGTGGTGGAGTTCGTGTCCAATAGGAACTTGGGTGGAGAACCGGTACTGAGAGAATGATATAGTCATCGGACAGAGACTAGTAAATTGTAGTGCATGTTCATATTAGTAGTAAGGTGCTCCACATTAATTGTATAGAGTGATTACACTTAACCCCTGAAATAGTTAGTAGACTACTAATTACTAGTAGACCGTATTTCCATTGTTTTCTTTTATGTCTATTGAACTATTGCACACTAACATTTAGTTAGTGTTTCACGGGTTAAGTGTAATCACTGTGGTGGTGGTGAAGACCGTGTCTAACAGGAACTGGTGGAGATCTAATACTAATTAGAGACTAATAAAGTCATCGGACAGAGACTAGTAAACTGCAGTGCGTTCATATTAGTAGTAAGCTAAGGTGCCCCATATTAATTGTATAGTCTAGGTGGTGGTGGAGAACCGTGTCTAACAGGAACTGGTGGAGGTTTAATACTAATTAGAGACTAATAAAGTCATCGGACAGAGACCAGTAAATTGTAGTGTGTTCGTATTAGTTGTAAGGTGCCCCACATTCATTGTATAGTCTTAGGTGGTGGTGGAGAACCGGGTTTAATAGGAACTGGTGGAGAAAGTACTAATGAGAGACCATTCCTTGCGGTAGCTTTAGGTTTATTTTATAGTCTTTGGATAGGGACTACTGAAGTAGATTGTAGTGTATTCACAATAAATGGTAAGGTGCCCCGCTTTCCATAGTCTTATCCTCTGATAGTCCCGATTTATAATCACTGGTGGAGAAGTGGTGCTAACGACCAATTGTCGGTACCGTAACATATTTATATACCACTTGTCTTCTGTAAATATTTGAGCCTACATAACATTAATTCCTTTCACGTGTTTCTTGTGTGTTTAGATTCTGGTACATTAACTCCATCTTCGAGATTCTACGAAGTCCTTGACGAAGGATACGATAGTATATCTAGAGAAGACAGTGCGATCAGTGATAACCAGCCAACGGAAGACAGTAAAGTTAACGACGACCTAGATGACGCAATATCGAGGGATGAGAAAACTCTGGAGGTAACCATTTTTTGTTGATAAAACTTTATGATAAGTTGGAAGTACGTACTCATTTCACGAAGCAAAACCCTTTTTTCTCATGGCGGGCCATGGACGGGCTACGACACAGTATTCGTGCTTTGAGTTTTAATTTCTTGAAATCTTACAATTTTTGGGACGTGTTCTTTTTCGCGCTAAAATATGTTGCTGTTTTTTGTTTGTTTGTTTGTTTGTTTGTTTGTTTTGAATTGTCAATGTACGATAGCTTTGCTTTAAAGTGACGCTATAACGTAGAATTAGCCAAGTTTCCATTTCCTGAAGTCCGCTGAGCTTCTTGAAAAAAAGGGCATTTATGCAAGGATAGCCTCCTTTTCAAGAATGACCCAGGGGATTAAAATCGATTTCTGTATTCTTAGGGGGTTTTTTTTCATGGCACTAGGATCATCCTAGCACTAGGGTAATCCTAGCAGGCGAATCATCCTACCTGCTATACATTTATAATTACCGCATTCTGTTTACATGGAAATTTGTGTCTTCACTTTGGGTACTAGGACTGAACAGAATGCAGTAGGGGACTGTTTACATGACATTAGGATCATCCTAGTGCTAGGAGTCAAAATGTTTTGCTTTTCTCCGGCGGCACTGGTATTTTCGAATAATCTACCTTGACTCAGGGCTAACCCTGTGCCAGTGCGTCTGTTGTCTAATTTTACAGCGGTATGGACAAACCGAGAATTAAAGGTCTATATTCAAACGCGCACATAAACTTTAGAAAACAATGATTACATTTTGACGTATTTTTCATAGACTTGAACAATAATGTTTATATTTCAGAGGGAACCACACGAAAAACAAGATCAACTTATGGATCCTTTTGAGGAAAGTGATGGTCTTCCAATTTTAAAGAAGCCTTCACATCGAAACCATTCTGGTTATGAAGACATGTCAGGATCCTTAGGTTGCGTTACCATCGAGGAATCTGTCGAGGAAAATGAAATAACGAATAACGAAACGGAATCACAATCGAAATATATCTCACTCGAACGTGAACCACTCGTTCCGCCACATTCTCCGGTCCAAAGGCGTATTTCAGTACCGGTCAGAAGCGAGTCTCCTTTGCGTGAACTCGTTGAATTACCAAGATCAAAGTCTTCTCCTAAACAGAGACGTACTTCTGAACCTGTGTGTAAAATGAACGACGAATTTCGCGAGCTTGTTACAATACGAAAGTCACCGGCCCCCTCTCCGAGAAGAACAAGAAAAAGTATATCTTCAAATGAGACGATTTTGGGAGGTTCTGAATCTCCACCATCGTCTCCAGGGAGGAGACAGGGTAACGACAGTGACGAATACGTCGATATGGTTTTGAATACAACACAACATACTTACGTGAACTTAAATCCCAAGGAAGGTTACAAACCCGATGAACACGCTGCATATATGAATTTTTGTCCAGCTAAAAGTCTAGAAACCCCAAAAGGACGAGAATCCCCTAAAGGAGGAGGAGAACCCGCGTACATGAACTTTCGTCTAGCAAATACCACAGAAACCCCAAAAGAAAGCAGTGTAGAACCCGCATATATGAATTTTCGTCCAGGTCAAGGTGTTGTGGAACCTTCAGGAGAAGAAACTTCAAGCTACATGAACTTTAGTCCAGGGGATTCTCAGAGAGATGGTCACTCAGGATCTAGTTCACCACGTCACAAGTTAAAACATACATATGAAAACCTAAACCCAAATGGCACTCTTAAAGAAACTGATGAAAGAGAGTTTCAGGACTATATGAACGTGAGCCCTCAAAAGAATTCTTCAAGTAAATCCCCATTCCACAGGAAAACTCTACCTTCGAGAAGGCAGACCAGTGGAACAATCAGTGAAAATAAAGCTATTCGATATCGTAGGCGAGAAAGTGAGCCTGCTGTTGGCAAGGGGCTCATTTCAGATGAAGAAAATGGAATGCTGTTTTTGGACTTTAGTAATAAAAAGTCAACACCATCAAAAGGGTTGAACTATATATCTCTTGATCTGAGTAACAAAGATCAGTCAAGCAGAGTTTCCAAACCAGTTTTCCATACTCCAGGCTACTCCCCAACATGGGATGTTGGTCCCAAGTCTGCACCCGTATCCTCAACCAAGTATGCTGAAATTGATTTTACCAAGTCACATGGCTTGAGACAAGCAATCATTGATCATAAGAAAACAAAAACTTTAAAAGAATAGAGATCAAATAATTGTAATATTCATCATGAGATCACTTCTATCAATGTTGATGAACCAATTATCATGATGATGATGGTGGTGGTGGTGGTAGTAAGGTATCACAAGATATAAATTCTATCATTTTTGTCATCATTGGTTCCTTTTAAAATGTTTTTAGGCCTGTCAAATTCATCCTAGATTTTACTTTTTTAGGACAAGTTGTATTTTTACCATATATTTTACATGGGCAGTAGAAGAGAGCTGTTCTCATGACTCTTCTATTTCCCAATTTAAAATTCTTTTGTTGCTTGTTTCCTGAACAGCCATATTTTTATTGCTCATTTTATTCACCAGAAATTTTAAAATATTTGTCTAATTGTTTTTATTTTTGGAGCTATAGGAATTAATTGAGCCTAATCAAAACACTGTACACCAAAAACCCTTTTCACAATCAAACAAAACCTGTTGTAGCTATCCTATTTTGTTACATTGTTCACCCAATGAAAGAAGCAATATCAAGCCCTGTGAAAGTCTCCCAATACAGTACAAGAGTCCCACTGACGATGGCATTAAGCCTGAACTAGAATGATTCAATTTAATTGTGGAATTTGCAAAAAGATTGCAAGTTTTGAAAATATAACAAATAGAATAGAGAAGGCATCCCATTCATACATGTGTCTTTGTGGAACTACATCAAGTTGGGCCTCACTATGGGTAGTCTCCCTCGCAGCCGCTCCTAGTGTCGTCACGCAAGGATTCGAATCCTTGCGTGACCACACTAGGAGCGGCTGCGAGGGAGACTACACTATGGGATGCTTTTAAACATATAGTTGCTTGTAAATACAAATTAAAAATGCAATTTTAATTTAGGATATAAAATTTTATATACTCTTTTTGAGAGAAATGGGCACTAATAGTCTCTGCTTTCAGAATGTACATTTTATTTTTTTGTTCACCTCAATTACAAGACTGTGGCAATACACAATATATATTATATATATATCAGGGTTCGTGCTACTCCTTAAACTCCTTGAAAACTCCTTGAATTTCATTTATGTTTTTAAGGGCACTTGAAAAGCCCTTGAATTCTAGAAATTCTGCTCAAACTCCTTCAAAAACTCCTTGATTTTATACTTTTCACAAAAACGTAAGCAACTTCAATGGGATGGGAAATATATTGAAATTCACTTTTTTCTTTTACAAGTAAGTGAGGGGAGAAGATGTCCTAGTATTTCAGTAAAGCCATTGGTAAAAAATCAGGAATCACTACTTCTTGAAAAATTGTTTTTGGGTCCTTGAATACTCCTTGAATTCTCCTGGAATTTTAAATTCGTATCTCAGCACGAATCCTGATATATAGTCAGATGGGACAAAAGATAATCAAGAAAATATTTTAACTCTGAAAGGACAAAAAGTTGAAAGTCATAATAAATTGTTGTTTCACCCCAAAATGTTATTTTTGTCTTTATAGTTACTTTCAATAAAGGGATTTCGTGGCAAACATCTTTGTGATCAAAACAATAGTAAGAACTTTTGTCTCAAGGAAAATTAAAATAAAATCTCATCATTCAAAACTGTTTCACTGTTTTTTGTCGACAAACATGGCTGCTTTGAAATCCCTCTATAAATTAGGTGTTAATTCAAGGTTGGTGGAATTTATAAGAATTTATCCAGAATTCACAATATGTACATGCATGTATGTACAATTATGACCAGTATATTTACCATTGCATTCACAATTGATTTCAAACATATTTAAATAAACAAAATCATTAAAATACTGGACAGAAAACCATTGAATCTAAATGAAGGGTTCTCTGTGAAAACAACCTAAACGACTTTTTGATGGATGTCAAGACATTGATTTTTTGGTTCAAGAAAGTCAATTATTGATATCATTTTATACCATTGAAAAAATTGTCAAAAAAGTCACTTAGGCTGTTGTCATAGGGAGCCCTTCAAATACAAACTGCCATTCTTCTGAACTGACTTATAGCCTTGTGTTCATGTGGAAACACAAAAGCATTTTCACATGAGTGAGAGGCTAGTCAGTCTAGCACAATAGTTATTCTGATCACCATGTTTCATTTGGTTTATGATTGAAAGAAATTGTAAAGAACTTTGAAATTTTAACCTTAGTTCAAAAAATCATCTCCCGTTCCTCCATCCACTTTTACTTTACACAGTAATATCAAATATGCACTTAACTGTAAGTGGCTGGTAAGTGGTCGATAAAATATCAATTTACTTAAGAGGCTGATAAGTGGTTGATAAGTCATCAATAAATGGTCAGTAAGTGGTCAGTTAAGTGGTTAGCAAGTGGTCAATATGTGATTGGTAAGATAATGGTGATGGAATGGCAATAAAACCTACTTCTATGATGTTATAAACATTCAGAATAAGTAAATTTGGTAGCTTTTTTTTGTTATTCTACTTTTCACTAATGTCTTAAATAATTATGTTCTTAAAGGTGATGTTACATGGGTCAATTTGCTACAACGATTTTCCACACAATACAATTGATAATTTTGCATTAAAAGTTTTCAAAATTCATATCAAATATTTGCAACTTGTTTTCTAAGCAAAAAATATAGCTAAAAATAGTTGTGTTTTTCTATGGCATAAACTTTATGGGCAACATTTGTTGCATGAAAAATCATTGTTGCAAATCAACCTGTGTAACATCACCTTGAAGGAGTTTCAACATTTGAATTTGTGAAGAATTTCAAAAGGGATTGTGGTAAGTAGGTTTGATGCACCATCAACATAATTTAGGGGTATAGCAGCTCTCATAAGATGCAACTCTGTTGGATTTTTACCCTCACTGTAAAACAATAGAAAATAAAACAATAGAAATGGGCAGACAATGACATGCATTGTTTCATTCATCCAATACACAAAGGATCTTACGAGTTGCTGCTACACTTCCATAATTTAGGGTCTTTAATGTGGTTGGTAAGAATGACTTGCGAAGTCCAGATATTATAAAAGGAAGAAATGATGAAGATTCTTCCATTTTGTTCTCCAGCCTCCCTACCTATACAAGAGGTTCTAGTACAGTATTTGTAGCTCTGGCATATCACACCAATAAATTTCTTCTCTTCACTTCTTACCAAGCAGTTTATCCCACATTGTTTTCTTTTCTCTTACTTGATTCTGGTAATCTGTAAAAGAAAATTATCATAACTTATGATTTTTCCCTGTAACAAACATAGTTCATTCATCAAACATGATACCCACTTGTTGAGAGAACAGCTCCAGCTTCAGTAGCAACATCAGTTGAGAAAGCAGTATTTTTCTTGCGAGGATACTGTTATAATTAAAGAAAATCAATTATATAACAAATCAATACAAAACATGTATCTGGTAGAAACTTAGCTGATAAACAAAAAGTTGCCAACCAGCCACTTACACGTACTGTACCAACACCTAATTAAAAAAAAAGTGTTTAAAAACACTTGCTGACACCTTACCAACCACTTACTGACACCTTACCAACCACTTACTGACACCTTACCAACCACTTACTGACACCTTACCAACCACTTACTGACACCTTACCAACCACTTCCTGACACCTTACCAACCACTTACTGACACCTTACCAACTACTTACTGACACCTTACCAACCACTTACTGACACCTTACCAACCACTTACTGATACCTTACCAACCACTTACTGACACCTTATCAACCACTTACTGATACCTTACCAACCACTTACTGACACCTTATCAACCACTTACTGACACCTTACCAACCACTTCCTGACACCTTACCAACCACTTACTGACACCTTACCAACCACTTACTGACACCTTACCAACCACTTACTGATACCTTACCAACCACTTACTGACACCTTATCAACCACTTACTGATACCTTACCAACCACTTACTGACACCTTACCAACCACTTACTGACACCTTATCAACCACTTACTGACACCTTACCAACCACTTACTGACACCTTACCAACCACTTACTGATACCTTACCAACCACTTACTGATACCTTACCAACCACTTACTGACACCTTACCAACCACTTACTGATACCTTACCAACCACTTACTGACACCCTACCAAACACTTCTGACACTTTACCAACCACTTACTGACACCTTACCAACCACTTACGACACCTTACCAACCACTTACTGGCACCTTGCCAACCACTTACTGACACCTTACCAACACTTTACCAACCACTTACTGACACTACCTTTCTCACTAGCGAAAAAACATCATTCATCCAATCAGAACCACAAACTGTTTTTTGACTAGTGAAAAATGTCAGCTGTATCTAATGAATGAATGAAAACTTACAAAATAGATTTTTCATGAGTAAATCTCAATATGTATATGTTGTGGTTCAATTTTATTCTTGGTTCAAATTTTATTTTCCTTGTTTTATAATTATCATACACTACCATACACAAAAACAAAGGAAAATAAAAAATGAACCAAGGATAAAACTGAACCACAACATAATATGTAATAAGCTTATTGAAATAAGATATTTATCTCATTGCTCCATCAAAATTATAGAAGGTTAATACTTTGGGATTACCTTTTCTCTGTAATAGTTTGAAGATATTTTTACCAAGCTGTCTAACATCTTTTCGGCTTGATTGGGCTATGAAAAAAGAACTCTGATCAACATATTCACTCACAGGCTTACCATATTGTGTCGGTGTGATGGTTGGGCTTCCTGTGGATTTTAACGGTTATTTGCTGCTACGTTAAATTATTCCTCCAAATTCGCCGAAAACTTAGAAATATCCCTCAAGACTATGATTGAAATAAAGATTGACTGTTTATAAACACTTCTGGCCTATTTGTTTTTGATTTGGATGCGATTTAGGGTGGGTTTTGAGCGATCCTTTTTGACCACGCTTTCAAGTGTACACTTGAAAGCGTGGTCAAAAAGGATCGCTCAAAACCCACCCTAAATCGCATCCAAATCAAAAACAAATAGGCCAGAAGTGTTTATAAACAGTCAATCTTTATTTCAATCATAGTCTTGAGGGATATTTCTAAGTTTTCGGCGAATTTGGAGGAATAATTTAACGTAGCAGCAAATAACCGTTAAAATCCACAGGAAGCCCAACCATCACACCGACACAATATGGTAAGCCTGTGATTCACTGTAGCTACAACAGCCAACATTGGTTTATATAATACTTAGGTTATAATACTTAGTGTCAAGTATAATTAAAACTAGACACAATAAGATAGCATTTACATTAGGTTTTTATGCTTTATATACATGTGCGTAGTCAAGAGACTATTTTGCATTAGCGCAATTTCGAAAAACACTTCCAATTTGCTGAAGCACATGTTATGTAACTCGGTCTGCGAGTGAGTTCTTGACATTTTCGAAGTACTCACATCTATTCTCGAATTCTTCATGTTCGAACCGAAGTTTTCTTTAATATGTGCACCAAGATCTCTCCCTGCTTTGCTTTTGTCTACAGGCCATTGCTCACAAACTTGTAGAAATCTCTGATAAAGTTTTGGAGCAAGAACTCTACTTTTGGACGCCATCTTGTTTTCTTGTGAATAGTTTACCACAGGAAACCCAAATTCAAAAACTTAGACAAAAGCCTTCTTGGGCTTCCTGTGTTACAGCTGAGCTCTCGGATTACAAGCATTCGATGTTCTTTGCATTTTAGACATGAGGGAGTTTTACATCTAAAAGAGCAAAATAACAAATTGCTCAACAATGGCTAACGTCACTTTAACTGCTCGGTAAGTATGCAGAAACGTTAATAATTGTTAAATGTTAGCAAGGAGTTGTTGTTTCAGCTCTGGCAGTCGCCAGATAACCTCATGATCACGCTCAAGCAAGTTTTGCATTTTGTATTTTGTCACTGAAAGTTAGTTGTTCTTGTTCTCTTTTTGTCGAATAAATTTCTTTAGAATCACGTTTTCACAGAATTGATGTTGTTTTTCATTGTCTTTAGAATACGATTTGTGTATGTAATTTTTTAGAACATGAAGTAAATGTATGACCACATGCTGCATAATTAACTGCGTTCTGCAACCCCTTGATGTCCAATGAGTTAAAAATTGTAATTTCAAATGAGATGATTAATCCCTTTTTATAATCCCCCATTGTCAGTTAAAAAGATTGTTGTCCAATACTCTGACAAATTTATGCATAGCATATATTGTATTGTATTATATTGCCATAACAATAGTTTATTAAACTAAAACCATGCATACATTCTAGAATGGCACAATAGAACACAGTGTATTACAATACAATGCTATGCATGTATCAGAGTATTGAACAAGTACGGTTAAAAAACCCTAGTTACAAACCCCCTCAAAAACAAACAAAGAATACATGTATAGTCTGGTTTCATTTTCATTTATACAAGCAATTTAATTTAATGAGCCCTGAATATTACATGTAGAGTACAAACACTAAAAGTGTGCAACATAAATATAGTACTAAATAATGCTAAATTATGCAATTTTTTTTGTTTTCTATTGTTTAATTAGTGCTATTTTATAGTAGAGTGCTTTTAGTCAAACCGTTCAATAGTTAACTAAATTTATCTAAATTAGTTAACTATTTAGGTGACGTCACCTAAAATAGTGAAACCCCGCCAAGCCAACGGTCATGTAATTCAGGGGGGACTTAATTCTTACTTACTAGGCTATTGTACGTTGAAAAACAAATGAATATTGGTTCTAACGTGTAATTTTTTTGAATTTGTTATGCTATAAATCAAGAAATAAATTCGAACGAACGCTTTCAAACGATTGCTCGCGAATTTTGAAAGGTTTCTTTTCGCTTAGCTCCAATTTGTTTACATGCTACGACCCCCTGATTTTCAGAGCGTTAGCTCGTGATTTTTCAAAATATGTGACGTCAGCTAAAATAGTGAAATAGTTATCTAATTTAGTGATAGTTAACTATTGAACAGTTTGACTAAAAGCACTCTACTAAATAGTGCAAAGTAGAGTGATTTTCATTGGATTGTGAAACAATTGCTAATAGTCACTGTTTAATAGTGACTCTAATAGTTGTATTGCAACAAAAGAAAACAATGGGTGCAGATCGAGTCTATTAGTGTCTATTAGCTTAGTAACTATTTCACAGTCTGGTGAAAATCACTCTATAGTGTTTGTACTCTAGCTCAATCCCCCACTTAAAAACTAAAAAAAACACCTAACTACTTACAGTTATTGATTGGTAGTTGGTAGTTGGTCTTATATTTATGTCACTATCAATGATTTCATTGCTAGAGGAGGACCAATAATCTTGCTTGCACTGGCAGGAATTCCTTTACAGATTTTACCCCTTGGTACCCAGCACCTTTTTAGTATAATTCCACAATTATACAACTGTAATTGAATATGGACCAGGTTTTTATATTAGTGTCATTTGTATGTCTTAATTAGGGAATTAAAAAACAAGAACACTGGTATTGACATTTATGTACCTAAATACGAGACTATCCCAGGACCTCTTGGAGGGACCATTATGTACCACGTTATAGTTGTGACAAGATTATTTTATTTCAAGACACATGGGAAATTTAAAGAGTCTGATGTAGTTCAATTTATGGTAAGCTTGTATGATTATAAGAATTCAAAGTGAGTCTCTAAAAGCTGAACTGTAAGGCAGTTAATATAATATATAAAACTGAAATCACTGGATCTACAAGCATTGATGTCTGTTTCAGAAACGTATTGAGGGGGGCCTAGGGGGGTTACGAATACCACAATCCCACACGAAAAATTCGAAAATACCGCAATCCCGCACGAAAAAAATGGTCAATCCCGCTTGAAAAATTCGAAAATACGGCTCACCACATGAAAAAATCGAAATACCACTCCCACGGGACCTCACGCCATGAAATTTTCTATCGAGCGCCAGAAACAAAATCCCGCATCTCGCAGGCCTAAAAAATACCACATTACCGCAATTTCAAATCGTTTTTCCCGTTAAATACCGCAGATAAAAAAAGAAAATGCCGCATACCGCAGGGTTTGAGAATCCCGCAATACCGCAATTTTTTTTGTAAAATACCGCAATACCACACAAAGAAATGGGCAATCCCGCAAACCCCTAGGACCCCTTCCATATTCACTGGAGCTACAATCCTTGCCAAAATTAGTTGGCACAATGTGAAATTTAGGGATTTTTTTTACAATTATACTTATGGCAATATTATTGGACCCCTCTCTTCCTATACAGTGTTGCTTGTAGCTAGAAGGTCTGTTGGACTGATTGCCAAGTATTAGGTGTCGGGCTTTGCACAGCAACATTGTACAGGGGGCGTGGGGGGGAGCCAATCATTACCATCCACTTCATTCACATCCTGCCAAAATCATGCCAACAATTCTGGCAACAATTGTAGCTAGGTTATTGGTGCAATAAATTATAATGAATTTTGACTTCCAAAATATTTAATATTTAGTTCCTGATGTCAACATTCCCAAGGGTATTTTTTCTAAGAGCGAGAAACAAATGACAGATCGAATAATTGTCTCCTGGATTCTTGAGGATGCGAGTCATCCCATTCATTAATTCAAGCAAACAGTCCTTCTACATGTATCCTTTCATTCATTCCCTTTTGTCATTACATATCATCTTTACATCCATTACATCCAACAATATTCATTCATGAATCAACCTTCTATCACATTTTGAACAATAATTTTATAGCCTTGCAGGAATGCAGGCAAAAGAATCTTAGTTCAGGATAAGCTTACACTTTACAATTCTCCCATTCAATATTTCATTCCATTCACCCTATTGCTGTTTCACTTTATTTGTAACAACCCTGATCATTTCCTAGATCCCTCACAAGTTTGCTACATTTGAAGAACTCTACCATAAACTTGTTCAGAAATTTTCAAGTGTGGTATTTACTCCATTGCCAAGAAAAGCTCTCATTGTCAGTGAAGCTGTAATTAATGAAAGGAGGAATGTCATGGAAGCTGTTTTGCAGCAGATTGCCAAGACACCAAAACTGGCCTGCAGTTCTCTGACACTTGAGTTTCTTGGAGTTCACACACAGAAAGATGGAACACCTTTGGATGAGAGAGACTCTAGTGAAGATCAGGTATCAATGCAAAATTAATACAGTCATCATTCCTGTTTAACTAGATGTACAGTGGTGCATTTACTCATGCCCAGGTAGAATTGAGCCTGGAGTGGGATGCAGTGCATCATAAAAAGTAATTGATCTTCATCTTTAAAATGCACCAATCACATCCGTTTGTTAGATGTTGCAGACCTCCAAGGAAAAGAATGTCTGTGAAATTTTTTAGACTGATGTGCTTTCTGAAAGTTTTATCATTTCTCCATTGTTCAAAGACCACAGAAAATGAGCTTGGGATACCTGTGGTGACACAAATGAAACAAGGTCTTTCTGAATGTGTTACATATAAGGAGCAAGACAGTGTAGAAATAGTTGGTTAGTGCATGGCTTTCTGAAGCAAGAGGCCCGAGTTCAATTTCCAGTTACCTCACACAAGTTTGTTTCTACTTCTTTCCATTCTGTTTATAGCTTTAAGTAGCCTTAAATACCCTTAAAAAGGAGCACTGATGATAAGAAGAGATTAAAGAGCACACCATCAGCTACCCTGCGAGCAGAGTCCCCCTTTACCTTCTAATCGAGCGAAGGAAGGAAGGGAGACTCTGCCGAAACCCTGTATTTTCTTATTTGAGCATGCGCAACAGTTGCTTAGAGACAGTGATTGATTTCCACGCCTACTTCCGTAAAAACAACTTCTGTTTCAAAGCTTGGCTCTCAAACTTCAAAGCCATTCATGCCAGAGGTCTACCTAGCGTTCCGTTGACTTGGAGAATAATTGGATTAACCTCAGGTCACTAAACAACAGCAGTTTACAAGTATACTTCACTTCGTTTTATTCGAAGTATCTGATATCAATTAAAAATATACAAAGAAGAGTTTTCTTGATCTTCCATCTGTATATATCAGTTTTCGTATTGAAACATTTGAAACTTATTTTTGGTAGTACAATGTTTACTATCTTTGTGGTGTTGACAGATATATACAATTCTAATCTGATTAGTTTAGTTGTGCGCATAAAAACCGGTTTGTCTTGTAGAAATACCAGTTTGAGTAGCCCAAGATCTTGGGCTATCGGCGAATCAAAGAAAATACAGGGTTTCGGCAGAGTCTCCCTTCCTTCGTTCGCTCGGTTAGAAGGTAAAGGGGGACTCTGCTCGCAGGGTAACCATCAGCTTCCTTGGAGATCAGCTGAAGGAACTGTTGAAACTCAATATTGTGCTTTTAATTACCTTTATTATATATCCTTGTCGATACGCACGCTCTGATTGGCTAAAAGCTGTTCTTTATCAGAGAATGGAGCACAGCTCTGATGTCAGCAGCGTGAGCTCAACCGCACACTCACGTTTTTAATTTTTGTACGGAGAAAATCGAACTTTTTCCCTTGAATATTTACTTCAAAATATATAATAAAACAAATCTTTTTCTGTGCTCCCTTCAGTAATACAGCACTTAGGAAGTGCTGAAAGCACTCAAGAAGTGTGGAGAGCACTTCTTTCGTGCTTTTGTCACTTCCTGTGTGCTGTATTACTGAACGGAGCATGAAAAAGGCTGTTCTATTTAGCCTGTGAACAGGCTCAGGGGGAATTGGGAGGGGGAGGAGGGGAGGGGAGGGGGAGGGGGAGGGAAGGGGACTGCGGAGGAGGAGGGGGAATGGGGATAGAGCATATCATATAGCATCATATCATAGAGCAAGATAAGATGGCGATCAAACTTCAGTAGATCAACAAAAACCCCTGACTAACTCGACTTAGTCGGAGCTATGGGGAGAGGGGAGGGGAAAAGGGGAAGGGGGAGGGGAGGGGAGGGGAGGGGAGGGGACTGGGGAGGAGGAGGGCCTCCCCCTCTCCTCCCCTCCCCTCCTCCCCCTCCCCATTACCCCTGAGCCTGTTCACAGGCTAGTTCTATTTGTTAATTAAGGAGGCTCCCTATAGTTATAGTGGATACTGATACTAAATGAAAAAGTCATGTTTAAAATCAAGTTTGTTTGCATATTGACAGCTTATAGACCAATTAATAATATTGAAGATTATGAGTTTTAGGATTTGTTATAAGGGCCATGATCCCATGGATGTTACCATAGCAACGCTACAGCTTCCATAAAAAGGTCCCTTTTTACCAATTATATTTTAATTGCTCGAAGTTTCCACGGTAAAAGTTGATTTTTTTTAAATAATATGAAACTTTGCTTAATTTGTGATTGTATGATCGATTTTAAAAATATTCTGGACATCAGAATATGAGATATTGTCAAATTTCGGTTTTTCTAAATTGAGAAAAATCTGATGTCAGGAAGTTAGCTAACTTTTGATAGTGGCTGTATGATAATGTGGAAAATAGATTTTGTGAGTTTTAAAAAAGTTCACCGTAGAAAACTTGCGTTTTTACTCATTTTAATGAAACAATGACCTTCCTTAATGCTGACGTCACGTTGCTATAGCAACCTTTCGAGCAATGAGTGTCGTATCAAACGGTTCCCTGATTCATGGTCTGTCATATGGTTGGCTGTACGGTTGTCAAAGTATAAATTTGAAGCAGTATATTATCCACGTTTTACCATTTGTATAATGGTCTTTGAAACTATAGTGAGCTACCTTAAACCTTTTTTTACCTAAAATATTGTATTAAACAGGAGTCAGATTGTTTTTGGACAGTCAGATTGTTTTTGGAAAGTGATTATTAATCGAAATGCCCGTATTTTTCGATTAATAATCGAGTTTGACGTGCCAAATTTGTTTATTAATCGAAAAATGCGTATATGAAGATTCTCCTTTTTACGCGTACGAAAGCAGAATCTTCATAAAACTTTAATTCTTTGTTCTGCAAAATGTATTGTCTTCAGAAGTTTTCCTGGACTTGGAAAGCCAATTTGAAGTCAGCTCAATTTTTTGTTTACATAGAGTGGATTTCGTATGACTTTGAAAAGCTACGGCACGGTCACGGCACGGCACGGCCACGGTACGGAACCTCGCCAGCTGATTTCTTTACAAATTTACAAAGACATCAGCAGGCGAGGTTCCGTGCCGTGTCCGTGCCGTGACGTAGTTTTTCAAAGTCATACGAAATCCACTCTATAATGACAGCCAATCATCAAGCGAGAAACGTTTTCTGTTTCTCCGCCCGCTTTTCTCCACCCTCATTTGCATATTGATCAAGTACGCTTCAAAAATGCATTTTTGTTTACTTTAATCAAAACTTATAAATTACACAAGTTAAATTACACAAGTTTATAATAATCTGGAGGTTTTTTTCGTGTGAATGCACTTTGAATTCACTTTGTCTTCTCTTGACTTGGAGAGCCAATTTGAAGTCGACTCATTTTTTGACCAATATAATCATCGTTTTTTTTACATATAATGACAGCCAATCATCAAGCGAGAAACGTTTTCTGTTTCTCCGCCCGCTTTTCTCCGCCCTCATTTGCATATTGATCAAGTACGCTTCAAAAATGCATTTTTGTTTATTTTATAATTCACAAATCAAAACTTATAAATTACACAAGTTAAATTACACAAGTTTATAATAATCTGGAGGGTTTTTTTCGCGTGAATTCACTTTCAATTCACTTTTCTTCTCTTGACTTGGAGAGCCAATTTGAAGTCGACTCATTTTTTTGACCAATCATCGTTTGTTTACATATAATGACAGCCAATCATCAATCGAGAAACGTTTTCTGTTTCTCCGCCCGCTTTTCTCCGCCCTCATTTGCATATTGATCAAGTACGCTTCAAAAATGCATTTTTGTTTATTTTATAATTCACAAATCAAAACTTATAAATTATATGAGTTAAATTACACAAGTTTATAATAATCCGGAGTTTTTTTTCGCGGGAGTTCTCTTTCAAAAACAAACAAATATATTTTTTCCCTCTTTTTTTACGTTCTAGAAAATTTTCATTCACTTTGTCTTTGACTTCCAGATTCTCTTGACTTGGAAAGCCAGTTTGAAGTCGACTCATTTTTGACCAATCATCGTTTGTTTACATATAATGACAGCCAATCATCAAGCGAGAAACGTTTTCTGTTTCTCCGCCCGCTTTTCTCCGCCCTCATTTGCATATTGATCAAGTACGCTTCAAAAATGCATTTTTGTTTCTCAGTGTTGGTAGCTTCACAAATCAAAAGTTATAAATTACACAAGTTTATAATTTTACGGAGTTTTGTTCGCGTGAATGTACAAAATCCTGAACTTTTAACTCAGAAGTTTAGAGACAAAAATGAAAATGTTTTGTGTAAATGAGGGCGGAGAAATGAGGGCGGAGAAACAGAAAGTAATTCTCGCATGGTGATTGGCTGTCTCTACTTAAACACACCATGATTGGTCAAAAAATGAGTCGACTTCAAACTGGCTTTCCAAGTCAAGAGAACCTGGAAGTCAAAGACAAAGTGAATGAAAATTTTCTAGAACGTAAAAGAGGAAAAAAATATATTTGTTTGTTTTCAAAAGTGAATTCACACGGAAAAAAAAAACTCCGGATTATTATAAACTTGTTTAATTTAACTTGTGTAATTTAAAGGGTTTGGAATTGCGAATAATAAAATAAACAAAAATGCATTTTTGAAGCGTACTTAATCAATATGCAAATGAGGGCGGAGAAAAGCAGGTGGAGAAACAGAATGAGCTGACTTCAAATTGGCTTTCCAAGTCCCAGAAAAACTTCTGAAGACAACCACAGCAACCAAGCATTAGAAATTTTGAGAACGTCAAAAAAGTAAAAGTCTTCACAATACATTTTACAGAACAAAGAATTAAAGTTTTATGAAGATTCTGCTTTCGCACGCGTAAAAGCAGAGACCTTGTTCCTCGCTCTTCTATAAAATCATAAACTAAATTGTCAGTTTTCGGCTCTGTCCTGACAACTACGAAATTCACTCAACTGCTTTTTGAAATGAGCAGTCTATCGACTTGCGAGCTCGGAATGAATTTGGCACGTCAAACTCGATTATTAATCGAAAAAATACAGGCATTTCGATTAATAATCACTTTCCAAAAACAATCTGACTGTCCAAAAACAATCTATTTGATTATGACACATACTGTTTGTATATTGGTCTATTAATAATGTATTTTTATCTGGACAACATTAATATGGGCTGTATATGGAAATCCCAGGTGATATATAATTGTGTGTTTTTAAAAGATGTTTGATATTGTAGCCACAAGAGAAGCCCACCACAGATGATGCTGAGGATATTGATTTGTTTGCCGCTGACCAACAAGAACAAATGGAGCCAGATGATGATGATGATAAAGATGATGATAATGATTTATTGCTGTTTGCAAAAGCATCCAAGCCTCTATCTCAAGAAACTTCAATATTTCAAGTTGAAGACAAGGAAAGTGATCTTGATGATCTATTTATTCCTGCTGGTGCTATGGAAAAGAAGAGCATCAAGCTAGAAACAGAAGACAATTCAGAGCTACTACAGTAAGTGTAGTGGACGTTTTATGCAAGTGATAATATATTGCAATTTTTCTTATGCTGCCAGTGCAATTTCAGATTTTTTCTTGTACTGCAAATTCAATTTTAGATTTTGGACAACTATTTATTGCTAGTTCATTTAACCCTGATGAATTGGGGCATTTGGCCAGCAAACTTGGTGAAAAAATCATCACTGTCTGGTTGAAGAAACAAGATCAATGATGTAACTACTGCATCACTACCATGCTGCAACACTCAATGCAAGACAGTGCAGTGTTCAAAATATTGCAAAGTCAAGATGCAGAATTTTTGCATCATTTTGTGTTGTTGCAAGACATCATTGCTGCCATGTTGTGGGACATTATACACTGCCCAGTTTTGTTGTTGAAATGGAAATACAACTAGGAATCTAAAACTGCATTCCCAGCATGGGAAAAAATTGCAGCATTTATTACCAGCTTTAGATAGTCAAAAAGAGTAGGATTTTGTACTGTAAAAATGTCATATCAAGTCCCAGATGAGCAAAACCTGCTTGACCACCCCACCCATGACATTTACTATATGGCAGACTTAGTATTACTAACAGGCCTATTGCCAGGACCTTGGGGAGGGGGGAGGGAGGGGGTCAATTTCTTCACTCAGCCTTGTATGTATTGAAATATATCTTTTATGTCTACATTTTTTTGGAATTTGGAGGCTGAGAAAAGGAGGATCAAAAAGGTTTATTTGAGCCTTCAAACCACCCCTGGCAGAGAGCCTGTTCAAGAACAAAATAACCTCTGATCAGATTTTAAAATCTCCTTAAGATTCTTTGAATCCTATTGGAGAAGTTATAAATTGATCATGCAGACATCTATATTGCAATACTGTATTCATGTATGAACCTTAACAGATTAGTATGTATTATTTTGTTTAGCATTGATGATGATCTTGACAAGATACTGAACATAAGTAAACCAAACAAACCAGACAAACCACCCAAACCCCCTGTTCCAAAACCTCGTATGAAACCTAAACCACAGCTAAGACCCAAGCCAGCTCCTAAACCAAGGTTCCATGAGTCCAAAGGAAATGCAGATGAAGACCTCCTTGCAACATCTTCCAAAAAAACTGAGCAGGAAACAAGTGAGGATCTCTTTGCTCCAAGGAAAAGCTCACTCAGGTATTTTAAGTTGCACATGTTTCTTTCTTCAGACAGTGTTCTTCTGGTTGTTGCAAGATGCTTTTTACCATTTAGAGAAATTCACAAATCTGATTAATGCTGCAACAGGAGTACAACAGGGCTGTAGCAAGGGGAGGGGCTGGGGGTACCACCCCCAATATTTGAAATGCCTTTGCCTCACAGTATACTTTTTAAATTATTTGAGCATGGCATTTTCACTTCCATCAAGAATTCCGATCTTACCCCACACAGTAATTTGTTGTACACCAGAA
This sequence comes from Telmatactis stephensoni, assembly GCA_029948255.1. NCBI lineage: Eukaryota > Metazoa > Cnidaria > Anthozoa > Actiniaria > Isophelliidae > Telmatactis > Telmatactis stephensoni. The sequence continues at coordinate 500,987 of JALIZF010001666.1, forward strand.
AAGAAGAATTTGCTTTGGTACAGGCAATGATGACAATTAGTCAAAACGTACTGTACCCAATGATTAGGTTTTAACTGTGCAAACTTTACTGGTATAATTGATTTATATAATAATTGGCATATTACGCGCACTCTGATTGGTCGAACAACCATGTGTGATTAGAGTACACACACATAGATGGCGTCATCGAATCGTACACGCGCTCTGATTGGTTGGAATGTTTCGATAAATATTATATAAAACAGATAGATTCCATTTTTCCGTGCGTCTGTACTCTAATCGATGCACAGAAGACGTCAAAATGTGGTGAGAACAACAGTCACGCCACTCGACTTCGTCTCGTGGCGTACTTTTTTGTTCTCACCACATTTTGACGTCATCTGTGCATCGATTAGAGTACAGACGCACGGAAAAATGGAATCTATTTGTTAAATAGATGTATGTGTAGAATATTATATTTTCAATGTATTTTTAATATGTTTTTAGGAAAGAAAGTGCTGATGAGGATACACTTGATGATATCTTCAAGAAACCATCAAAACCTGTCTTCCCTACAGATGATGATGATGACTCATTGTTCAAGACTTCCTCTGACATGAGTGCTGATGATATTTCCAATTACATACAACAGAACTTGAAGGATGATAAAGACAGCCTTGATTTGTTTTAAACATTTTGATTAAAGAAGCTCTTTCATTCTAATGTGCCAATGAACTTACCAGATCAGAAAAATACACGACTTTCAAAAATGGTGGCCTACATGTAGTACATGAGAACAAGGCCACAAAGGCCTTGTTACCAGAAAATAAGCATGGCGACACTGTACTTCTATAACTATCAATGATGATGTGCTCCTCTTCCTTTTGAAAAAAAAACACTATTTTCTGTGCATTTTACAGGATATAGACTCGTTTGATGCCGTGATGACTTTAGAGGCCTTTCTGGCCTCGTTCTCATGGACATAAAGCGCACCATTTTTGAAAGTCGTCTATAGCCAACTAGAGTCTGGGTACATGTATGAAGCTGATGATCATTTCATGTTCTGCATTTAATTTTGCACTTGTGGCTCAACCATTAGTACACAAGAAAACAAGCTCATTAGTCACTGTCACATTAAGATTTTTAAACATGAAGGGATTTTTTGCAGAGACAGGTAATTATATGGAACAAGTCTCTGCAATACTCCTGTGTGGTTGCAGAACTTGTTGAACCTAAATGTTAACAAGTTAAATGTGATGAACCATGTCTCAGAGACATGAATTAATTAAATTAAATTAATTAAATTGAATTAATTTAATTTTTTTTGGTAATTTACTGCACTTAGTACTCTCAAGTGAAAGTTCAAGAAGAATCAAGTCAGTGTCAATTCAATAAAAGAAACATTGATTTCTTGAGTAAATAGTGTACAGATATTAGTTTTTGCATAGTTTTGTACTATTTTTATAGTACAAATTTAAAGTTACATTATCCCATCTATTATTGTTTTCTTTTGTGATGTGACTAACGGAGCTTGAAAAGATAGCATATAATATTACAAGGACTGTTTAAATTCCCAAACAAATAACTAATTAGATATAGAATTTTATATATTTTAAGTGTTAATAAATGAAAATTATAAATAAAGAAAAGTCACTTCAAAAATTGTCCATTGTGAAGGTTGTGTAGAATTAGAATGGCTTGCTCCTTGAATCTTTGGTACTTGTGTTTGTACAGGGATATACACCATACAGGCGTATCCACCATACATACATATCCACCATACAGAGGTATCCACCATACAGGGGTATCCACCATACAGGGGTATCCATCATGCAGGGGCATACATCATACGTACATATCCACCATACAGGAGTATCCACCATGCATACAGAGGTATCAACCATACAGGAGTATCCACCATACATATACATATCCACCATACAGGGGTATCCACAATACAAGGATATCGACCATACAGGGATATCAATCATACAGGAGTATCCATGAACCATACCGGATATCCACCATACAGGGATATCCATCGTACAGGGGTATCCACCATACATGGGTATTCACCATACAGGGGTATTCACCATACAGGGGTATTCACCATACAGGAGTATCCACCATACAGGGATATCCACCATACAGGGGTATCCACCATACAGGATTATCAACCATACATACATATCCACCATACAGGGGTATCCACCATACAGGAGTATCCACCATACAGGATTATCAACCATACAGGGATATCCACCATACAGGGGTATCCACCATACAGGGATATCCACCATACAGGAGTATCCACCACACAGGAGTATCCACCACACAGGAGTATCCACCATACAGGGATATCCACCATACAGGGGTATCCACCATACAGGATTATCAACCATACAGGAGTATCCACCATACAGGGGTATCCACCATACAGGAGTATCCACCATACAGGAGTATCCACCATACAGGATTATCAACCATACAGGGATATCCACCATACAGGGGTATCCACCATACAGGGATATCCACCATACAGGGGTATCCACCATACAGGGGTATCCACAATACAGGATATCCATCATACAAGCGGGTTATCCTCCACAGGGGTATCCACCAGGATAAAAGTGAACAAGGATACTTGATCCTTACGGGTATGTAACTGTTTTATTGTCTATTTATCTTGAATTAAGACTTTACAATAAACTATACATGAACATGAAGTGAGCGGTAAAAGTCATCCAAACGAAGACCAGATATCTTAGACCCACACCACCCCCTGTGGTCAATAATAGCATGATGAGTTTGTTTGGATGATGGATTCAGTCTAAACAATATCGACGACTTCTAGATTCATATGGACGTTAATTAAATTACTATAGCTACTGAAAACAAATAATCAATGTATTTTTGACGATTTTCTTTACACAAAGAGCAAGTAGGAAATGAAATTTATAAAAACAGGCCCCTGTTCCACGAAGGATGTTGGATAAACCCATCCGCCGGATAAATTCTCATCTGGTAGATACATTTGCTGGAAACGCGCCATGACTTTATACACTGGATAAGGATTTAACCAACGGATAAATTAAAGGTCCAGACATGCACACGGTGCAACTTTTCCGAAACATTTGCTGAAACACCGCGCGCTGCACGGGTGCACCGTGTGTCCACCACTGAAATTAAACATCGTGCAATGTTGCGCGCAACAGTTCTGGACAGTTGCAGAAGTAGAACTTGATCCTACTTCTGCGGCTGTTGCGCGCAAAGCTTCGCGAAACATTGGAATGGGTGGACACACGCTGCAACATTGTGTTGGGCACGATGTTTCAGCAAATGTTTCAAGAAATATTGCACCGTGTGTCCGGGCCTTAAAACTACCCGCGCTTGGTGCATCAGGCCGGGGCCAGATGTATGATCATGTATGCTTATTTTTGACTAGAGAAGTTGACGCTCTTTAGTAAGTCAATAGTGCAACAATTCTATTTAATTCTACTGTTTTTCAACTAGTACTATTGCTACTCGTTGGCACAAATTAAAACAATGCAAACTTTTATAAAATGCATGCAATGAAAGAATGAAACACCGCTGGAGTGATTTATTATTGAATACATTCTAGTGTTTATACTATATCCCTGTATGATTATGCAATTATTTTCAATGTAAGAAAGGCTTTAAAAATTTCCGTGGCATATAAATTTCCTTTACTGTATCTAGACTATATTGTTCTAGAGTACAAACACTAAAAGTGTGCAATACTTTGCACTATTTAGTACTAAATAGAAATAATTAGACAATAGAAAACAGTAGAATTTGCATAATTTAGCATTATTTAGTACTATTTCTGTTGCACACTTTTAGAGCTCTAGTGTTCGTACTCTACTGTGTATAATTTAGATAAACCGATTTCTAAGTGCTAGCCATTATTTGAAAACCCAATTAACCTTTAAAATACTTCTTTAAAATAATAAGGCAGTTAATAAGACTAGGTTTTCGGTCGTGTAAGGGTTCCATGACATCAATGAATGTGGAGTCTAAAGCTGACATTACACGAAACCATGCATTTGCAACGACGATTTTTCGCGCGGCGCTGGATAAAATTAGTCTAATACGCAGCTGCAGTTTGCATCGTCACGCAACGTCCTAGAGATTAAAATTCGTAATTGTGCGTTGTGAGTAGTTTTTCGCCAAACCACAAAATCGCAATGTGAAGCAAAAACTGCGCTAAAAATCGTTATGTTTTGTATGTTCCATGACATAACTTCACGAGCAACTGCGTTGCGCGAAAGATCGTCGTTGCAAATTGTCTCGTGTAACATCAGCTGAAAGGTTCGGAGAGGCAACTACTGGACTAGCTTTCTACGCAGCCGCTCCTTTGTGTCGTCACGCAACGCTTTCTCCCCAGAAAGCGTTGCTTGACGACACAAAGGAGCGGCTGCATTGGAGGCTACTAGCAGCTGCAACCTTGCGGGCAACAGCAGATTAGTCATTTCCTGCAACAGTCAGATCGAGACGTAATCTCCGCAACGTTTCGCGCAACAGCTGAATTACGTCGTTGCGTGTGACAGTCAGATCGAGTAGTACTTTCCGCAACGTTGTGCGTAACAAATTGCTTCGCGAAGCAAAGAATTAATGCTGGCTTGTATCAGGCTTGGTTTTGTCATTAAAATTATCAGTGAAAATGTATGAACATTTCCATCTTTCCACATGTGTATAGTCTGTATGCAGAATGATTTCTGTTATTAGATTAAAGTTCACGAATTGGGTCATACAATAATAAAAACCTGTTTTTTTGCGAGTACAAATACAGTCTATAAAAAGCTTTTTGCTACGTTCATACTAGCTTATCAGATAAATTTGAAAACGCATCTGTTTGGCTACGGTAAGACTCAACCCGTTCACACGGAGTTTTTCTTTTGTCTAAGAAAACCTTGTTTCAGTGTGAATAGAAAACGGAGAAAAAGATGCGTTTTCACATTAAAAAGAAAGAACGTAGTCTACGTTATCTGTGAATGCCGTGCAACATTTTCTGCAATGTTGCGCGCAACACGGCGCTTCGTTTGTGCTTCCCTGCAATGTTGCGCGCAACACAGGCGCTTCGTTTGTGCTTCCCTGTAATGTTGCGCGCAACACAGGCGCTTCGTTTGTGCTTCCCTGTAATGTTGCTTGCGACACAGCGCTTCGTTTGTGCTTCCCTGTAATGTTGCTTGCGACACAGCGCTTCGTTTGTGCTTCCCTGTAATGTTGCTTGCGACACAGCGCTTCGTTTGTGCTTCCCTGTAATGTTTCGCGCAACACAGCGCTTCGTTTGTCCAATCCCTGCAATGTTCAGAGAATGCAGAGACGATTGCGCGCAACTGTTGCATGGGTGGAAACATCCACGGTGCAACTTTGTGTTACGTGCAATATTACAGAAAATGCTACAGGACTGAATATTTCATTTAGTTACATCTACAGCTCAACAGAGCTTTGAGTGTACAAAGACGACGGGTGTTTTGTTTCTTCAGGGTTTAGTTTGACTTTAACGTCGGCGTCGATTGGTTCATCTTCCTCGTGGACGGGTGATTTTGGAATGTCATAATTTTGTGCAGCGTCCTCTTGGTCTTGCGCTGGAGACTTTGGAATGTCATAATTTTGTGAGAGATCCACATCTGCCGCAGGTTTTGGGACATCGTAGTTACCAAAATCTGTACGGGAAAACTATAACTTAGAATCGTTTACCACGGGGAGTGGAGAGAGGGGGAAATTGTACAGGTAATTGGAAAACATGGGCTCTTGAAAAACTTTTTAAATCTCCTTGATCTCAAAATACAAACACAATATATTTCTGTGCAAAAATATCTCACCCTGACTCCCGGTATCGCTCAGCCGTCCATCCATTGAATCTGGAACAGATACAGGCTTTGGCTTGTCATAATTTCCATATGGATCTCGTAGGCGTTTTTGAATTATATCGAATCCAGGTCGATCTGAAGCTTCTTTTGCCCAGCAATCTTTCATGAGATTGTAAATAAACTCTGGACAGAGGTCTGGTTTTCCCAAATGAACGCCCTAACGGTAAAAATATTGATAGTATCAAAGAAGATGAGGTGATACTTTATATAATAACTGGTATATTACGCGCTCTCTAATTGGTCAAGAACCATGTGTTATTACAGTACAGACACACGGATGACGTAATAGAATCGTAGCTATGCACGCACTGGTTGCTTGAAATATTCTAATCAAAGCAAAATTTTTAGTTCCCATTTTCCGTGCATCTGTACTCTACAGAAGGTGTCAAAAGAGAACAACAGTATACGTCACCTTTTTCCTCACATTTTGATGTCATCTGTGCATCGATTAGAGTACAGACGCACGGAACAATTGATCTAATTGTTAAGTACCAACTCCATATTAAATCCTCAAAATCAGTACGCCGGCTCATGACTTTAAAATATTACAGAATGTAATATTTAGCAATTAGCAATTTGGAATTGCTCTCATCAAATACTTTCAAATCGTCTTCAGTAGTTCATTTGCTTTGTTGCGTAGTTTAGTACGTAGCTGTTGTAGGTTAGTCGCTTTTCTTGAGCGTGCACCGAAATTGAAAGATATGTCCGAAAAACTTATTTCAGCCATCTTTGTTTATTGTAACCAAGGCAACGCTGAACATAAATCAAAACTTTCATCTAAGATTGATAACTGGTGAAAAAGACATTGAATCAATGCAGGGTAACTTGATCATCTCCTATAAATGAAAAGTCGCAGCGTAGTCGATAAAAAAACTACTGTGAGCCACTTTAAATATCCGGATAACACCACCGTATATAGATGTTAATAGCGGAGCTCCCGCGCGGGCCGAAGGCCCGCGCGAGCGGAGCACCATACCTAAGAAAAAATGGTAACCCATCGAGTTGATTTTTCATGGACACACAGGGAGCCCAACGGCTGTACGTCCGTCCGTACATACATACATACATACATACATACGTCCGTACATACGTCCGTGTACATCGCGATGCTGATTGGCTGATTGCTTTTTGGCGCCAACTTGACGCGCGCTGACACTTTGAAAACTGAAAATTTACAAGTTTCCTTGCAGTTTTAACTTGCAAAGCTTAAAAGTAGTATTCTCGAAACCCTCGTAAAAATTTAGCGATTTTGATGAACATTAATCTGTGCCAATCTTGACAGGTTAAAGCGAAAAAAACCGTACGTTTGAATTTTTTTCGGGCCTGGTGTCGTTTCAAAAACTGCTCGAAAGACGAAAGACACAGAGGATATTTTCAAAGTTGGACGACTTTTTAGTTGGATTCGTAGTTTAAAAAAATTCCTCATAATGAATAAGTCATTGAGGATCGTGTATTCTTCGTTTCGTGAAGATGCCTTCAATAAAGCTGCTTAAAAATCTAGCCAAAGTTGGAAATAAATCAAGAATCGTCTGCATTGAGCGTGAAACAAGGACCAGTATGCTTCGAAAAGACAACAAGGAAAGCACTTCAAGGTAAAGACCCTGGCCAGAAAATGATATCAAAAAGTCTCTTGTACCTATATTTGATCTTTTATCTTTGATTTGGGATTGATGACTTAAAAAAAACCTTTTATGCACGTTGAACTGTGGCCAAGTTTAAAGAAACACTCGATCAAGCCTTACATGAAAATAATGTACAACGACATTTTGTTTTACGGTGAACTTTTTGCACTAGTTCTAATAATAATAAAATTAGTAAAAAAATTGATTTTGAACTTATTTCAACCCCACTAATGTGTAAATACAGCTCAAGTTTTGGTCTGGAATTTAATGAAACAATTGACAGGAAAAAAAGAAGGAATTTTGGCATGCAAACTAGAATTGTTTTTATACTTTATTCATCTGGATGAAGTTGCTCAGTGAGCCCTGTGAAGCCTTAAATACAGACTGAAAATGCTTAATTCCTTGTTTTTTTGTTATTTCAATTAGCTGTTTTTATAATCACTTTAAATTGTATTATCAGTGTAATCTGGAAGAGAAAAGTGGGAGACAAGTATTCGCCTAGCTAGTGTGTCATTCTTTTCTACATTAAATAACAAAACAAAATAACAACAACAACCACAAAAAACAAGATGTCACAAATATAGTGAAGACAGACAAATCAATATATGTTGTTCTGTAATATTCAGGATGTCGAAAAGGTTTACTGCGTGTTTCGGTTGAGTGTGGAGGCGCTAGAGTTTTATCGATTAGTTAGTCAAATCAAAATAATAAAGTGTGACGTCATAACTTAATGTTGTCAAGGCGAGTCTGAATGTAGTCTCCTTCGCAGCCGTTATTAGTCTAGACCGCAGGGGAATGGGAGCTAGACTAATAACGGCTGCGAAGGAGACTAGTCTGAATGTTGTCAAGTACAAACGCTTGTCAAGTGAATAGCGCGCTTATTGTTTCGAGTACGCGACTTATACTGTTCCAGAGTGGAGTCATGGAAATCTTAAATAAGAAAGGACGGACGTATAAAAGAGGAGTGGCATTAAGTAGTGAATTAAAAACTCTAGTAATAGATGAAATCATTCACAATGGTGGAGATGTTGCAACGACTTATTTCCCTAACAGTTTCGCACACGTCGCTGACAAGTATAAACTTAGTCCATCGACAGTCTCAAAGATTTGGAAGACTTACTGTGAAAGTGGAACAGTACAACCGCGATCTCGTGGAGGTGGAAATCCAAGCCATTTCAGCCAGGGGGATTTACTCTTGATAGAAACACTGGTGAGGTCTGATCCCAGCATTTCTCAAAAAGAACTACTGCAAGAGCTCGAGCGCTACGGCGACATTTTTGGCGGGACATCCAAATCAGCCTTGTCAAAAGCTTTACACAAACGAATGGTTTCCGGGTTGGAATACACTCGAAAAAAGATTACTGGATTAGCAATAGAACGATTTACCGAGGTAAACATGATTTACACCCAGCTCTTCATAAATTATATTCACACTAAAGACCCTCATAAACTAAAGTTTTTTGATGAAACGGGTCTAAAACTTGTCGAAAGTTGCAAGCGAACTTACGGGTCAGCACCAAAGGGAGAGAGGTGCGTACAGATACAGCGTTATCATGACAATCCGAACATTACATTGAATGTGCTAGCAGGATTGGAAGGAGTTACGTATGCCAATATCATCGACGGGGCTTCTGACACAGTGACTTTCCTGAAATTTTTCGAAGAAGCACTTCAAGCTTCAGATATAGTGACTGGAAGGCCAGCTCTTCAAGTTGGAGACACTATTATCATGGACAATTGCCCTATTCATCTTTATGATGGAGGTGATGCTTTGGATGCAGTATTGGAAGGATTGGGAATGGAACTGGTCTACACCCCAACGTATTCCCCCGATTTAAATGTAGTTGAGTTTCTTTTTTCTAAGCTGAAATACTCCTTGAAATACAACTTGCAAGACATCGCTAACTACAACTTGAAGCTCGCCGCATATCTAGCCCTTGACTTAATAGATGGTAATGATATGGCAGGGTATTACCGTGCGACCTCGTACATAAATGTTTGATTACTGTTTTGATAAAGACAGGTTTAGAAGACAAAGACAGTTTCAATTAGTTTCTTTAATACTGCATGTTTATTCGGTATAAAATAGCAATACGTATGAATGTCTAATATCAAATCAAAATAGCTTTTGTTATATAATATTTGTATACTTATTTGTATACTTATGCTGTAAGCTAGAGATGTTGTAGTTGTAGTTCGATCATCAGTCCATAACAATTATATTTAAACTCAACATGATAACAATCTGTGTAATTACCCGTGTGACATATTCGTGCAATTCATTTGTGTCCAGCTTCAGTTATTTATCTCTACAAATCAAAAATCGAATGCTGATATGAAACCAAAATTTGATAAGTTTTCGTATATTTTTTTTTCTGTCGCGCTTCGCAGGCTAATGAACTAAGGAAATGCATGTCATATGTCACACAAGTTCGCACGCTGAATAATGTTTACAAGATTTACAAAACCAACAATGTTTACGTCGCGTTTCCTTCGGTATAAAATAGTACTGTGAACGTCCAATCATGGATAGAAAGATCAAATGAAAAAAATATATATATAAACTAATTATTATAGAAGAGAAATGTTGTATTTCATGAAAACTAATTAGATTTGTAAATAGAAAACTCAACATGACAGTAATCAGTCTCAGAATTTGTACATTACAATACTTGTAATTACATGAGTTTTGACTGAACTTGACTGTTGTATTAGTAATAAAGTCAACGGTAGTTATTAAACAAGATTTCAAAAATTTCAATCAGTGTTTTTCAGCAAGCGCTGTAGCATTTATCATATTTTATGTGCTCAGAGTAAACAAGGAAATTAGTTATCCCTACGAGCGGCTTTTAAAGCTAACAGTGAATGCGCGGCATCAGTTTCCTCGCCTTTATTGTCCGCCACATCCGCCACAACATCATGAGAATCGATGTTGGGCATCTCGTATAAAGATGTTGAACTTCCAACTGCAGTAGGTAGGTGAGGTACGTCTACAGGATAGAGAGGCTGGAGGAAGGGATAACCAAATACCGGTGGTACTGCAGGGCATGGGGGGACTTGTTGAGAGCTATTCATCTCATTCGACTCCAACAAACTTTGTTTAATCATCATTTCCATTTGTGATTTCTCCTCTTCAGCAGTTTGGGGTGCGCATCGCATTAGCAAAGACGACGGTTTACGTTGCTGCTCACATGAAGGAAATATAATACCGCGGGATTCTAATTCTGACTTCGCTTGGTTGGATGATGCTTGTCTCGGCTTGATATTCGCAGTAGATGTATCAGGTAGATTTAATTCTGCCTCTTTCAAAAGTTGTGGAATTTCTGTACGTCTTGGTATCTTTCGACCCCCACATTTTTTTTCCAATATAGCTACATGTTTGTTGATTGTCAACCAGTTTTTACAGTTATTTTGTACGTATAGACTTGGATTACTTGCAATTAACTCGTCCTCTACTTTACTGGCAAAGGTGTTGTTAACTTTAGTATATGCGACTTTTTTCTTCTGATAATTATCCTGAGACTTTACGAGCTTATTCTGCAAAGCAGAAATTTCGCTCTCTAGCTTTCGTTTTAGTCCCTTTTCAACTGGATGTTTATCTAGCATTCCACAAGATTTTGCTGAGGTGCATATGCCTAACGTACAATTTCTTTTTGTGTGCCCCTCTCGTAAGTGGCACTGTCCACATACAACAAGATTACTTTTGTTCTCATTGACAATACGAGCAGATTCAACTTCGTAGGTAAGTCTGTCGAGTTGCGTCTTCTTTGATACTATTTCATTGCTAACTGATTCTATTTCTTTCTCGATGTTCTTAAATAATCTTTCTAACGGTGTGCTCAAGGAATCATCACATTGACTCTCAGCTTTATCGTTAGTAGTAATAGTAGAAGTCATCGGGAAATCAGAGTCGTAGTTTGAGCTGCTATCATATCCTACTACAGGCAGTCTTCGTCGCGATGGCGGACGAGGCGTGTCTTGTCTTGTCTTGCTTGTTTTTTCGGCAATATTCTCACGATCAAGAGCATTTGGACATGGTGAATTAATCTCACTTGCTTTTAGCTTTACTCTTCTGTATTCACGACCTGGTACTTCTTTAGCATTCTCCCACATCTCAGTAAACACCTTTGGGTCTCCCAGTTCAAGATTTATATACGAACCTTCATCATCTTCGTAGCGAATGCGTAAGTTTCCTGCACTTAAATGGCTCAAACTCGGACACCTTTGAATAATATCTGTACACAAATCAATGAGTGAATATTCCCCTGCATAAACACGGCATACTTCGACGAAGAAAGTGACAAATTTGTCCATTCGATACTCTACTTTGACTTGAAAATCCGCCATTACTACTTGTCGTTGAAAAACAACACAGCTAAAGGCGGGAAAGCTACATTGCCTAACTTATTCGTGATTGGTCAAAACCAGCCTTCTATATTTTGTACTACGCACGTGCACTCCCTTGACAACGTTCAGACTCGCCTTGACAACATTAAGTTATGACGTCACACTTTATTATTTTGATTTGAATAACTAATCGATAAAACTCTAGCGCCTCCACACTCAACCGAAACGCGCAGTAATTACTTGTATCAATTTAAAAAAATGTTTTGGAGATTTTGCTTTCTATTTCTGAAAATTATGAACCCTTACAAAGTCAGTTATGAAATCTGACAGTGAATCTGAATATTAAAATTTACTGTAACAAAGGTCACTGAGCATACAAGCCCATACAATATACAAACCAAAACCAAAACTTATTTTAAAAATGCTTTTTAAATAATCTTCATTTCAACTTTTTCAATTACCACAGGAAGCCCAATTCATTTGAATCAAGAACATAAAAAAATTAAAATTGAAATTGGAGCTTTGCTTTTAGGTAGTAGTTGTTTTGAGTTGTTTTACAATTTCATCTAAAGTCATGATTAGTGTAACCTGGAAGAGAGAATTCTTGTTTCGTGTAAAGACAACTATTTATCAGTGTCATTCTACTCTACATAATACAAGAAAAACCAAGATGCCACAATACTGTCAAGACAGAAAAATCTAAATATAATTTTCTGCAATGTCTAATTGTTTAATTGAAGGATGTTGAATTAGGTTCAGTATTTATGTGAATGAAATCAGTTTGAGGGATTTTTGCATCCTATTTCTGAGAATTATGAAGCACTACTACTAAGTCAATTATAAAATCTGACACAAATATCTGAATAAATATCACTATGGTCACTGAGTTGAAAGCCTTATAATTCTCAGGAGACTGAAGGGCAAGAAATAAAGCTTGATCTATAGTCTTTATTTCAACTTTTACAACAAAATGCAATATTTGTTTGCCTATTACCACAGCAAGCCCAATTCATTTGAATCAAAAACGTCAAAATAAAACAAAGTATTTAAAATTATTATTATATTTAAATGGGAGCTCCGCTATTAGGTAGTACCTAATTTTTATACCTGTTTGATAAACTCTATCACTTCAGTATTGGTATAACCATAGTAAGGTTGAAGACCAAATGTGTAAATCTCCCACAGGACTACTCCATACGAGTACACATCTGACATAGACGTGAACTTGCCATACAGGAACGCCTCTGGAGCCAGCCAACGTATCGGTAGAAGGGTTTCGCGGCTCATCTAAAGAAATAAGGTAGACTTTACTATAATGCATTGCGCATGCATAGGTTTACTGATCAGGCTCGTAGCCATAGCGACATGAAGTCTTGTCGAAGCAAGACTTAGCACGTGAAGAGCACTGGCAAGTAGGCCGGAGCCAAGCGGACAATTGACAGGGCAACTGAATCGGTTGCCTATAAACACGCAATGTAGAACTGATGAGCGATGGTTCGTCTTGTGAGGGCGGAGTGTATTCAATGTGTTTGTGTTGTGAGGAGGAGGCAGCATGGCCGAGTGGTCAGAGCGTTGGTCTCGCAATCTGGCGGTCCCAGGTTCGATTCCCGCTCTGGCCACTAGCTGAGACTGAGTTTGTTCCGATTTCGATTAGTTCAAATTCAGTTTTTCGGCCATGCTTGTAATATAGCCAACTGGCCGTTTGCCTCCTTGCCAGTTGGGATTCTTAAACACTTTATGTTTGATTATACTTCATTTCATTTCAGTTCATTTCAACCGCATTTGATTATATACATATAGATATTTGCGGTATATAAATCTTAAACATTATTATTATTATTATTATTATTATTGTGATGACGTGGACTGTTGTGACGTAATAATAACAGTAATAACAGTAATATATCAATGATAATTAAGATGACAATGTGTATGTATGATAATGTTAAAGGAGATGGTGATGATAATGATGATGATGAAAATAATAATCTCTTCTTATATATAATCTAAAGCATGTTCACTGTGCCGGCTGTACATATGGTTGGTCGAGAACCGTGTGTCATCAAAGCACAGATCATTATGCATGGATGACGTCACAGAATATTACGCGTGCTCTGATAAGTTGAAACATTTGCTTATAAATCGAATAGATTCCACTTGTCCGTGCGTCTATACTCGACTTCGTCTCGTAGCTTAAATTTTTCGTTCTCACCACATACTGACGTCATCTGTGCATCTGTTAGAGTACAGACGCACGGAAAAATGGAATCTATTTGTTAAATGATTCGTCATAGACAGCATACATCACATAAAAGCCACGCAAAACAGCGACGAAAAAGATTTTAAAAAGTCAAACAAATCTTACTTTGTAGTAATTGGACTGATAAATATCCCTTGACATTCCAAAGTCTGCTATTTTAATTACAAGATTTCGTCCCACCAGACAATTTCTAGTGGCTAAGTCACGATGAATGAACTTCAGTTTTGAAACCTCTTCCATTCCAGCGGCTATCTGCTCCGATATCTTTATTAAATCTTCTTGTGACAAAAATACTGAAATAAAAAAATTTATTGATTGAGAAATAGAAAAAAATCCCAACCCGATCTCTTCGCCTAAAGAAAGCTACAGGCACGGTTTGCCCCCATTTACAAAGACTAATATGCCTGTAGTCTCCTTCGCAGCCGTTTTTAGTCTCGTCACGCCAGGCGAATCCTCCCATTCGCCTGGCGTGACGAGACTAAAAACGGTTGCAAAGGAGACTAATATACCTGGCCTCAAACTGGTTTTACTGTGATAAAAGATAAGATGAACGTCCATCTTTATTCATCTGATTACAGTTAAGCAGCCATGCTTGTGGCAGTGGTAATTAAGCCTGGTATCCTGCGTAGCCTGCACCAAGGGGGGGGGGGGGGGGGGGGGAAGGGAAGGGAAGGAGGAATGGGATAGGGGTGGTAAATAGATAGAAAAGTAGGGTCCTCCCTTCCTTCCCCTCCCCTGCCCCTTCCTCTCATGTTAGGGCCAGATACGCAGGTTACTCTGGGTCTCTTTTCCATTCTTCCCCTCACTTTGTAAAACACAGGGATCCTGTACGTGATTTTAAAATGCTGCAACTAATTACCTTTGGCATCTTGTGGCCCTGCGTCTGTTGAAACCTCAGCTGGTTTGGCGTGGCGCATATATTGATTCAAGTCCCCTTCAGTCATGTACTCAAAGATCATCCCATAGGGCTCTTCTTCTGTTGATACGGCAATTAGTGAGACGATATTAGGATGAGAGAAGATTGACATTAAGGCTACTTCCTTGTAAAACTCATCTTTTAGTTCTTTAGAGGAGCCTTCTTTAAGAGCTTTGACGGCCACTAGAATTTCTTTCTTTGGCTCTCTATCAATAATACCAACTGCACGCCCTGGAAAACAAACTCAAATTCAAACTCTGTGCTTCTTCATCAAAACATGTAATAAATGCATGCATGGTTATTAAAAGCAGTGAAGGCGTCTTCGAAGAGGATAATATATCATGTTCACAATAGCCACAAAATGCATTGTAAAGCATGGATTTCATGAGCGACGGAAGCGGAAGCGGAAGCAACATACACAGACTCGATCAGTACTGCATTGCTCATTGAATGCAACACCGAGTCGATCTGCGTATGCTGCTTCCGCTTTTAATTTTGCTTTCGTCGCTCGTAAAAATCAGACATAAAATGCATTATTAAGTCTGTGCATGTAAGTTGCGATTGCTATTGTAAAGTATGCTAAATATATACTAGACATGCCGAAGTGGACCTGACATAGAATAGATCCTTGAGGAACTCCACATACACTGTCAAATGGATCATTAAATAGCGACATAACATGCGTCGCTAAGTTTGTGAATGTTGTTTACACTTATGCTTTAATCGCTAAAGTAAACCAGGCTAAACCAATAACGTACTCATCAATATTTTGCCGCATTGGCCCTGCACTAGATTCTTGAGGTACACCACATTATTCATCTTTTATAAAATAAAATAATGCGTCTACGAATATTTCTTACGCTTATACTTGTGTGGCTAGTGTGAAGCAGGCTAAATAAATACCGTATTCATAAAGGTCTTGCCGAATTGACCCTCCATTAAATCCTTGGAACACACCACATTATCCAGGGCATCATGCATAAAATACGATACTGAGTACGTTGTTTGCGCTTATGCTTGGGTCGCTAGCGTAAACTTACCTTGGAAGACCTTGCCGAAGTGGCCCTCCCCTAGATCCTTGAGGTACTCCACATTGTCAAGTGGATAGTGTTTAACCTTGGTGGGATCGTAGAGTCTCAATATTCCTGAATCCAAACTCTTGAGCGAATCTGCACGTAATTTGTCCCGCATTGTCAGAGCACCCTCGCCAAGTATGAGTTTACTATTGCTCATCGCTCTCTTCTTTTCCATTCTTCTGTGTCTCACGACGAAAAAGATGACAATCACGAATGTTACGAGAATAAGGATTAAGAATATAGGGAGAACAATTGCAAGAATGTTCTTTGAGTCATCTGTTGGCTTCTTGAAGTCTTAAATGGGAAAAGAGCAAAAATTCCTTTAGTTGCGTGAACGTGCAAAGCCTAGACAGACAGACGCACAGAAAAACAGACAGATAGACAGACAGACAAACAGACAAACAGACAGACAGACATATAGACAGACAGACAGACAGACAGGCAGGCTGGAAGACCGAAAGACAAACGGACTGATGGACTGACAGATACGCACAGCTAGAGAAAATAATACAACTATAGGGAGGATAAACATGATGAAAACATGACAAGATACTCACTAAACATGCCAGTCTGAACGCAAGAATCGTTGGATAACATGTTGTAAAATGTAGATGGTTTGTAAAGGGAACAGTTGGGAAACCCAACGTGACTAAATTGAATGTTTTTCGTCTTGGAAATGTACTTGGCAGCACCTACAGCCTTTGAAAACATCAACAAGTGAAATCAGAATGAATGACTGGATGGATGGATGGATGGATGGATGGATGAATGGATGGATGGATGAATAAACAAACGAACGAATGGATGGATGAATGGATGAATGAATGAACCAATGAATGAACCAATGGATGGATGGATGGATGGGTAAATAAACAATCAAACGAGTGAATAAACGAACGAACGAGCGAACGAACGAACTAATAATGGATGGATGGATGAATGAACGAATGAACGAACCAATTGATGGATGGATGGATGGATGGATGAATGAACGAATGAATGAATGAACGAACCAACTGATGGACGGAGGGAGGGAGGGAGGGAGGGAGGGAGGGAGGGATGGGTGAATGGATGGACGGACGGACGGAACGAATGAACGATCGAACGATCGATCGATCGAACGAACGAACGAGTGAATGGTGAAAACAAAATTAAAAAATTGAATGAATGAAAACTGATGTCAATTAACGAAAACCTCATCATTATCTGTACCATCAAACAAAATACGCAATGATTTTAACCCCGTTATAAGGAATCCCCCGTATAACGAACCTAGTCCCTCGGCACTTCCTTTTATCGAGGTTGCACTTTAGAAGGCCGCGCACTAGCCAACTAAGCCTACCTGATTTAGCGGTCCTCTACATCGGTCAAAAATCTCCAAACAGTCTTCTTGGCAGAATGGTCGTACTGTACCGTCAGGTCTGCAGGGTTGCAGGGTATACTGACAAACCATGGTTAGCAATACTTTCTGACAAAACTTGTCATCATTGGCGTAGTTATTTATGATATTAATCATTTCTTTTAGAAAGAACTCAGTGATTGGAAGGCCAAGTCTGTTGTCAATAAAACGTGGAGTATCGCGGTAAGGTAGCAGTGTGGTGTTCAAATGGTGGAAGCAAGTCTTCCCTTGATACATCATACACCTTCCACCCCTGTAGACAAAAGTATACCACATTATTAGTATCTATCTTTCACAAGATTTATTTTTACCAAGAGGGCAGAAATATTTATGCTCTCTTGCTTTTACTGCATGCATGCCGAGATTATTCAGGCAAATTCAGGACGTCAATCAACATTCAACCCCTGCCCCCATCCCCAAATTGGAGGCTATTTAAAATGGAGCTCTCTTAATTAGCAAAATTTGAATTGAAATCGAAAAGAAAGAGGATAATGGATAGATGGATAGCGTCCAACGTAAGCGATCCGCAACAAATGTCCCTGCCTAGACTGTAGAGTAATCGTTCGTCCGCAATTTCACACAGGAATCCCACATCTCAAACTCCTTAAAATCCACATTGCGACCCCGTCCCCTAATCCCATGAAAAGGGAACATTCCTGGGTTGGGTAAAACTTTTCCATGTATCTGTACTTACCGGACAGTAAAGCATATTTCAACATCGTCCGCAATTTTACACAGGAATTCCCAAAGCCCATGCAACAGGAACGCTAGAACGCCTGTTTTGCGGATTACCCAATCCCTAACCTCCGCTATAACCCCATGCAAAAGCAACACGGAGCTTTGTAACAATTACAGTGAACGAGTTTTTGTACTTACGGGACAGTAAAACATTTTAGCTTCGGGTCCGCGCTATTCCAACAACATCCTATAGCTGCACATGATGTAGCATTAGGATTTTTTATCAAACATGGAACTTTTTGCCTTGTATCTCTACCATCAGCCAAAGCCGCACAATCCAAATTATATCCTGAGATCATAAAAAGAAAATTGGAATCCTGCATTTGCTTTCGAGAGCATATGTACTTCACCAGCTGAATTTAGATGAGCACTAAAGGTCTTGTTACACGAGACGACTTGCAACAACGATTTTCCGCGCAACAATGTTGCCAGTAAAATTATGCCGTTGAACATACAAAGCTGAACGATTTTAAGTAAAATTTTTGCTTAATTAGGCAACACGTTGCAATTGTTGATTTGAATTTTAAAAACTTTTAACGCAAAATTATGTATTTGACCAAGTGTCGCGCGGAAAATCATTGTTGCGAATCGACACAACAACGATTTTCCGCGCAACAAATGTTGCCCGTAAAGTTTATGCCGTGAAAAATACAAACGCAACTATTTTCAACGATATTTTTGCTTAGTGAACAAGTTGTAAATGTTTGATATGAATTTTAAAACTTTTAACGCAAAATTATTAATTTGACCAAGTGCTAGCTGCGCAGAAAATCGTTGATACAAATCGACTCGTGTAACATCACTTTAGGAATACCTGCTCCAATAGACTTTTCTCCAAAATGGCGGCCGAATTTTTTTTTCAACCTAAGACGTAATGATTCCTAAAATACTAAAGAGTATATCCCACTTAGAAACTGTGCAAAAATTTGGAAAATTCCAGTGAAAATCCGTAGAGATATGAATTTTTCAAATTTGTTAGTTTTACAGACAAATGTATGTTTGGGGGTATAGCATATACTCCCAGCCATACATTTTCTGTAAAATTTCACAATTTGAAAAACTCAAATTGGAACTTCCAATTTTTTGAGTAGTTACTAAGTGAAACATGCTTTTTAGTTTTTTAAGGATCATTATGTCTATTAAAAGAAACTTTGAAATAGAATTCCAGATAAAGATAACGCTTAGGATTCGAAGTTATGTCTCAGTACTGGTTGAAAAAACAATTATGCTAATGAGCGGCGGCCATTTTGAAGAATTAGAGTTCCAGTTGAATTATGGGACTGTTTTGGGGGACACAAAATTTCAAAATTCACGAAGAAATGAGGTACAGTTCACCAAATATGAAACAAGAGAGCATAAATAAGAGAAAAGTTACCAGGATCGATATCAGGTGTTTTCAATTGTTTACAAGCACTTTGCTCCAAAATGAAATTAAGTGGTGTCCCCAAAACCGTCCCATAATTCAAGTGGAACCCTAATTTCGGAATGGCGATTATGGGGATTATGGGCGGGTCGCGCTTGTCGCCGGGAGTGAAATTTGTATAGTGTAATTTTCTTCGATCCCTGTGTATTGTTATTCATGAGTATGATAATGAAGTATGGGGAATCGCTCTGGCCTGGAACCAACCAAAGCCAGGCGAAGTGCAAACAAAGATTATGTGGCAACTTTGAACCCGACTTACTCGCTAAAGTGGGTGGGTGGGTGTGTCGCCAACCGTTCTTCGTCGCAACTCGAATGAACTTCATTAATTACAAGAATTGTTCTCTTTTATATGCAATCCCCAGGGACCATATTACCAATTCAAATGGACTTTGAATAGGTACCTTAATAGCATGGTTTGTAGTGATATTTCAAAATTGATAAACAAAATTTCACGAGCCGTAGGCGAGTGAAATTTGGGACAATTTTGAAATATCACGAGTGGTATTTATGCCAAATATCACGTACAAAACATGCTATTATTTGTTGATAATATAACCTAAGAAATTCCTGAAAATTTGATGAAAAACCGAACCGCGAGGTTGAATCGCTTTACAACCAACTACTTCGAAAAGTGAAAACATAGCTTTCAAGCCTGTCACAGATAAAAGAAAAGCTAACAATATTCAAGAAAAATAGTAAAAAGAAATCATTCAATTAAAGTCAAAACTACATTGAGAATTAAGGTAAAACCAGTAATTTTGTTTTCGATTTTAATTTGGTCTGAATGACTTCACTGAATCAATCAGTGAAAAGCAGACTCGCGAACGAATTGTCATTTGTGACTAAAAACGGCATAGTTTGAAAAAAAGATGACAAAAAACTTTCTAGATAAGATAGACAATAAATGCATAAGTGTAGAAAAAATTTTTTTATTACCTTTCATGAACTTTTCCGCCATGTCAATCCTTCAAGTTTGAAGCTATTTTGACAAACTTCAGTCACTTCACGTGTCGCTTATCATCTTTTCAGCAGAAAAAAGGAAAAACGAACTCTTCATATCCATCAAAACCCGTTTCCCTTTCATTTTATATTTCATTTTTGAGTTAATTACAAAATCAAGCTGAAATACCAGTGCTCTCAGCCAATCAAATTGCACAAATTTCTTAGGTTATATTATTAAAGGTGTTAAAAACTAGAGACGATTTGTAACGACGATTCTTTTCGCATCGCCGGAACAAGTTAGGTTAAAACTCATAATTTGCATTATAAAGTTTTGACTTCAATTTGGATGTTCCGCCATGCAGGTGTTCCGGTTTCCCGTCGTCCGGTGTTCCCCGAAACACTACATGCATTTAGCTAGCAAGGCGGAAACATTTCGTGTCTCACTTTCTTCCTACATGAGCATTACATCCCGCACGCTTCCGCTTTCGGGAGCTTAAACGGAAGTACTGATATCAGAGTTGCCCAACCCCAGTCTGTTCTGCTAGACGTGCGGCTTTGTGGAAACTCGTGATATTATATATTATATTAAAACTCAGGAAATTTTTAACCAAGAGAAAATCAACTGGTGAACTAGGGAGAATTTCCCTGCATCAGTGATGCCTATCTCTTACTCGGACCATTACTTAAAAACTTCCGAAATTTAACTGTGCCGTGCCGTCGTAAAACAACAGAACCCATGAAAAATGTCAGAGAAAAAGGGTGATGTTTTCAATAAAACTTTTACCCTTGTACTTTACAAGTTCTGCTATTACCTTTTATCTACCAAAAACAATGACTACGATTGCAAATTACAAGGGTTATAAAGGGGCAAGGATGGCATAGTTGGAAGGAGCAATGATGGCACAGTTGATTAGTGCGAGAGGTCCCGAGTTCGATTCCCAGTGACCTCACATCCTTGTTTCGACTTCATTCCTTTCCGTGTAGCTTTAATTAGCTTTAAATACCCGTAAAAAGGAGCATTGATGGAGAGAGGGGGTAGAGGGCGCACCTTCGAAAGCTTAATTGGGCACCTACACCCTGCTCATCGAAGTAAAATAGAACACCTTTACCTTTGTTATATATAGACGTCAGAATTTTTGAAATGCTGTAACAGTTAGTAAGGGGAACTGCCGAAGGAAGAAGGAAGGAAGCATATTCCCCACAACAACACCTGAATTAAACAACAAAATTTTAAAACACCTGCAGCCATTTTCTACTTTGTTGTCAAGTTATATAGTATAGCTAGAAACAGCAATATAGAAGCACAAAACGAAATTTCAGAGTTAAAAACAATTACAACCGAATTCCTAGGTATAAACAAGTTCTCTTAGGCCAAGTTCAGACGTCGAACTTTTGTCGCGTCGAATCTAATAGCTGTATTTTGTAAATGAGAAGTGCGGCGTCTGAACCCATTGTATTTGACAGATTTGATTAAGTATTAAATTGAAAAATTCAGTTTAAATCAAATTTGTCAAATTTATTTGGTTCAGAAGCCGCACTTCTAATCTACAAAATGCAACTATTAGATTCGACGCGGCAAAAGTTCGACGTCTGAACTGGGCCTAAGAGGTACATTTAATGAAATTTGGATGAACAGTGAAAACTGACATAGTCCTCTGATGCGACGTGCCAATGTACTTTCAGTTCAGTGAAACTTGAATCTCGATATCTAGTATCATGTAGTATGCATGAAAGAATTCAGGTGCGACTTCATCTGAATGACATGTCAAAATTATTATTTCAGTTTCTAAAACAACGCCTTACTCAACACGTGGCGATCTCTCGAAATAAAACAAAAAGTAAATTTATAAATGCTCTTTCCAAATAAACACTTCCTTTACAATTAATTGAGCCAGGTGAAAATGAGTAAATGATACACCCTATATTCGTCCTTGAATAATCAGATAATTGGGTGCTAATATGTTCAAAGAATTTAGGGAACTGATCAGAATAAACAGGTCCCCAATTCGAGAAAGTTGTCTAATGAAAATAAAACTGAAACAGAAATTTGCAATTTGGTGGCTACTTACGCAAAAAGCTATATTGGTGCTTGTTTTGAAGAAATCGAGGATCAAGTCGATATTTCAATATTTATGACTAAAATTCCTCCACTTCAATGTCTGGGTTAAAATTAGCATAAATCACGTGTATAAAATTAGTAGATTTCAATTAAAACTTTCGAAGAACACAAATTAACATGAAAGAGATTCAAAATACATTGCCTATTGGCACTTAACTGAGAATGTATTAGTGCTCCACAGGACTTATTTGTTCATAAACAGTATGCATTAAAACTTGCTATGCAACACTCAGGAATTCATATATTGCTCCCTTCGACTTGATCTCGATTCTCCAAAAACTGACTTTACTTTAGTTTCTAGAGAAAGGTTTCTTTATGCGACTTACCATTAACATAGAGGATTCCATAAAAGGCTGAGCAAACGAGGAATAACAGAATAAACAAAGACTCCATTAGACTTTCATAACACTACATCAACGAGTAATATCGAGTACTCTAACTCATCATCTTGGCGCTAATAAACACGTTAAAAGTACACCAAAGTTTTCCAAACTTGTAGATGAGTAATTCCGGGGTATTAAGACCAATAAGATGGTGAAAGCTTCAAATAGGAACGGTTTTCTGAATGGTACTTGAGGTCTGATGAGTTGCAAAGTCCTAGCCACTAAACCGGAAACGGTTCTTTTGTAGGAGGCTGTTCAAAGGGGCACGAATTAGTTTGGTGACGTCATACGGGACGGGACGACACGGAATCGAAACTTTACGACGATATTTATAGAAAAAGAAAAGAAAAACTGCAATTTATTTTTAGGCAAAGCTCTGCCTATCCTAAAATTTTTGCATTTATAAGCACTGTAACGAATCAAGGAAGTATAAAGAAAGACAGCTTTCTTGAAGGAATGAAAAATTGAATTTTTTAACTTTTTAAATTTAAGATTATTGTTCCAAACAAATTAAAACCACAAATGTAACAAATTTTGCAGTATGAATGCTTCAAAAGAAAAACGGCAATGAATAAAATAACTGGGCTTTGGTTTTGACTAGGGAGGGGAGGGAGAGAAAGTCAAGGAACTCCTTTCCACGCGTGCGCTGTTGACAGTTTTTCACCGGTTCCAAATATGTCTGATTTTCATTGAAAAACTCTAGTCCTTTCTTAACAATTCTAGGCTTAAATAAATTATAATCCTCTAAACATGGAATCTAAAGATATTTTTAGTACTCTTAGAAGATTTGACGCTTATCCGAAGACGCTGGAAGATTTCAGAATCAAGACTTTTGGGGGAGCTGCAGGTTAGTTTGGGAAATCAGTCGCTGGACACACTAAAAATACTTCATTGTTTGGCCAACTTTTATCCCCAAACCACCTCTTGACATTTGTCATTCTTAGCTTAAGATAATAATTATATCATTTCAATAAGTTATTCCTTTATTCCTTGACAGAAACATTTAGTTTTAAGGCCCAAAAAACCGGTTTATTTTCGAGTTGTATTCAGAATTTGTGTGTGTCAACGTGGCACTTCTGAGAGCCTTGGATTGTTTCAGACTCGTTTTACTAAATTGCTTCTCAAGCAGATGTTTTTTCACGTTTAAAAACACGTACTAAGTACTGTTTAACTAAGTAGGTCATTATTTGTTGACAAAATCTTAAACTGTTTTGGGTGTATTGATATGGAAACCTGTTGTAATCAATATTTTGAATTGAATTTATCATGGCGCTAAACTCTTTTGAAATTGTATTCAGTCTATACTGTTGTTAGTTGTCTTTTAATCATCCATTTAATAGTTTTTGGACTGATTATTTTAGTATGGATTTCTCAATCAATAGAGACCGTTATTATTATTATTATTATTATTATTGGAGAAACAATATTGCTATTGTTATTAATCATTATTATTTGTTTTTGTTTGTTTGTTTTTTTGTGATGGAAGAAGTACGCAGTGCTCTTGCAACTATAGTCCAGTTTCCATTTGCTAGAGTCCGCTGAGCTTCTTGACAAAAGGCGCATTTATGCAGGGTTAGCCTCCTTTTCAAGAAAGACCCATTGGATTAAAATCGATTTCTGTATTGTTCTTAGTCAAAATGTTTTGCTTTTCTCACTGGTATTTTCTAATAATTTACCTTAACTCGAGACTAACCCTGCGCCAGTGTGTCTGTTGTTTAGTTTTACAGCGGTATCAACAAACTCGAAAAAGGTCTATTAGGCCCAATCAAATGAGATCACAAGGCAACACAAGTCAATACAAGTTTTGACTTGCAACTTGCTCATCTCATTTGAACACTGCTTCATGGAAGTCAGTTCAAGGTTTTCAAAAATTCTCAATGAAAAGCGAACTGAAAGACAAGAATAACATCTGGTTTGTTGTTGCTTGAATTATTTGAAGAAGAGGAAATATGAAGAAATTTGGAATAAAAAAGAAGAAAAATAACTTGCAAAGCTTAGAGCATTTCCTGTTCAAATGAGTAAAAAACTTGTATCAACTTGCTATCAAATTTGAGCATGCTCAAACTGCTCACAAGTTGTCACAAGTTGATACATGTACCCACAAGTTGATGTAAGTTAGCGATCAAAAGAACTTGCAGCAACTTGCAACTCCTAGCATTCTTGTTTATCAGGGCCTTAGGTTTAGTAAATGTGTCCATGTGTAAATGAAGTTGAACAAACTGTGGAGACCTTGCACAACATAAGAACATCACTAGACAGTATGACCTTTTTAATGGGTTTACTGTCATTGTTGAGGCTTGTGTAAGGCAGTTTCTGTATGAGGGTGAAATGGACTGTGTTCTCTTTAAATGTGAAATTCTGGCATTAATGGTACTGAGCTGTGACCATGGTGTTTTCACAGTCATACAAAAACTGCTATAATGTAGATGACAGCTTCTATAGAGTCGTTTTCGTATGAGTGGGAAACTTACCGCGCTGTACTGTGACCGTGTCAGTGCCGTAATGTCTATAAAAAACATTCGAAATTCATGCCGTAACCGTATCGTATCATAACCGTACAGTGTTCCCACTCATATGAAAACCACTCTAATAAGTACCACTTTCAGAATACAAAAATTTAATGCTTACCTTATTATTTACCTGTTTTCTCATCCTATTTAAATGTCACTTGCACTTCAATATCATTTGGAAGATTTTTGATCACTGTACTTGCTATCATCTTTCATGCTGAGTTTGCCAAATCTATATCTGTTATGTGTGTAGATTTTCATCAAGAATAAATTATTTTCTTTTCAGTTACATTTATAAGTGGAGTCATCATGTTTCTATTATTTGTATCTGAACTAAACTATTATTTATCTACAGAGGTGAGAGATTATTAGTTAACCATTACCATAGACCCATTTCACGCAAGCATGACATAAATTATTCGATTTATTGGAAAAAGGAATGCACTGTCAAATTTATCACATTGATATTAGTAAAACTGCAAAGTTTCAGGGAGATTACTCTTAAATATTATTGACAAAGATATGAATTTTTAAAACTTAGAATTTTTACAAAGAAATGTATGGTAGATGGGCATCACATGCACGATGAGCCTCGTTTTCATGCTAAACACATACATTTCTTTATAAAAATTCCACAAAAATATCTAGCTTCAAAAATTTCATAACTTCGTCAGTTTAAGGGCAATCTTCACAAAACTCTTCAATTTTACTAATATCGATGTGATGAATTTGATAGTGAATTATTTTTTTCAATAAATAGAATATTTTATAATATCACGTTAGCGTGATAAGGGTCTGTTACTAGAGAATTCAATTTTGTTTGCTATAAATAATCACAAGACTGTAAGTATTTACAGCAGTACTAGGCCGCAATTGCTAAAACCTTTTAATCACAAGACTGAGACAATATTCTGTTCTCTTGGAACAGTTTTTTTTTAATTTTTCTTCAACTTGAACTCCAGGCTTTGGTTGCATGAAGGGGGGATATGGCTATCTGTTGGATAAATCTTTATAAATGCTATCATTTTTCCATTAGATAAGGATGTATACAAGGTACTGAGTTATTTATAGCTCTGTTTACCCTTTGTGCAACAGAAGCCTGAAGTTCTGAAACTGAAACCTTGTTAAGTATCCTCTGAAGGCTGAATGTATTCCATTGTCTTAAAGTATTTCTGTGTATTCAATGTCAAGGTCAAGTCATTACGTCAATATTTTTAAAATAATTATTGACTACTAATCTATGTATTCTATCTAATTATGGCTGGCATGGTTGGCCAAGCGGTTAGAGTGCTGGCCTTTCACCGCTGTGGTCTGGGTTCGAGTCCCAGCTCGAGTGCCTGGATCATATATGAATTGAGTTTGTTTGATGTGTTGTTCTCTGCCATGCCACGAAAGTTTTTTCTCCGGGTTCTCTGGTTTTTCCTCCCTCAGCAAAAATCAACATGTGAGTCAAGTGATTATTTGCAAAATACTTAATGTAGAGGTAGTGTGTGTGAGAGTACAGTGTCCCCATTTACTGCACAAGCGCTAGAAGACTTGGACACTTAAATAAACAGTTATTTATTTATTATTTTATTATTTAGGTAACTCCTGAACTATTTGTAGACACTACTAGAGGACAGAAACTCAAAATTAATGTTGATATCAGTTTTTCTAGACTTCCATGTGTTTGTAAGTACTGTTTTGAGTGCTTAATATGAAATCATGTAAACTTGTTTTTGTATTTTGAATCTTAGTCTTTCAAGAGTAGGTTCCTATTATTAAGCCCCAGTCAGACTTGCTACTGAGCATTGGAGCCAGACAATAGCTCATGAATTATCTGTCTCTGAACTCTAAATAATGTACAAATTATAAAGGACATGTACATGTTCAAGACCTTATACTCATGCATAGACAGTCCCAAACTACAACGTGTGTTTTTGGAAATTATATATTATCTAGAGTAGATTTCATATGACTGTGAAAATTGCACCCAAGGTCATCTGGCATGGTTACGGCAGAATTTCCTAGACCTATCTATAGACAACACGACAATGAGACAGTCACAGCATGGTGCTGTCTGTTTCACACATATGAAATCTGTTCTAATTGAGGCTAATAGGATCCTTAGGCACAATTGTTGAACAAAGGCAAGTGTAAACAAGGCCTAACTTAAAGGTGTATGTCTATCTTTAAGGGTGTGAGTTATTGGGAGCTTCAATTTATTGTTCAATTTATTGATGATACAACATTTATTTTTGTTCTAGATCTTAGTATAGATGCCATGGATGTATCAGGAGAACAACAGGTGATTAATGTTCTGATGATGATGATGATGATGATGATAGTATTTAATTTAGTAATATTCAAACCACCTTGTCAATGATGACAAGGACATGTAGAATAGCATAATCTACACACTTTTTTTGTTATTTCATAGACGACTTTCAAAAATGGCGGCTGTTCACCAGAATGAGGCCAGAAAGGCCTCAAAATTGTCATGGTATCAAATGAGTCTAAGTCTATCCTGTAAAATGCACAGAAAATAGTTATTTCAAAAGGAAGAGGAACACATCATCTTTGATAAAAACAGAAGTTTCGCCACGCTTATTTTCTGGTAACAAGGCCTTTGTGGCCTCGTTCTCATGTACTAGGCCGCCATTTTTGAAAGTCGTCAATTCAACAAAACTTCGGTCTGTAATGGTTGTGGTTGACTTCATGCAGTGGGCCATACATCAATCTCAGTTCCTTGCATAATAATTTGAAAATTGCGTTACTTATTTTTATTGATTTTCAATCAGCTCCAGTCCAGCTAAGTTAATTTTGAATCACTTTTATTATAGATTGATGTAGCAAGTCATATGATGAAAAAAAGACTGAATTTAGATGGGATACCAATTGATGAAAAGGCAGAAAAAGAAGGTACATTATAAACAAAGTACCTTTTGTAAGTTACATGACTGTACAGATTTTAACATTCAGATCAGTTTTATATATAAATGAGTTAGTATTAACCCAGGGTTAATGCCAATGGTTTTCTTTAGATTGAACCATGGGTTTTTGAAGAACTTAAGGCCCGGTTAATACAAGCAACAAAATCATGCAATTTGTCACACGTTGTTGCAATTTGCAGAGCAAATATTGCTGGTATTACTACCCTGCTTGCAACAAATTTTCTTTGTTGCAAAAAGTAGACAGTGCCTCTACTTTGTGCAACAAAGAAAGTTTGTTGTGCGCGGGGTGGTAATATGAGCAACAGTTGCTCTGCAACTTGCAGCAACAATGTTGCATGACAAGTTGCACAATTTTGTTGCTCGTATTTCCAGGCCTTTAGCTCCAGGAGGTGTAACTAGAGTAACCTGGGCAACAATCTTTAAACCCCAAACTGAAAGGTTAAGGGGAATGAAGGGGAGGAAGGAAGGAAGGGAGGGATAAAGGAGGGAATAAAGAGAAGAGGAAGAAAGAAAGAGAAAAAGAAGTTTCTAAAATGGATTCATTGTACTTGTTCTATTTTAACAGACCTGGGAGACAAAAGCCATGAAGCCAAAGAGTTGCTAAAAGTAAGTTCATTTTGGAAGAACTCCATATTTTTTATGAAACACAGATTTGCATTAACCATTAACAGGTCTAATAAATTCATTTGTTGTTTGATTGTAACAGCTTGACCCAAATCGATGTGAAAGTTGCTATGGAGCTGAAACACCAGAAAAAAGGTAACTAAAGATGATTTTTATAAACTTGTATAATCATGGTAGAGTGATTTTATTTAACCTGTGATAAAAAGATGACCATTTAGTTAGTACTAGTTGATAAAGAGCAGAAGAAAACTATAGATTTACTGTCTAAAGTTACTAATAATGCATTTACCAGTTTTCAAGGGTTGAATAAAACTACTGATTATGGTATCTTCCCTTAAACATTAATTTCCATGTGACTACTTTCAGTTGTTGTAATACTTGTGAAGATGTCCGTGAGGCATATAGAAGGAAAGGTTGGGCTTTATCCAGCATTGATGATGTCAAACAGGTGATTATATCTAGTCTAATTACAGAAACCTTATTAATAGCTTGCAAAAACAACCATCTACATAATTATGGTACCATGCATGCTGCATATCAAGGCATCCAAGAGATTAAACTTGCCATAAGTCCACCAATGTTCTTACAGATATTCTTCTAGGAGCTTACATGTATAAAGTGTAGCTATCTTGTTTTTACTCCTAGTGAAGAACCAATTAGTAAAAAATAATAAAAAAGCAGGTCTGATAACTTTATAGACTCTGACTAGAGATGTCTTCATGTAAAAATTCCATATTGATGGGATTGTGTAAAATCTCACCCTATGGATTCTCAGTGGTAGTTTTTGATAGTTTTATTATGTGCATTAGGCAAAAATATATTGTGTACTCTGTACATGTGATAGCTAAATGGATTTGTGCATGTGGCAGGATACATGCATCATGCATTAATAATATATTAATAAAAAAATTTCATTATTTTTTTTATTTATTTGTTTGTTAGTGTGTAAGAGAGGGATGGAAAGACAAGTTACAAGAGCAGAAAAATGAAGGATGTCAAGTCTTTGGTTATCTGGAAGTCAACAAAGTATGTACTATTATTGAATCCTTGACTGTCATGCAACCCTTAATTTGTAACCAAAATATGGACTCCCAAAAAAATTTCAAGTGTCTGATTTCATGGCAGATGCTGGCAATTAATTACAAAAAAAATTGCCATGTTATATGCTGTGTCTTGGAAGTTTAAATGAAATAGACAAAAACTTTCAGGCCAATACAAAATAATGCTGAGGCATGGTGTAGCCTTTCAAAGACAGTCGTAACTGTTCCATGCCATGACTGTGGCATTTTTCCAGTCAAATGAACTCTACTCTATGCAGTTTATTCAAAAATACTTTTATTTTTCCAGGTTGCTGGGAATTTCCATTTTGCACCAGGCAAAAGTTTTCAACAGCATCACATTCATGGTAAGATACTGACTCCAAAATATTGCCCATCACTTTTATGTTATTAAACAATTATTGGATGATATTACATTACTTGTACCTTATGCTTTTTTGTGAGCTCAGTGTATTACACTGTCTTGCGTTCACATTTCCATTATTCTCAAAGTTGTTGTACCCAATGTCTGTCATAGTATACTGTCAATATCATTAGCTGCAATACTCTAAATGAGACATCTGGTATAAACATTTTATGACAAAGAGTTTTCTGATGTACTTCATAATAAAACCTCACAGACAATTGAACATGCAAACCAACAGACAGATAACAGATGGTTGATCAACATACAGCTTGAAGGATGGACAGACAAATTGACAGACAGACAGACAGACAGACAGACATACAGACAGACAGATTGACAGACAGACAGACAGATTGACAAATAGACAGCTAGATTGACAGACAAACAGACAGATTGACAGACAGACAGGCACAAATAAAGGCAGGTAAATATGTAGATATGATGGATGGATTGACTGACTGAACAACATAGATAGACAGACAGACAGACAAACAGAAGGACAAACTGAATGGACAGACAGACAGATAAATGAATGGACAGACAGACAGTTTTCAACAGACTGACAGACCCAGTCATCCTTTAAAAAGTTAGACTCAGAAATTAATGAAAGGCAAGTGAAAAGAATAAAAGACTTTAAAGATTTTATGCTGTTTCTCCTCTTCTGCTTGATTCTAAAGAAATAAAAACAGTTTATTCAAAATACATTGTACCAATAAAACTTTTTAACTTCTAAACATTTTAAAGTTCATAAATTTACACCCCTATAATATATTAAAGAAATAAAATGTATTTAATAAATACTCTTATCAGGAAAAAATCATGCTGCTAAACTATTAATTTTCTATTTTGTACATGCATCGTCAGGAATCCAGGAATATTATTCTGTCATTTGTTTCTCACTCCACTCTCTTACCCCTGGGAATCTCAAGTATGTTAAGGCCTGGTTCAAGCCTACACAACTACACAATCCATAGCAAAGAATCCTAAGGAAATATAATAAAAATAATGTGATTTTCAGTAATGGTGTCTTGAACCAGGCCTTAACATACTTGTGATGTTGTCTTGTGGAACTTGATCAAGGATGCATGTCCTGACATGTAACTTAGTCAATCTAAATATAAATCTCTCTATTAATTAAATCTTATTAGTACTAAAGACCAATTAAAGCATGAATCTATGAACACTTTGTTTAGATTGACAGTTTTTTTTATCTAATAGCCTCTGGAGACATGCTACAGAATGTGGTTGGCTTTTGAGTATACATGTAGTAGCAGTATGTCCTCATGTTAATCAGTTTCTAGAATTTCAGTGTGTCTTTGATTTTCTTTATAAAGCAATTAAATAAAAAAACTAACTATTCAAACTTTTTATCAGCACTGAATTTAATTTGCTAAAGAATGCCACATTGCATGGATATAAAACTTTGTTCGTATTATAAAACGACTATAAAACATCACGCAAACTGAAAACATTAAACCATCACACGTCCTAAACATAACCACGTTACACTGTGTATCATGTGACAACCTTTAAAACTACTACCATTTGTATTTTCACAGTAAACATACTATATTTTAGCATGTACTTACTGTAAAACCAATGTTTTATGCCTGCACAGTTGCTATTCTCAAGCTAAAATCAGGCGGCAATATAATATCAATGAATAGTAAGTACGGTTTCGTAAGTACTATACGTTTAATAACTAAAAAGTGATGGTCATTTTGACAGTGGTTATGCAACAGTTTGTACAAAGTACAGTTAACTGTATATATATTTTGATTATTCGTGACAAGTCATCGCATCTCACAATGTTATTGAAGACACAACATTTTTACTGCGTATTGCTGGTCTTCATCATCAGGCAATATGGGCAGATAATATTTCGCTCCTTGAAGTTTTTCTCTTCCCAAGCAGCTTTTCATGGTGTTTGATGTCATTAGGATTTAATGCTTATTTAAGGAATTTCTTGGCCATTGTACTTGTTATTATGGCGAAGAATTCTGTATTTTGTACAAATTGTTGCGGCAGTCGTGACTGGATGCTTGTTGCTTTGGCCACAATTAACATAAACAGACTTAAACTTAGTCACATGTGTGATAATCTGCACTTAAATACCACTAAGCTTGTGTATGTAAATCATTTAAAGCTAAAAATAAAGCACTCTAAAAACTGTTATTGATTGATTCCACTCACCAGTAGTGATTTAAACTTCTGTTAAACTCAAAAATAAATAATTTAACCTTAACTTTTAAACCTTACTTAATTATTACCATTCATTTATTAAACTACAGTATATAATAATATATACTGTACTTCCTACAAACTGATCCAACTCATTGTAAATGACCTAATTTCAATCAGGAACAGAAGCTTTAAAACACCACAAACAAAAAAATTAACTTCAGTTGATGAATCTTAATTACCATCCTTTGTCTTTGAATGTATAAAGATAATGTTCTCAGTACTTGAAGTTCTTAAACAAAAACCCTTGAAATGGTCTGCTTTTCTAGTCACCATCTCTATAATACTGGAAACTGATTCAGAGGTGTTAGGCTATAAATAACATTGAAACTTTGTTAAATTTGAGAGAACTTTTACCATTTTCCAAGCTGATTAGTAGAGTTGATTTTGGCTTTTACCAAATACAAGAGTATATACATAATAGTCGTTGGTCAATAGAGGCTTTGCACCATCGCGTGATGGCAGCCATGACAGGAGGCACAACAATAGAGTCTTTTCCCCAGGGGAACTGAACTCTTTCTCATGTAAACCAGGTTAGTCCAGACTCTATTGTTCCTGCCTCCTGTCATGGCTGCCATCATGTGATGGTGCAAAGCCTCTATTTATAGGAATTGTCTGTGTGGAAGATAGAGTCAGTTCAGACAGGTTGCTTACAATTCTTTAATATCTTATTTATTTGACAGTGCATGATCTTCAACCATTTGGCCAAACACAGGTAAATAGAAGTAGCGTTACTCTGTGTGACTGTATTTGACTACAGTTGAACCTTCACTATTACCACTGTTTGCATAATTACATACTGTGTCATGCTCAACTGTAGTTTCCTTTGCAGCCGTTTTTAGTTTCATCATGCCACATGAATCCTTCTTCTCATGCCACGCGAATCCTCGCATGGTGTGACGAGACTAAAAACGGCTGCGAAGGAGACTAGCTGAACTGGGAATAGGGCCACAAAAGGCTATCATGAACCCAGTACCATGTTTAGACAGTACACAAGCCACCACTTCCCAAAATCATAAGTGATTAGACAGCAACCCTTGTCTATAATATTAATAATTGAAGGGTTCCCTGTACTCCTTAAACTCCTTGAATTTCATTTACATTTTCAAGGGTGTTTAAAAAGCCCTTAAATTTTAGGGGGAGGAAGGAGGGTGGCCTATAAGCAATGGTTTACAGTGTATTACTCCTGGGTTATATATATATTAATTATTTTATTTATTTACATCCTAGAGTTATT
The DNA here is from genome assembly GCA_029948255.1 of Telmatactis stephensoni. NCBI lineage: Eukaryota > Metazoa > Cnidaria > Anthozoa > Actiniaria > Isophelliidae > Telmatactis > Telmatactis stephensoni. Next base: position 535,097 of record JALIZF010001666.1, read on the forward strand.
TCATGTCTTTCCAAAGCAATAACTTAAGATTGAAGTAGTAATGAAACTGTTTAATTGGAGTATTTTTTCAACTAGTTCAACCTTACTCATCATATCAACCATTTATCATTTGGTCATGATTACCCTGGTAAAGAGTATCCATTGGATAACACATTAGTAGTGACAGAAGAACGTAAGTACATATACCTATTTCACAAAAGGTTGCTGGACGAGAGACCTAAAGCACGCAAAACTAGACTGTATGGTTAGATGCAAAACTTAACTCACTTTTTGGGTTTGGTCTTGATTTTTAACATCAAGAAATTAAGTTCTGTGTTGTATAAGGGTATAGCAAGCTGGGTGTGGATGTCATGTTGATATTTGCATGGTTTTATTGTTTTAATAATTTCTTCCCATACTCCCTTCAACCCCTACTCCCTTGAACTTTCAATTTTCTTCAATATAAACTCATGTTTATGTTCATTTTATCATTTTGTATTTTGATTTTGATTTATCAGCTGGTAGTATGTATCAATACTTTGTCAAAATTGTCCCAACCACGTATCGCAAGCTGAGTGGTGAGGTAAGTGACCATACTTATTAGGGAGCTTAAGCAGGAGACGTTTTTGTCAACACGGATGTCACGCGTGCTTTCGTTCATCAGTTTGCCGTCGTAGATGATGTTGTTGTTCTTGGTACATGATGAAAAAGCCTTAACGGACCTTCTGCTTTAATAACGAAATGGACACATCATCTATGAAATGGACACATCATCTATGATGAATTACCCAGTACTGGGCAGGAGGAGACTGAAAGCAGCAGCGTGGCTGACCAATCTCGATTTTAAATTTGCCTAAATTACATTTAGCCTCACAAAAATGATTTTTTATCTATAAATATCTGAACACTGGTATTGCACAGTGCAGTTATTGGTTTTTAGTTATTCATTTTCAGCTGTGAAATCTACTGTGTTTCCTAATTCACAGGTTTTACATACACATCAGTTTTCTGTCACCAAACACAGAAGATCAGTAAGACAAAGGACAGGAGAACATGGCTTACCAGGTACATAAACCACTATTTTCTGGCTCATAAAGCCACTCTCCAACTAAGCCATGTTAGTTTGTTACTACTACCAATTTACTACTACCAGTTTGTTACTACTTATTGCCAGTTTAAAAGCTTACTGGTGATTTATTTTGTAGGAGTTTTTGTACTTTATGAATTTTCTCCAATGATGGTACAGTACACAGAAAGTAGACGGTAGGTATATACAACCAATAGCAACAGTGTACAGTATCTAAGGGTGTTTAAGGTGCAAACATATATATTAGTTTGCAAATAACTCAGTAGGTTAGTGAAGTCGGTTTTATTTTGACTTTGTTGAACTAAGTGTGATCAGAATACTCTTTAGTTTATGTCAAATTATGATCATTTACACACAATTTTAAGAGTACTTGTACAATTAAGACCACTTTGTTAAAAGGTCAGTGAAACCTTTTTAAGAATGATGTACTATAGGCTGCCATTAGAATATTATCTGACAGTGTTCCATATAGGTCTGGGATTAAAGACCAGAAACTTTCTATTGATAGTGCTGCACCCCCTTCTGAAAGAAAGAACTAGAGGGTGCAGCATTATTGATAGAAATTGTAAACTGTCCAGAGGATGTTGAGGATGTTTTGGAAAAGACAGTGTCAGGAAAAATGGGCTCAAAGCTGTCTCAGGAAGGGTGTACACCCCTTGCACCCCCTCCCCTATAGTAAATCTACACTGAAACAGTTTGCTTTGGTCCACAATTAAAGGCATGTCTAAAAATTCTGGGTATCCACCCTTTCCCAAAGGTCTGATCTTTTTCTATCTTTTATTGATTTTAGTTCATTCATGCATTTCTTGACTGGGGTTTGTGCTATTATTGGTGGTATATTCACTGGTGAGTTTACAATGATGTTAGAACATCAAACATTGGTTCATTCACAGGACCATATATAATCAATATATTGTGGGGGTGAGGGTGGGGAAGAGGGTAGGGCAGTATTCAATTATACAAAGTATTTAATAGAAAGTCATCTTCTGTCCCTCTGTTCCTTAGCTAGTATGGGGGGGGGGGGGGGGGGGGAGGGTTAGCTGCCCTCTCTGTCCCTATGCTCTGTACATTGCAAACTGTCATATGGAGCAGGTATGAGTTTCGTATTATTGTGATAATCAACACAAGACTCATGTAGCTGGAGCTTTGCAAAATCCAGAAGTTTGGGATTAATCAAGTCAATATTGACTTACAGCCATTCAAATATGATTTGTAATAAGTTACAAAGAAATGTACAGAGTAGTCTCCTTTGCAGCCGTTATTAGTCTAGCTCCCATTCCCCTGCGGTCCAGAATGGGAGCTAGACTAATAACGGCTGCGAAGGAGACTATGTACGGAGCAGTGGACAATAATTTGTCCAGCAATCCACACATTTTTTAGTAAATTTTGGAGTTTTTGAATGGATGTAAGTCGTTTAATATTGACCCAATTAACCCCAAACTACAGGATTTTGTACAGCTCAATGTGCTGTGTCTGGCTATGTGAGTGTTGTGTTGATTATCACAATTCAGGAACATGTACCAAGTCCTGCTTGATATGAAAGTCGGCAATGGTCCTAGAATAACAGATTCACTAAATTATCATGTGAACCTCAGATTAATATTTTTTGTCCTTTTTATTTTAGTTGCTGGTCTTGTGGATTCTATGATATATCACTCTTCTAGAGCTATACAAAAGAAAATAGATCTTGGCAAAGCCAGCTAATTTTTAACAAATTCTTATTATTATATATTATTTCATTTCTGTTATAAATATTTCATCCTAAAAGCAAATAGAATGATTTCATGGCATCTGTCTTTATGGGCAAGCACAGATTGCTGTTTCCCTTTAGAGAAAATAAAATTGAAGGGTTCAAAGTGAAAACAGCCTAAGTGACTTTTTGATGATATTTTTTCAAAGGTATAAAATGGTATAATTAACTTAATTTCCTATGCTGGAAAAATTAATCTCAAAAATTAATGACATCCATCAAAAAGTCACTTAGGTCATTTTCACAGGGAATCCTTCAATTGTTATTTTGACTGTACAAGGTGGCTGTCATGAAATCACTCTTATTAACACTTTGATTGTCCAAGGAGTGGATGAAAATCTGCATGCAATCAATCGTATTACTGTTTTTACTCTTTCACATTTCCAGGCATAAATAGGAATTTAGGTCATTTTCCATTCAGTGGAGCCAGTTAGCCAATTTGTAAATGGCCAGTTGCATTAGCCACAATCAGGCCTAAGAAACAACGTGTGCAAATATTTACGAAATGGCCATTGTAACTGGCTAGTGCCACTAAATGGAAACACAATAAGCCTTAGAAAGAGAGATAAGTAAAATGGTAAAATGTAAAAAAAATTCACATACTGATGAAAATAATTACTCGCGCCAGGCCGCAGGCCGCGCGAGTCTAGGTTCCCAACAGGTTTCGTCGTCGTCGTAGTTCATGTCACACTAGAGAACCTACACATGGGTTTCCTGTGTTTAGACAATGTTTCCTGTCGCCTTGCGAAATGGCCATTCTTGCGCAATACTGTACACGCGCAATGCATTACTGGGTGCTTCAACCATGCTTCAAGTGACCAAGCTCCGCCATTAGACATGAGATTTCGAAGTAAGTTTTTAGCCTTTTTCTCCGTGATTATTGTTGTTCTTTTCATATGTCAGATAGAATTACCGTTTACAAATCTAGAGGAGATGTCTTGTTGAATATTTTGCTGATTCATAGAAGATTTTAAAGCTTCATCGATCGTACTTGAAATAAGACGGCGGGGACTTCAAATCGGTCTTCTCAAAACCTAACCAAAGCATTCTAGAATCTATCAGGAACCACACACAGTTCCATTAGACGTAGTACTTTTATTGTCAATAATGAATTTAAGAAATATACATGGAAATAAAGCTTTTGTTTTTTTTCAAAGTCTTGTTTTGAACAGTGATATTTTCATGTGCGTGATCGAGAAAGAATACCAGTCTCGAGAAATACACGCATCATAAATAAATCCAGGAAAACTACAAGTCATCTGTTAAAAATAATTGAATTATCACAGAGCAGTGAATCATTCCAATTTTATTCTGTCAAGTGATATAGAAACAAATCATGGTCCTATTGATCCCTTTAAGACTATCTAAGCACCTTATAGTCAAAACAAAGTGGTGTTGTCACAGGAGGCCCAAGCTCTCTATGAGAGGCGAATATTACAAAGCTTTGTATGGGAGTTTAGGTTCCGCTTTATTACTCCGTAAATAATAAAGCAAATACACTCTAACGGTTATACAGTGCTTCTTGTGTTATTGGTATTCTCTGGTAGCGATTTTAGGCCATTTCGTCAATTTTTTGCTGAGTTCTCTTTCCACTACTAAGAAGGAGGAAAGGAAGGAAGGCTTCGTCAGACCAACGGACTGACCCACTCTCGAAAATCGCTCGATTCTCAGACTAAACCACGTCCCCTTGCTTCGGTACTCCGCATCACGAAAGCCAGATAGTTGTCCTTCAAGTTTATCGAAAAATATCCCACAAAAGTTCTACCGTCGAGGAATCAATCCAGCGAGAATTTCAAATGACCTGCCATTTTAAAGCCTTCGGACCCGCGGCAAGAACTTCTTGTGCAGCTTGGCGACCGTTACGGTCAAATTTCTTCCAACTAGTCCCCCCCTGGTCAGGAAATAGTAAGCCGCGATGAAGACTTTTTCAGTAGAAATAAAACGATTTCAGCTAAATTTTTTACACTTATCAAGGTTTGAATAATAGTAAATACGTGATAAGTGTAAAAAATTTAGCTGAAATCGTTTTATTTCCATTGAAAAAGTCTTCATTATTTTCTGACCATGGGGGGACTGGTTGGAAGAAATTTGCCCGTGCCAGGCTTTAACGGTCGCCAAGCTGCACAAGAAGTTCTTGCCGCAGGTCCGAAGGCTTTAAAATGGCAGGTCATTTGAAATTCTCGCTGGATTGATTCCTCGACGGTAGAACTTTTGTGGGATATTTTTCGATAAACTTGAAGGACAACTATCTGGCTTTCGTGATGCGGAGTACCGAAGCAAGAGGACGTGGTTTAGTCTGAGAATCGAGCGATTTTCGAGAGTGGGTCAGTCCGTTGGTCTGACGAAGCCTTCCTTCCTTTCCTCCTTCTTAGTAGTGGAAAGAGAACTCAGCAAAAAATTGACGAAATGGCCTAAAATCGCTACCAGAGAATACCAATAACACAAGAAGCACTGTATAACCGTTAGAGTGTATTTGCTTTATTATTTACGGAGTAATAAAGCGGAACCTAAACTCCCATACAAAGCTTTGTAATATTCGCCTCTCATAGAGAGCTTGGGCCTCCTGTGGTGTTGTTTGGGTTCAATGTACTTGTAGGTACCAAGTGCATGTGTACTGAGCCATGTCCCTTACATCACTAATATTTGCCCACAGAAATAATGGTATTTCATCATCAATAACTTAGTTCAAATAATGAACATTGGTAATGAACTGTATGGTAGTTTATCTAGACCATCCTGACAAACATTTTTAATGTTATAAACAAGAACCTGAAATAATTTCCATATTTACTACAGGTACAGTCCAAGCTACAATGGTATATTCGGTATATTCATGACTGTTGTACACTTGTCTAGAAATTTTTGATTACTGTACATCATTGGTGAATATAATGCAGTCTTTAATCACACAAAATTATATCTAATTCATAATAACAATTAGTTGTAGTACTGTGGCCATGTACTGTACCTCAGATGGTAAAAACTATTTGATTCACAGGGTAACTGGGCTACCTGTGGCTATTGGCATTGGGTGATACAGATATCAATGTGCATCTAATTATAGGCTGTTCAGCAGAAGTATTAAGTGAACTGTGGAATTTTGTTCCATGTTCTACAAATGAGCTTAAAGTCTCTGAATTCCAATACCAGGTAGATTTTATCAGAGAAAACCAAAGAGCATACAAAGATATACCACAACAGCATTATAATAAAGTCAGGTTCCTTGAGGGTGAGGCATAGCAATCAGATTGCATTTCTAGCATGTGAAGCAAAATAGTTTTTACCCTCTGAGGTACAGTACATGGCTACAGTACTACAACCAATTGTTATTATGAATGAGATATAATTTTGTGTGATTAAAGACTGCATTGTATTCACCAATTTGTACAGTAATCAAAAGTTTCTAGTGTACAGTTTATAGTCATGAATATACCACTGTAGCTTGGACTGTAGTCAAGTATATAGGTAGTACTGCATATGGAAAATATTTCAGGTACTTTTTGACGGGACAGTCTAGATGAACTACCACACTGCAGAGTACCTGCATTCAACCCAAACAATAGCACATTGTCTTGACTATAAGGTGCTTGGATAGTCTTATATCACTTGAGAGAATAAAATTGGAATGATTCACTCTGTGATTCAAATTCAGTTTAAGTAGAATGCTTCGCATCCACGAGTTAAAAACCTCACTATCACCCTCTGTCAATCCCCCCAGACTATCCACTTTCTATCATACTTGCTCAAAGCCCGCACATCTTAGACTGCGAGCAGTCCCACTTTTCCCTCCTGAATCAGAAATAAAAAGAAACGAGTGTTGCAGGATTCCTGTACCGGAAGTATTTCGTTCGGGTCTTTTGCACTCCCAAGACCCCAACGAAATACTTCCGGTACAGGAATCCCGCAACGCTCGTTTCTTTTTATTTCTGATTCAGGAGGGAAATGTGGGACTGCTCGCAAACTAGCACATCTTTTAGGCGCGAGTGAGCTCTGCTGCGCAGTGTCTAGTTTGATTTATATTCCTTGGACAATATTAGTGTTACATATAAGTATTTTATAAATACAAAAATATCCCAGTGTGGGAAAGAATATTCAAAACACGGTTTTCATTGCAAAAGATCTGATAGTAGGATTGAAGCTCAACTTTAAAAAATATTATTAATATACATGTACTTGCTCCAAGTAGAGCACGAAATGTGTGGGTATATCCCCATCCATATAGGGTAGATACAGTATCTGGCGCTGTTCATCATGTACTGTACGTTTCTTTAGATAGTTTAAGACTGCAACCATTTATGGCCGCAATCTTCAGTCACTTCATAGGAAATGATTTGACCCTTAAACCCTTGCTATCAATGTAAGTCTTGTTTAAAAAAAAGGCAGGAACAAGTTAAATCCCCACCCCTTATTAAGTAAACTGTTTTTAGCACAAAAGTAGTTTACAATTTTTCAAAATGTGTTTTATATTTTACACGTACTGGAATAAGTGGGTCAGTTTTTAGCTGTTTAATTGACAACTTTGTCCCCAATGTGGGGTAACTTTGTGTCATGTGTCATTTGATTGTCTACTATATATCCCTACCCCTAATTATTAAAAAAAAAGATCCAGTGAAAAAATTCACATCCATACATTCAAATCCTCACCCATTGCTCAATTACACACGAAACTTACATTGATAGGTAATAATTTGCTTTGAAAATAGTCATTTGATGGGTGGGGCACATGGATTTGTGAAGGTGGACTGGATAAAACATTATCTGGACCTGGCCTGCGTGCATGTCCAAAAATGAATAATGTGATAAAAAAGAGTCATGATAAAATGCTTATTGCCTGAGTTAGATCGGGCTGGCCGATGGGAAAATATGTGGTCATTCAGCATGGACTTTGCTGTGTTCGGTCCGTTCGGCATGACCTTAAGCCAAATATTTTCCCACCTGGCCCTCCCACTTGTCAATAAAAACATAATTTTATTCAGATTACATTGTAGTGGGTAACAAGCCTGAAAAAGGCACCCTTTCAGCTTGAAAAAAGTAACTCCTTTTGGGTGAAGCTCTTATCCTGCATTCATCCTTTAGCTGTCTATACTTGACATTATCTTGATGTAGATTTAATATAGAAAGTTTAAAGAACTTTTATGCACTCATCCCGATCCTGTAGATAGTAGGACATAATTCTCTCTAGAATAATTACAGACTATATATAAATATTTTAAAAATCATCTTTTTGCAGCTAATAAGATATTAAGGGTGTTTTCCATTTAAAGGAACCAACCAGCCAGAATGGTCTGATTTCCTGTCCGGTTGGTTCCACTAAATGGAAAACACCCTAAGTATTAATAGAAGATTTTCACTCTTAAACCTTGAGTTTAATTTTAATAATAAGAAAACAGCCTGTATCACATCTGGATGTCCCAAAAAACTCTTTTATTTATTGGTGGCAATGTATGAAAGGGAATCAGAGAAAGATTAATAATTAATAATTAATTAATTATTACCAGTTTTTTTCCAGATGTAACACTGGCTAGAGACTGTGGATCCCAACTGCTAGACATACATGCTGAACAATAAATTTGTATTATACAGACCACTTTGTACATGAAACTACATCTGCCAAACAGGCTATTCAGGTGATCAAACTCAGAGAATTAAGGTGGCTCAGTGTAGTTTTTTATTCACCATGCTTCCGGATTTTCACTCCACGAATTGAGAAACTTATTCTTGACAAACTAAATTGGTTTTTACACCAGTTATTGGACTTGAATCAAATTTTGATTGAAGAGTAAGTTTAGTCAGTAAAACACTGTATCGAGCCACCTTAAGTGGACTGTAGAACATCTAGAACAAAGATCTTAAGGTGACTCAATGTAGTTTTTTATTAACGATGCTTCCGTTTTTCACTTCATGAATTGAGCAACTTACTCTTGTCCAAAAAACAAAAATAAATAAACAAAAAACGTTTTTTACACCAGTTATTGGACTGGAATCAAAGTTTTGATTTTTGTCTATTTCATTTCGATTTGTCTGCTGCTCGAGTTCGAGAGAGATTTTAGAAAAAACTGATTTCCATCTTTTTTACCGTTGCTATGGCAACACAAATCAAAGTGAAATAAATCAAATAACTACAAGTTTGGTTGGTCAAGCTAGTAAGTTGATCAATTCGTTGAGTGAAAAACGGAAGTGTGGTCAATAAAAAAACTATTTTGTGCCACCTTAAAGCGGACTGTAGCACATCAGAATAACCCCATCCCTTTTAATTAGCCAATATAGCTGTATTTTGTAATAATTGCGGTAATGCAAGAGGCTTTCATTAAATTCTATATATAAGCTGTGTGTGTGATAAATATAAATATTTCAATTGACACTCCCCTTTTCAGGCTTTTCAGTGACTATCACTCCACACACTTCCACTACATTCGATATACTCTACATACATAACTCAGCTCACACAGGGCCCACGGAGCACCTTTGAATAATGTGAGGGGGGTAATATTTGGAAGGATTGATTTTTGCCGAAGGAGGACCCGGAGAAAAAACCCTCGTGGCAAGGGAGAGAACAAGAGAAGGAAGGAAAGGAAGAAGGGAGGGAATATGAAGGAAGGAAAAAGAAAGGAAGGAAAGAAGAACACAGTCAACCCTATAAACACAGTCAACAAGTAAATAATGCAAAAGAATGTCCATTAATTTAAAGCTGTTCGTAAGAACAAAATTTGAATTAAGAACTTATGCAATAAATTTAACCAACGTACGTATCTCGCAGCAAGAGTTCCAAAATGGTTTCCCTTTTGAGCATGACTGCCAGGGCCTGGTACTAGTGCGCGAGATGCTGAAGTTCACACATGCGCGCGCAGCAAATAATCATGACTTCAGCCAAAAAAAAATCTAATTACAACTATCTTGATATTGATATGGACTAACAACTGTCGTTCTTTTATCTTAATAGGTTTTTTCGTAGTTGATTTTCCTAACTTTTATAGTTTTAGAAGAATAAATTGGCAGTGTTTGAGCCTGGCATATGTCAGCGGTTTTACTCTCAAAGCTCGCGCTGGAAAAGATGTCATAAAGGTTGTCATGAACGGATTTCTTTCAGAACGTGAAGTTCACCGTCGAGTCAGGTTGTTGAAAGTTTGCGCAAGTTTGAGATTTGTAGAAAACTACTGAATCATCGAAATGGAAAACAAGATTGCTGTAAGTTGAATAATAATCACTTGTGTATTCATTCAAGAAAGATTAGATTCAAATTGCATGATTCACAAAGAAAAGGAATTTTAAAATGTATAGTTCAGTTTAGGGTAATTTTAGGTTTTCCGACTGATATTGTTTTTCAAAATAAATATCGTTGAATGTAAGTCATATGGTCGCCATTAATTGAAACTTGGAATAATTGAATCTTTAGTCAATATTCATATAGGTAAACTCGACAGTGGGAAAAGTTGCAAATTAGTTACAGAACTTTTGGCTTTGATACGCGCAATCACTGAAGTTGTGAAACTATTTCATCATCCACTTAAATTTTCGTTAATTGATAATTAAATTGATATTAATTTCTTATGTTAATTAGTTTATTATCGACAGGAAGAGATCTCTTTTCTATTTCTTTCTTTTCTTTTCTTCAAAAAAAATCTTGTTTTACAACGAAACGTAGCTTTTCTTCAAAAATAATTAGTTTTGATATTATATTAATTGGAAGGACATATTCTTATAATTCACAGGAGTTTGAACAGCAAATTCGCCTCATGAGGAAAAACTCTAGGGAGTGAGTATCTAGTATAGTTTATACAAAACAATTTCTCCAACTTTAGGACTGAAAATATATATATTGAATTACCAGGTTTTTAGTGCAGTGTAAGACTGACGCGCTCGCAATGCCTTGCATTAATTGTGCAAAATGATAGAACGCGCACGTTTTTTGTTGTTGTTGTTGGTTGGTTGGTTGGTTTCCTTCTTTGTTTGTTTGTTGTTGTTGTTGGTGGTGGTGTTGGTCATGGGGCAGAACTGAGGGACATCAAGAGTGTTTTAAGACCTTTTAACAAAGAAAGTTTTGCCGCACCGATAAATATTTTTAGTTCACTAATATAAGCGCCTGCAACTCCAACAAATTAAATAATCCTGTATAAAAACTAAACTCATCTACTGTTATAGGTCTATTGTGTTTGTCATGGATCATTTCTTTGCCTGCCTGGATGCAAAGAAGGTAAGTGATCGCACATGTTCTCACCATAATCAGACGGTTTTTTTAACAAACTCACTTGATATTTTAGCTTCTTGAAGATCAACTAAGAAACGACGGACAGACACCAATAAGGTAAATAGCCCACTTCCGACCTACACTTTACTTGCTACATACAAAAGTATCAAGACGAGGCTACGTGCATATATAAAGCTCAGTCATTCGTAACAAGACAAAAGTTTTAGCGCGTATCCCCGTTATAAATCTTAGTGTGTGACAGATGAAGCATATCTCGGAACTGGACTATTGGTCTCGATTAATTGACCAGTCTTAAAAATACTTGATTCCGAGGCTAACATGAATATACAATAAAAACCCAGCAGCCATTGGCCAGCATTTCTTTTGTTTTTTTTATCTTAGCTGCAGTATCGAGCATTTTTGAGACTGGTGAATAGTTCGAACATGCACAACTGATCATAGCCGAATTCCGCGACACAGGAAGCCCAAATAAAAAGAAGGTCCACTGATCTGGACCAAATTAAACCCTACACCCATCCGAACCAGCTAATTCTTCGATCCCCTCCCTCAATTCCTCTACTTCCTTTCACTTCCTGAATGGGTATCATGTTGTGGAATCCTATAATTGTCATGTTTTCAGAAATGATCCGAATAATTAACTTATCGCCTTTGTTTGTCAGTAAACGTAATGTCAGCGTCCATGCAAATTTACCATCCCACAGCGAAAAGGTAAACGTAGTACACTAAATCATATAGTTTGAATTACATCAAATATTAATTATATATAGTTGATAAGATAAAGTTAATACCTAGTAAATATATGATAACGATAATAATGATGTTGAAGCAATCATAGCGCCACTCACAACATTTATATTCAATCACAGCGTAACAAGGACGAGATCAAAAGACTTCAAGAAGAGAATATCAGGTTTGTCATTGACTGTACTACTACGCGTTGAGAGACTGAGAGTCAAATGATAGAAACCTAATCAGCAATAATAGAGGTCTTTATTTCAATACTTAAAACAAACGTCTAAGTTTACAACGTAATTGATAAACCTATTTAGCGCGTTAACACTTTGTAGTTGTAACAGGCTGCGGGGAGATGAGGCGGTGAAGGGGTGGAGATGGAGAACAGAAATGGAGAGGGAAGAAGACAGGAAATCTCCTTCCCCTCTTAATAGGTTACCCCTTTTGAAATGGTCAGATCTTTTGGGGGGGATCGGAGAGGGGACTACTGTGACCGAATGGCTCGTTTGTAAACTTACTTAATGATCCAATACCAACTAGTTTTTTCCCACTCGCTTCTGAAATGAGGAACGCTACTCAATTGCAAGATACGTGGGAGGGCGCGGACTTGCCTGACATATCCGCTCAGCTAGCCACTGAAAAACATGTTATATGATTATATTATTGCAGTAATCATGCTCATTATTTATTTACAGGAAAGATGATGAAATTCAGAGCATGAAAGACATCAACCAAAGCTTTGAGGAACAAAGAGTAAGGTGAGTAGATTCAGAGTTTGATTATATGTATGTTACTAGATTTTGTTTGTTTGTTTTTTGCGTATTAATCATTACTTTTTCATATTGCAGGAAAAACGACCTCATTAGAGCTCAAATGAAGGAATTAAAGAGGTTGTCAAAAGATATATATAGCATATGCATAGATAGGTTAATAAATCAACGAACAAACGAACGAACAAACGGACAGATATAAATGATCAAATGGACGATATACATGAATGAATGAGCAAGCGAAAGTACAATAGTGATAGTTTTTCATAGAATGACCTTTTATGCGTTACCTTTTTTAGCAAAAGAACGTGAGTTGAAAGAAACAAAAAGAACTCCTTAGAGAGGAAAAGCAAGGTTTGTATCATAAATCATAAAATAGTGTAATATAACGCGCGCGCGCACTCATGCATTGGCCGAAGGACGCGTCTACTGTGAACTCTAAATATAACGCAGCACGCACGTTCTCGCGCTCATTTCCAATTTTTGGTAGTATAAAAAGGTTCCAAAACATGCTTTGCCAAATAATTTGTATTTTATAAAAGAAATAGAAAACTTGCCCGCTGCAGTGCTGTGTGCATCGGCAACGCCTCGGCTTCTCTTGACACTTCTCTCGTGTTCTGATCAATCCCCGCGTGCTCTAAATCTGCACACAGAACGCGCGTGCGTTTTCTATTTCTTCAGAAACAACAACAACAACAAAAGAAATTTCTCAAAGTTAAAAAGTTTTTAAAATTATTTTAAATTAACATTTGTCAATCTTATAGAAGCACCCATTCCGAGTTCCTTCACATGAAACAACGGCTCGAAGAGGACAATGCAATATTCATGGAGCAAAGTTTACAAATTAATAAGGATTTCGATCAGGTTTTGAAGGAAATGGGAAACTTTAAGAAAGAAAGCCTGATGGATGATATGCTGAGAGAAATCAAAAGGTAAGTAAACTATATTCAGGTGGCTTTAGCTGATCAGAATTTGAAGGGGAAGGAAGGAGAGGAAAAGAAGGAAGGAAGAAAGGAAAGAAGGAAGGAAGGGAAGGAGGGAGAGGGAGAAAGGAGGGAGGGAAGGAAGGAAGGGAGGGAGGGAGGGAGGAGGAAGGAGGAAGGAGGAAAAAGGAAGAAAGAAAGAAAGGCTCGAAATTAACGGAACGTAATCTTTCTTCTAGCAAAGACATGCTTTTAAAAGAAGCGCAAGATCAACTTCAACAAGCACAAAGTCAGCTTCAGGAAGTACAGGTCCGTCATCATTAAGTTTTACTTCATCTCTTTATCGAGATTCCGAAGAAACTTTTGTCATTCTAGAACAAGAACCAGACACTAAAACAAGAGCTAAAGAATCTTCAATCGAAGTGTGCTACCATCAAGGTAGATATATTGTATGCGTGGCAAATTAATTCAGTAGAGTATACTAGTACCACGTACAGACATGCAGGAAGGGCACGTGAACAGGGCGTGAAATTACCAAAATGTTACATTTGTTAGCGCAGATTTCGTATGAGTGTAAAACGGACCGCGCCGTGCCGTGACCGTGTCAGTGACTACTTGTCTACTACTTGTACTGTCAAAAAACATTCGAATTCCTGTCGTAACCGTGCCGTGACTGTGCGGTACCGTGTTCACAGTCATACGGAATCTACTCTAATTGCGTATTTACCGTACGTCTTGTGTCGCGACACCGGAAGCCTAGATAACATTCAATGTATTCTTTATGTGTTGTTGAATGTTGTTGGTCTTGATTATTTTCCAGGAAGCCAAAGAAACGCAAACAGAACACGTAAAGAAAAGGAACATCGTCCTGAGAGGGCTCAGAAAAATCAAGAAGCGCTTTCAAGATGTCCGTGATTTTTGCTCCGATATGATTTTCCTCGTACGATGGATGGCATAAATCAGCGAATTTTTGTAAATATGTACATTAAGCTTACTCAAAGTAGTTTTAGAAGACAAAGACAGTTAATTTAAAGACAGCATCCTAAATGCTGATCTCCTTTTACACTTATTATTTTTATATCAGTGTCATT